>JAVJAQ010000723.1:293385-893385 GCA_032362365.1 Zygogramma bicolorata
CAGTAGGTAATCAATCGTATTTCTTTGAAAAATTCTACAGAATTATAATTAATGGTATAACCACGGAAAATACAACAATGAGAAGAAAAAAAATTAAAAAAAGTTTTTGCCGAGGTCTCGAATTGAACCCGGGACGTTTGTTATCACTGCCCGCGCCGCTGACCACTCGGCCATGAAAGCACATTCAACTTGAACGAAAATAACAACATATGTGTTGCATTTGTCAAATGAAAAATATAATCCTTTCGATTGTATTTTTTTCTTGTCTAAGACATCTGTGGAGGAGTCGCTGGTAATTCTTCTATATCACTGCTATAAGACATTTTCATTCGATTATCTAAAATTGACTGAATTCTTCAAAAATTCAATACCTACTGATTTTGACATGACAAACGTCAAAATGCAAAGCTTGCACATCATGCTTGATTGAAAAATAATGGGTTTCTATTGGTTGAAAATCTGTATCGTAATGAAAATCTGTATCGTAATGGATTTCATTATAAAACGGGTGGTGGGCATATAAGTGTATTATTAGAGTACGGGTGTAGATGAATACAATTATAACACTGTTTAACGCCTATGTGAGGTCTAAACTAGAATATGGCGTGTTGATATGGTATCCAATTTACAATTGCCATATACATAAAAAAAATTGTTCTAAAATTGTTCGTTTTCGTTAAACAGCTGACGAACGTCGACCCTCAGAAGTCTAAACTTGTGCGAGCAATGGATCAACGAGGCCTTACCTTTTAACGTGCGATTACCCAGCACGGTGGCCCGGCGAGGATTCGAACCCCGGCCTTCCGCTTGATAGGCAGATATGCTAACCACTAAACACTACCGAGACCAAAAGAAATTTTTAAAATATCTGTCATTCAAGGTCACAGGAATATATCCTCAGAGGGGAACCGATTATTCTATCCTCCTAAATCAATTTAGTCAATCTAATGTTATAACTCTGAGTACCCGGCGGCTTTTTGTCACAATCTCCTTTCTTCACAAACTGCTGAATAATGAGATCTCGTGTGCCCCCCTTTTACAAATGATAAACTTCCACACTCCACGCCTGAGTTCCAGATATCAGACGACATTTTACTGTGATCTTGGAAGAACAAATAACAGCCTCAAAGCACCAGTGTCAATAATTTGTAACAACTACAACTTAATCTGTGATATGTGCGATATTAATGATAGTTCTCTAAGTTATATTTTGAAATGTATTCTCACTAGAACCTTTCAACTGTGATCTTTTTTACATTTTTTCTCATTCATGTTATATCTTCGTTTTTTATTTATTGTCGTTTAGCTGTAGCTTAATATTTCAATATCCTGTTTGCATATATTTGTTTACTAACACCTTTGTACATTTCCTGTAATTGGGTGAATACCTGTAGGAAATAAAGTGCTATCTATCTATCTATCTATCTATAACATCCTCAAGCTTTCCGTCCTTCTGGAAACATGCGCCCCTTGTCCAAATGTAATAGTCCCACAAATTTTTCTGATCTCAGACCTATCAGCATCTTACCCTCTCTATCTAAATCACTTGAAATGATCCTTAAAGATCAGATGGTTGAATTTATATATTCCCACAATATTATAACTACTGTACAGTCTGGATTTCGTGCGGATTATAGCACTACCTCCGCCCTTCTCTCCATAACTGATGACATTTTCAAAGCAACTGATAACAATCAAGTCACTTGTCTAGTCTTACTGGATTACAGTAAGGCTTTTGACACCCTAGACCGCAGTATTCTCTGTAATAAACTCGAGTATTTTGGTTTTGATCTCAGTGCACTGAATCTCTTAAAAAGCTTTCTTAACCACCGCACCCAGTGTGTTAGTCTCGATGGAACTAAATCTGAGAATCTGCACACCAGTCATGGAGTACCACAAGGTTCTATCCTTGGGCCTCTCCTATTCAGTTTATATATTCCAGACTTTTTCAAATGTATTGAGTATTGCACAATCCACCATTACGCTGATGACACTCAAATTTATCAATCATTCCCTCAATGCGATTCAGAAGCAGCTCTGAAACATATTAACCATGATCTCAATTCACTTCATAACATCTCAATTGCACATAACCTAAAACTTAACGCAAACAAATCATTGTATATGTTATTTGGATCCAAGTCTAAAAGATCTGCAGCGTCCAACCTGACTGAGATTAAGATCAACGAACAAATTCTTCCTCGAGCAACTGCAAAGTAAGAATTTGGGACTGTGGTTAGACTCTGATATGAGATTTTCTGCTCATGTGAATCATCTTTGCGAATCTTCTTACAACATTCTTAGGCAAATTTTTCCAAACCGAGACATCCTTTCAACAAAGCTCAAAATCAATCTTTGTGAAGCCCTTATAATCTTTAAATTGTCCTATGTCGACAGTATTTACGGCCCTGCACTGACACATAGAGACTCAACTCGCCTACAAAGAATACAAAATTAAACATGAGTTTTGTATGGTATATACGTAAATTCGACCACATCAGTGGAACGTTTAACCACTCTGGGTGGCTGAGGCTAGATCAACAACGTCTGTTACACCTTCTCACTAACGTGCATAAATGTTTGATAAAGAAAAAACCTAATTACCTATATGATAGATTGTTGAATTTTTCCCAAATAAGCAACTTCAGAACTCGGAACTCCAATGTCCTGATTATTCCTCATCACAACTCCTCTATATTTACCCGAAGTTTCTCGTATAATTCGGCTAAATTTTACAAGTTACCCAGTGAATTCAGACACTACACTATCAATAACTTCAAGAAACGTTTGAAACCTATTCTCAAACAGTGGTAACATTCAGTAATGCCAACTTCGCCACGTCCTTTGTCTTGCATTATTTATTGGTTTCACGTCAGAATTATATTATTATTATGTCATTATGTTTGTACTGTAACTAATATTATTGTATTTTCTGTATATCTCACGTCAACGGTTGATTTGAAAAACAGCTTTCGCTGATAATTCGCCTTTTCATCTGATCCCCTCTCTGTAAATCTATGTTTTTCTTTGTAAGTTGTCTCAGATGAATAAAGTCGATTTATTATTATTATTATTATTGTATCTGTCGTCTAAACAAATCTAGTCGGGTCCGTACTCCCCACTGCTTCGACCCAGTGGGCGAACGCGCTAGTAAAATTAACCAATGACCACTCCCCGCACCGCGGGGTAAGTGGTCACTGGCTCCGAGAATCGTGAGTCCTGAGCAGACGCAACGAACAGAGAATAACGGCCTTCTGCATGCGGCCGGCCAAGACCTCTGCCGCATTACGGCATGCTGGTGTGATCTTGAGCTCCGAGAGTAGCGTTGGTCTGGAACCACCGAGAACACCTATAATCAGAACCACTAACTTGACAGAATAGTCTGGGTGGGGCCTGCGGAGTTCGAAAAGTAAATCCTGGTACTTTGTCCGTTTTTCCTCCTCTTTTCGGACGATATTCGTTTCGGCAGGGGCCGAAAACTCAATAACGAATATCGTCTTACTTCGGTGGTCGAAGAGGACTATATCAGGCTTATTGGCTTGTATTTGCCTGAGGGTGGGGAATGAAGAGTTCCAGAAAATTCGACACCTTCCATTCTCCACTACGGACTCAATATCCCCTGGAGCGTAAGGCAGCACCGGTGTCCTGTCTATTTCATACGAGTGCCGAAGAAAATAGTACAGCACTCGTAAGGCCGCGTTATGGCGATGGATATAGGCCGAGACCGCATAAACTGCACAAGATGACAGCAAATGCATCAAAGTCACGGGCGCCTGTCGGCAGGCCCTGTATCTAGTATCAGGGACCTCTATACCCATCACGCGGCTCCGGTAGACTAGGGTGTTGAAGACACCGTCTTGGCACGCCATGATAAACCCTTCAGTCTCCGACTTCAGCTCACCTGACCTGAGGAAGGCAAATGTCAGCTCAACAGACAAGCCATGGTCCTCGATGTTCTTAAAGAAGACTCCATGCATGGGCTTGTCCGTATGCAGCTGCAGCATTTTAGCATTCTCTGCAGCCTTGATGCGAGCTTTTCTCCGAGCGGGCTCCAACTCGGTGACAGAGAGTTGGTTTACCCGCTCGGTTTCGAAGACTATACCAAGTTCTTCAGCAGCGCGCCTTGCTGCCTTGAATAAAAAGGCTCCGGAGCCTTTTTATTTATATTATTATTATTATTATTTCGTAACTCTCCTATATATGAACTATTGCTCTAAAGTAAAATTTCCGAGAATGTTTGCTATATATGGCAACACTGAATCCATAGGAAAGGTTCTGAAATGAAACTAAGGTTATAAATATTCCTTTTAATGTCAATAATAAATTAATCATTAATATATCAAATGTATATATACCAAAAAATTATCACTTATTAAATTGATTAGTAAAAATACAGAAATATTAACGAGACACGCCGTACAAATATTTCCGGTACTTTTTCAGATATTATTCCTTTTTCTCCGAATATCGTAATGGTAACTATTGTCATACATGCATGGTTCTTATGGTACAGGACTAGTTGCTCACATGTGAATGAAACATAAGCATTTTACAGCAAAATCGGAGGGAACATTCACTTTATGATTCATGAAAAAATGATTGACTCAATCGCAAAACTCATGACCAAAAATCATATGAGATTCTTCAGAAGTAGGATGAAAATATAACAAAACTATCTACTCCAGTCTATGACGGTAAAAAAAGTGTAAACTGTGTATTCATCCCATACAGCACCGATTCATATGGAAATTTGGATATAGGTTCTACTTACCCTCTATTTCAAAATCTACCCTGTGCCGAGGGTTGCTTTTTTGGAGGGGGGTTTGAAACCACCCCTATATTCGAAAAAAAATATCAAAATTTTAGATTGGAGCATGTAATAGACTGAAATCGTATTCGTATCAGTACAATCAATCAATTGATAATTTTTAATTTAATTTATGGTTCAGTTATCAGTGTCAGCCCTTAACACCCCTCCCTTGTGACAGAATATCATCAGAAAATAATAATTAACATGTTATTCGGCAGTTATCAAACTTATTCAGTATCTATTTGCATTTAATTTGAGATTTAGCTTATATTTACCATCTAATTCAAATTTTAGGTTGTGCCTCAAATTCAAAAAAAATTACAAAATACTAGTTGTGAGCGTGCAGTCATCTGTAAATACGTTGAATTAACCTTGATAGACAATTTCTGATCTATTTAACAGTTTCGACCCCTAAAAACCACCCTTATGATAGTTTTCATTGAAAATTATATCGAAATTGTTATTGAGTAACCGGGAAAACCAACTGTATGAAAATTCAGATTGAGACTCTACTTTGAAGTTACCTCTGTACTCGGGGTTGCTTTTGATTTTTTAAGGGTGAAAACTACCCCATTAAAAAAAGGTTGAGTCTAGATTTGGATGTGTGATCGATTGAAATTATATAGTTCCACTAGGCCTAAAATATAGTTACTATGTGTATTCTTCAATATACTAATGTACATACTGTAATTTCTACAAAAATTGGTTTTTGGTTCTTTCTCAAAACTCGCTTAGTGTTTGAGCAATCAAATCCACCAAAAAAGTATTTTGTAGTTTATTTCAAAAGCTATAAGCTCATTCACATGATTTTTTTGTTTCAGATTATATTTTTGAAAAGGTTCATGCTGAAAGGGCACAAAAAAGGTACTTTGCGCGAACCCTCACAATATTTAACTGGCCATATCTTACTCTTTTTTCATCATGCAGAAAAAATGAAACACCAAAATTTTCAGAGAAGAATAACCTCATTTTTTTCCGAAACTACGTACTTGAAAAATGAAAAACTCAGAACTCATTATTATAAAATGAATGATGTGAATTATGGAGTAACAACGATTTTTTTTTCAAAGGGGGGGGGGAAGAGAAAATGAGTTATTCACAATTATTTTTCAACGAAAAAATAGGATTCAACATTATTTCCTTCATACCTCGGTAAGTTTTGATGCTAGAAACTTTTATAAATAACAAAAATAAAGGATTTTTGAAGGACTTCAAAAAAGGTCCAATGAGTTTCTCCCGAAAAATGCATTGGTTTTTGGTTATTGTACGTAAAAACTTTCCATTTTGGCGTGAAAATACCAATCAACTTTCAACAAGCAATTATTCAGTTTGTAGTGGGTTTGCATACATCACAAATAAACGATCGCCTTTGTTTTTTCAAAATTTATAATTTTGCTCTCCGTAGGTTTTTCGATTAGATGAATATTTTTCCAGTTATTCGCGAAAAAGGATCTGCAAACGTGGTTTTTTTTCGCCTGAAAACCGACAATTTCACTCGCCAAGAAGTCGAAAAAAATTGCTTTTCAGAAAAACCTTCATTGAACAAAAAGTTCTTAGAATTAGTCAATCTATTGATTTCCGCACTTATTTCCAATGAAAAAAATGTTCACCCCCCCCAAGAAGGGGTGGCATCCACCCCCAGGGAGAAAGCAACCCTGGCAGAGGGTAAATTTTCAAAGAGAGGGTATGTAGATCCTGAATCGAAATTTTCATGCGAATCGATGCTGTATGGGATAAACACACGGGAAAATGGTCATAGACTGGACTAATCATTTCAATTATTTTAATGATGACAAGAACATCCAAGTACTTTTTCATATAATATAAAGTGGCCAGAAAATAGTGGTACGTTAATATAATTATATTATCTATATATTATCAAAGATTCAAGAACAAATTGAAAAATTTGGGTACTTGGAAACTTGATAATATATTTTGAATTCTGGTCATTTCTAAAATATGACTTCATATTGTTTATGATGTTCTGAAGACAATATCAGTGGTATGTTTAACTACAAGTCTTTATTACTGTCCAGTTAATATCGACTTTTAAAGAAAAGGACACGTTTGACAATCCGATAAACCATCAGGACCGTTGAGTCGTGTTTTTTGTGAAATTTCAATTAATTCGAAATTATAGCCCTTTTCGATAAAACATTTTCGATTCATTTTACTAAATATTTTTCAATATACTAATATTCAAGAAATCTCATTTAGTTTCTTCCCATTTAACAAATCCCCAAGAGCGCAGAAAATCACGAAGCAACAACTTTTCATTCTGTGTTTCTCTATGAAAATTTGATCGATATTTATCTAGCATTGAGAAGTAACTGGCAAACAAAATTTCTGCAAATATGACACAAGTATCTATATTCCGTTGATCATGAACTGAATCGACTTCCAAACAAATTTTCTTTTTAACGACACCTCTATTTACACGAATACATAAATATCTCTCTTGCTTTATATACAACCCCTCACATTCCCTGGCACAAAGACAAGCTAATCGAATCACAATTAGATACAATCAAAAATAACAATCAGATCTACATTGGCCAATCATCTTAAGATTGTGTGCAAGTATAAAGTTTTCGAAATACAATGATTTTTGTCAGTGAAAGAATCTGATAAATTTTTAAATTAATGTTTTCCACAATCTATTCTACTTTTGGATGTTAATATTACAAACGAAGTAATATGACTCATTTAAATAATATAAGTGGGGTATGAATTATCGATAACTTTCGAGGAATTATCATCATTTCATTCAATATCTTTATGTTTAAATCGATTTTTTTTCCGCTTAGTTCCAACAATATGTCCATCACAACTTTGTTCATTCAAATAATTCAATTCAAGGAGAATAATTGAAATTTGATCATTGAATTTCAGTGCTGGAAAGTTTCAGTGCTGGAAAGGTTGTGTGAAGAAGATGAGCAAAAAGGGCTAGAAGAAATGGTTAAATTGGCGCTCCAGCGAGAAGACAGAGATGGAGAAATGAGAAGCGACGAAACAAACGTGCAGTTCATGAAGAAATCCGGGCAGCCATATTGCTACGGAAATGGGTTACGCTCGACCAATAGGAGAGGGATTTCGTAGAGACAAATGTCAATTACGTCAGAGTGGTCAGCATCATCACGAATGACCACACAGGGCCAAGGAAATCAAGATGGTTAATCCAATTTTTTTTAAACCTAGCCCCGTCCCACTGGCATAAAGGAAAGAGATGGACGTTTCCATGGACCAGATGGTTAAGGATGGTACCTTATCACCAAGCGAAATAAGCGAATGGGCCACTCCTTTAGTTCCTGTTATCAAAGCAGATGGAAGGATCAGGTTATGTGTAGATTATGAATCAACAGTGAACAGATATTTGGTGGAGGAGCATCACCCACCACCATTGATGGAAGAAATCTTCGCGAAGCTACATAACGGTGAGAAATTTTTCAAATTAGATCTCAGTCAAGCATATAATCAATTTGAATTAGATGATGAAAATAGGAGAATATTGATTGGAGTACCCACCGAGGTTTATTTAACATGAAACCTATACCATACGGTATTACCCCAGGAAGTAGCAAGTGGCAAAAGTATGTAGGAAGAGACAATGTAGTAAATTATTTAGACGATATATTGATCAGAGGTCCAAATACACAGCCACATTTGAAAACACTAAAAGTAGTCTTGCAAAAGCTGAGACATGCAGGTTTGACACTACGAAGAGAAAAATGTGAATTCTTCAAAGATGAAATCATTTATTAAGGAAATAAATGGAAATAGAAAGGAAATTATGGAAGGCAAAATTAAAGCTATATGCGAAGCAGAAAGGCTGATAAAGATAACGGAAGTAAGAAGGTTGCTTGGTACAATAGATTTTTATTCAAAATTTATACCAAATGTAACGACTATTTTGAAACCAATACATAATCTTCTGAAAACTGATACCACAATTAAGTGGAATACACCACAGATAGCTGAGATTTTGGGATTGAAACATGATTGTCACATAAAATGCTTGATGGAACAGAGAAACCAATAAGTTTTGTTCCTAGGAGATTAACGAAAGCAGAAGTAGTATATAGTACCATTCATAAGGAAGCAGCAGCGATTTACTTTGGAGTTTGTAAATTCTACCAATTTTTGTGTGGAAGGAATCATAAACCATTGATCACATAATTTGGAGAATACAAAGAAATACCAAAAATGAAAATCGCATCCAGAGATGGGCAGCATTTCTATCAGGCTTTGACTATCATAACACATAAAGGGAGTGCAAAATACAGTGGCAGATCACTTCACAAGGCATCCTAGTGAAACCGAGGCTCAGATTGAGAAAAAGTAGTTTTTTTTTTAATTCTACCAACAAGGTAGATAATTGGCCTATTAACAACGAAGATGTAAAAGGGATACTCGTAAGGATAGTCATTTCAAAGAAATTATCAAATATGTTGAGAAAGAAAAATGGACAGAAAACATGGAAGATTTAATGAAACCATACTATCTTAGAAGAAACGAATTGTTTGTGGCAGGAGACACTTCAATGTTAGGCATTAAAATTGTCATACCAAAAGTTTTAAGGAAGCAGGTACTAGATCCTAGATTAGCTTCAGGAGTTTCATTTCGAAACGGTAAAAATGAAATCAACAGCTAGATCGTCATTGTACTGGGACACAATGGATAGGGACATTGAAGAGATAACAAAGAAAAACAACTTCAACACCGTAGCCTGTAGAAGACAAACCCTGGAGCTGAATACACGTGGATTATTTGAGACCGATACGGAACAAAATGTTTCTCATTTTAATAGTTGCATATTCATAATGGATCGTTTTTTTCCGGTAAATAAATTGTTAACGGAGGAAACCATAGAAAATTTAGAGAAGTTTTCTCAAGAGTAGGGATTTCCCGCACATTCGTTAGTGATAATAGTTCGTCATTGACATCAGACAAAATGCAGACGTCACTTCCAGGACATCAACAGAGCAATGGAGCGGCAGGAAATGCTGTCGAATTGTTCTAGAATGAGCTCAATATATCAATTTCCACTATGATTTCCAGAATAATTTTAACATATAGAACAACAGAAAACGCAACTACGAGAGAAACACCTGCTAAACTCATATTTGGACGAGAGTTTTGAACAAGAATGTTTTTAATAAAAAAAAACACAAGTGAAGTAAGTGAGACAAGGAATGAAACATAATTAAAGCTCAAAATCAACAAACAAAATACTATGGCGGAAGGGCGCGACAGATAGTAATTGGAGACAAGTTGTTGGTGAGAAATTATTCTGTCACGAACAAGAAGCAGTGGACTAGGGCAGTGGTGGAAAAGAAAATGGAAAGTACACATTTATATGTAGAACAGACGTAGAAACCATGTGGAAACGTCATCTAAACCAAATTCAGGAAGGCCAATGGGAGGAGGAAGAGGAACAGCCACAGGAAAAGAACACAAAAAAGCCAAACAGGTATATTAAAATCGTGCTTGCTGAAATTGACAACACAGATGAAAAGTCTGTGGGTATCGAAAATTCTGTGACAATCGAAAATATTGTAAGTGAGGTAGAATTAGATATTGACGATCATGAGAAACTTGTAGAAAACAGAGATGTAGGGGTAGATTTTGACAAAAAGGAATATGATTCCAATTCTGTAGAGTTAGAAAGGCGAATCGAAATTGGGGAAAATAGTTCTGCAAATAGATCAAGTGTAACGAGTTCTGAAAGCTGTCAGAATTCAAATGAAGCTGACAGAAAAATTGGATTATTCTAGTAACGATTAAAATTTTGCGGTAGTTTCCAATATTGATTATGAGGAGTCGTACTTCATTCGCCGACAAATTATAAAACATCGTATTCTGACCTGGACTTATCGATATCTGGTAAAATAATCTTCATCTCAAAGACTCATCAAAAATGTTTCGAAAACTCTAAATTCTTTCAGAACAATTCCTGAAATGAGTGGCCCTCACATCCCTCCACAGTTATTACCACTTTCAGTGAGGCATCACGCCAGACCAGAATCCACGTGAGTCCTGCGCTTCGAATCGGATCGCTGAACACCATGGTCAGGAGTGGACTTCAAGATATCGGGCTGGCTCTGATTGACAATCGACTGGTTGACGACGGATTGGTTCACGGACACCATCGTTCCCCTACTGAGCGTTCCCAGAAGCGGCGTACCCGGATTGTTCAACAGGAGGTTCATGTAGTCGGCGATGAGAAGAGTGAGTTCGAGAATTTTCGGCTTACTCAGCGAGAAGATCAGTTTCTGGGAGGGTTGCTGGTCGTTTTGGGTAACGACGAGCATGAAGTCTTCCTGACATCCGCCGAAGGTGAGCACGTTGGTGTAGGGGTAGCGTATCCTCTGCTGCATTGTCGCTAAATCTAGGACCGTTATGGCGTCTTCGCTGACGGCTAGCCATATCATAGGAGAGTCTTGCTGTTTGAGTTTTGCCTGAAATTTGAATAATTGCGATGAATATTACATTTCTTCAATGAAGTATCGATCAAAAGGGATTGTGATGACTCAAACCATGTTAGAATTTGAGATCCCAAGCAGAGTACTTCAGCTGGTTACACATAGAAAGAGTTCATTGTGTCTTTTCGGAAACAAATAACAAAGAGTAAAATTGCATACTTTCAAGAGGACTTTAGAGAACCATTCACATCTACCATAATGATGTTCAAAAGTACAACATATAAAGTAACAAAACCATATTTCACAAAGGTACGACTCTTTTGTCGATCACAAATTCCAACATTTGGAATATTAACTTGAAATTAAACTTCAATCGGTCACAGTTAAGAAACTCCTTTGGATATAATAACATTTTGATGAGCAGGACTTGTATGGGGCAATTATCGGGAGTAATTACACAAGTGCTTCAAAATTACCGATAATTTTACATGGAAGCATGTTGTCTAAAAACTGCATGAGTTTATTTTCATATTTTGTCGAAAGAGCCCGACTCCGAAGGAGGAGGAGGACCGAGCGGTATTTACCAGCCCGCAAATGTCCAACCGGGAATTTATCGGGAGTAATTACGCAAGTGCTTCAAAATTACGGATAATTTTCCATGAAAGCATGTTGTCTAAAAAGGAGGAGGGCTCTTTTAGCAAATAATGAAAAAAACCGAATGCAGTTTTTTACTGACAACATGCTTGAATGGAAAATTATCAGGTTTATTTTCATGCACGAGTGTAATTCGGTAGAATATTTGAAATTCAGTATTTATGCCTGTCAAGATGACAAATGTACATTTTAACAATCGTTACTATAGATACACGGACCGAGCGGGTATTTTTCGATACCTACCGGGTATTTACCAGCCCGAAAATGTCCAACCGGAAATTTATCGCTGTAATTGATCGAAATGTCCCGCTTCATATAGGATTTTTAACATACGATGGAAATATTCGGTACGATTTTTTCATCTTAGATGATGTGGCTTCGTTCAATAGATGTTTACAACCCGATGAATTTCTGGCAATTCATTTCGAAATCAAACCACTTCAAAGTCATGCAAATGGACTCGAGGATAAAAACTAGAACTGTGCAACCTTATCAACACTCAGTTAAAATAATCGGTGCTAAGAATAGACATTTCAGCAGTGATAATTAGAATTGAGTTTCAAACAGTTTGTTGAGTTCCACGCGACCCTAATTATACGATATTTGTACATGATGAAAATGATAATAATAGTATTTAGTACCCAACGGTTTCGCATTCACAGAGCGAAGTATACCTAGCTGTGAAAATTTTCAAAATTGATATGAAGAATAGAATAATTGTTGAAATAAAAATTCAGGTTCATTCGGTTGCTTCAAAATCCATTTCACAATCTGAAATTGAAAGTTTCAAAAAAATTTGATCCCAAAATTATTCCATCCTCTTTAGAACGAGTTGTTTGTTACACCAGTGACTTTATCTGACATTTATTCATTGATTCATTTTGGCTATCAGTATCTCATTTCTAAATTTTCATTTTATTTTGTCTACTGATTCTCCATAGTGAAACGATAAATGATTTCAAAAGACATTACATCAGAAAGTTTTCGAAGAATTACCACCGAGCTTGCATAATTTAAATGATCAAAATCATGACTCAAACATATTTGATATTCGTGAACATGCGTTTTCACGTTAAATAATTCTGACCCTTTCTGGAACACTTATATCTGAGTACACCACTTTGAAGTTCGTCATTTCCACATTCGCTATGAATATGTAAATACCATAGAACCCATACGACATCACCTGCCCGTAGATTTTTTCCACTCGACATATACATAACGTCAAAGTTTGAGTGTACGATTTCTCATCATTCATAGTAATAATAGTAATAATAACATTTGTTATAAATACCAGTATTCTGATAAACAGACAATTGAAGTCTTTGTTTTATCTTGCTTAGTAATTTCGTTATTCGTCTAAGTGTTCTTGAAAATGACTCCAAAATGGGAGTCGCATAAATTAGAACAAACCAAACAGATAAAAACCCAGTTTATACAAATCAGTATGTTGCAGTCGAATATGTGAGCTGTTGAGAAAACTCTTTGGTATTTGTCGAAGTTCCAGTACTATTTAATACCTTTTCCAGGACACATGAAATAAGTAAAAACATTGAGATGAAGTGACGTTATGGAATGAATGAATGCCAGAGTGATATATTTTAGTCTCATCATCATATCAATCAGAGGGAAATCTTGACGTTTCGGGAACAAAATCCGTTTCAGTTTTCAGAATTATCAACAAATAATTATTTTATTCATTCATTTATTTATTCAATATACAGCTTCCAGACAGAACAGGGTTTCGGTATGAGAAACTCAAAAAAAATATAAATAATAAATTGGAGTATAATATTTATTTGATAATTTGGTGAACATCCATTAGGCAAGCAAATATTTTTTAAGTTCTTTTGAAAAAATATAAATGGATTTGGATGATTTTATTTCTTCTGGTAGTTCATTGAAAGTTATTAATTCTGATGAAATGGGGTTATTTTTTCCTACATTGGAATGAATCATAATTAAATGAAAGTTATTGGATATTCTGGTATCGTGGCCATGTAAATCATATTTTTTTACAGTTTTATAATACATTTCTGAAGATTTTTTCCCACGGTTTTCTGAATATAACCTTTATTGATTTTCAAAAAGCGGTAAGAGATCTTGAGATTTTACAGATTTTGGTACGTTATCAAACCAAAAAACTATAAAGAAAAACTTCCAACTATAGTATCGACAACAGCGGCGAAAGTTCTGCTCCATATATTAAAAAGGCCTATTCAGAACCCCCGCTCTCTATTCGAATGGATGTGAGTTTGAATTACTCGAGGATTTACGTATAGAGATAAAATTGATATGAGAGTATCACGAGCTACAAATCCTTGCAAGTTACTTATACTTCAATCCATACTCATTCGGAAGCGAATGATTTCCTGAATGTATATACAACTATACTTCAATCATTAAATTGAGGGGAATATTTCCCTCATATATAAAATGTCCCATAAGAGCAATGCAATTATCGAAAACTTACAGCGGTAATTGCATTGTATCAAGTCACCATAACAACACATTTGAAACCGTTTCGCTAGACGTCAGTAAACAACACAAATAAATGTCAGATAGACTTCAAAAATAGAGAAAACATTTCGCGTTTTGGTGAGTGCTCCATACAATCTATAGAGGAAAATGATAAAATGACCAGATAATTTTGCATTCAAGCGTGATATCTTATACAAATTGCATTCGGTTATTTTCATATTTTGTAAAAGAGCCCTCGTCCTTCGGACTCGGTCACTTTCGCCAAAATATGAAAAATAAACTCTTGCAATTTTTAGATATCAAGCTTTCTCGCAAAATTATCGGTAATTTTTATGCACTCGTGCAATTATAACCGAAAATTTCCTCACCTGGAACAAGCTAGCTCCGAAGTACGGCCACTTCCTCGTGGAGTTCAGATACGCTCGAACGCAATCCGACTGCGTCTTCCCTTTCAGCGCCCTCCATTTCGCCATCAGCTTCGCCTGCAGCTCCGCGATTCCCTCCTGGTTCAGCTGGTCCCTGTACCGGTAAGGGTAGAACTTGTCGATGGCGCTGAGCGCCTGATTGGAATGCGCGGTAAGAATCCCGTGGACGTTGTTCAAGGCGTTGAGGGTGCTCGAGTTCTGCAGGGACGTCGGCGGGCTCAAGGTGCCGTTGGCGGTGGACTTGGGGCTGCGATGGAGGTTGGAAGTACCTTCTTTGCTGAGGGTGTTAGTGGTGCTCTTGTTGGAGATCAGGGAGCAGTCCCCCATGTCCATCTGCGCCATCAGAGAGGCGAATTCGAGAGCTGCTTCTCGGGTTACGGGAAATTTGCCGCTAACTATTTGCTTGTTCACCTGGTGTAACAAGTTGGTATTTATTCCCGTGTTTTCAGAAAGTTTTTCTCAACAATGAAATCATAAGAGAGAGTACAGTGGAAATTGAAAAAACCGATAGGTTTTCTTAATGAATCTTTTCCTACCAATTTAATTTCCTGAACAGCAAATTGAAAACATTCGACGCGCATTTCTATTTTTGTTGGAGCAATTCATAATTCTGTCATTAGGATAAAAACAATCAAAATTAACTCGCCTAGGTCCATAAAAGCAAATTATTCCCGAAATACATACAACATTTTATGTACGACCGGTACATTGATGTCATGTGGATAGATACCTATTTATATCTAGAACACGATAGAAATACATCAATATCGGAAACAGAATAAATTGAGAAGTGATGGAATTACTGTCACCATGGAAACTCAGTCAATTTTTCGGAATGAGATTATATAGGCTAGTAGCCATATTTGCTGTCAATTTTTGTGATCACAGATAATTCATCAATGATTTAGAAATGGATTCAAGCGACTATGAAAGTGTGAATTGTACAACAGAAAACAACAAATCCAAATATTTACATAAATAACTGTTCTAATTGTCTTGCCAATATAAATTTAAAATTTATTTCTGAGTCAATTATATTCATTGTTTTCATTATATTATTGTTCATGAAGTTTTGAGTTTGATCATAGAATTTTGTATCACGTAAATATTGAGAAAATTGTAATATTCAAAGAAGCCATCACAATTATTGAAACACAGATGTCCTGAATTATACAGGAAGTCTCATTATGAGTTACCTATAAGTACAATAGATATATTGATAGTCTGATGATGGTGGTTGATCATAATGTGCACTCCTATATAATTCAGATATGTTTCGATAATTCTGCATTTATTGAAACCATTGGAATATAGGCTTCTATCGATATGAGATTGATATTCACTTCAGCGCCTGCTTAATGATTTTATCGTTCGCCGGGCGATAAAGTAGTCCGTGGGCGCCAAAGTGCTACTTTTTGTCCGCAAATCCAGGCGATAAACTGCTACTTCACGCCCGGTCGTGCATAGAAATATTTAAGCCTAAACTCATTGTGAAGCAACAGTTCTGTTCAATTTTCGAATAATATCGTCACGATATTTTGGGAAATAATACTCCGAGCACCATTACTTCAAAAATACAACTCTGAACAAACTAATGATTCACTTAGACTGCTCAGCTGTCTTCAACTAATTGAAACACCTAACTCTCTTTACTGAACTCTTGCTCTCTCGATGAAATGCGCCCTTTATATACAATATTATAACATAATATAACCTTCTAGATCTCATCATATCTAGAATCAAAGGGCCGGAACATTCGAAAAGTCGCTTCGAGAAACGAATTGTCATCAAATGAGCTGTCTACTATTGACGAGCGCTAGGGGATTTCGTAACAATATGAATTTGAAAGTAAGTCGATAAATTGAATAGAAGATACTCTGACGTCAGAACTAATATCGATGACAGGTTGTTTACATTTGAAGCAAGGTTTTTGTTATAGTCTTGTATTTTTGAATTAATCGAAAATCATTGTCTGCATTTTTGTTTTGTTTTGTTCTGTAATCAAAAAATGCCTTACGATGGGTTTGTGAAAGCACCATTAAATTATTTACCATCCGGAAACATTTTTAAAGTGATGAAATTCATAATGAACGACGATCGTTTCAATGCAGGTAAATTTAAAATGTAAAAGTAACAGAGTAAGTACTCTAACACTATGGTTTTTATGTTGAAATTTCTCTGAATATTTTTCCAAAATTACGTCAAAGTCCGATTGTTTTCATATTATTCGCAGTTTTTACATTATCTCATCAAGAGGTTATGTTATTGTTGAGTTACAATAACATCATAATTCAAAAAATCATATTTGGAATGAATATTATCTACAGGGGTACTCGTGATGCATCGGGGATAACGCCATTGGGTGTGTGGAATTTGTTGCGAATAGAGAGAGGATCACTTTGTGCACTTCACAGTACAAAGTACGAAGTTTTGTTCTAAGATCATCCTATTCAACTCATTGGCTTATTGATGATGAGACAGAAGAGGCAGTAAATGGATCTCTTCTGCAATCATATTGTGCTGTTTTATTTTAGAGATGGGATAACTCGGATACAATATATTTCAATATTTTTGTTTTCCCTATTATTGGCTGCATATTTTTCAGTATGAAAAACACTGATTTGACGTCACATCATATAATTCACTGCAAAGGTAGTCAGTTTGATCTTGATTGAGATTCAATTTCATGATCATACGATATCATAAAGTAATAAATTATACCTGGTAGCATAAAAGCAGCCGCTCTTTTTCCGTCTCTAACTTGGCACAGTTCTTCCACCACAATCGATTTTTGTATGTCAGCCTGATGACTTTGCTGTTCTCGAACTTTCCAAGGCCCTTTTCTCTAAGGGCGATCTCCCATTTGGATATCAAGTCACACAGCTTTGCATTGGCATCCAGTGTATGTTCGAGGTCCTTCTCGATAGGGTCGTCGCTGAAAATGGCGAATCCGTTGTTGGTTCGGCAGCCTATTTCGTGGGCGAGGCAGTCCTGTGTATCAAATTCATTATGTAGCAGCAATTTCATCGTGTCTTGAAAATCTCTCGACATAATCGGTTTTGGAAACTGGCACTGAATCAAATCATCGAAAAATGATTTGATGGTATCAGGCGCGTATTCAGTTCAAGTTTATTGGGGGGGTAATTACTGAGAAAATTATGCGTTTCCACCATTTTATCAAAACACAAATGCATATTGGCCTTTTTTACAAACTTACCTTTCACAATAATTGAAATTATTAGGAAACTGTGGAGTAAAAACGTCAGATTCGTTTAATCTTCATTTTTTTCATAAATGAAATCGGAAAGCAGAGAAAACAATAATTTTACTTCAGAATTTAGATATATAACTAACATTTGATTGTCAAAGGAAGTAAAAATGAACCGTTATAATGATATTCGCTCATGTATTTATCATACTACATATCGATATGAGTAGAATGAAAAGTATATACTCATTGAACCCAGATAATGCAACAGAAAAATTAAATAATAAATTTAAACTTATGTTTATCGATTTCTTCCGAGACTATATAATCTTCTGCAATATTCTATAATTTTGATATTGATTTTGAATTTAATTACTGGATTCTGCGATCTTACAGGGTTACAGGGAGTAAAGGTGAAATAAAATTCATTCATGTATTATATTTTTTGATATCTCCGTATATTTTTTAAAATATATTGTAATATCATTCGACATAGTCAGTGAATTGTTCGAAAGATGATTTGATATTGTAATATGTTATGTGACTGACTGATCATGGGGGGGGGGGGGGTAATTACCCCTTTTACCCCCCCTTGTATACGCGCCTGGATGGTATTATAATAAAAATGGCCTTGAAGCATTCGACATTCAATATCCAGAACTCAAAAGGAAATACCGATTGTTCTTTCGAAATTACTTTCGTCAAAATGTCGTCAGTTAAGTAATTTTGCCCTCGAGCATGTAAGTTCTGTATTGTTGAATGTTTATTCTGTGAGTTTTAGTATTCAGTGAATAATAATAATGATATTTATTTCATTCTCAGTACATATAGTTTTTTTCAAAGAATCGAATGCCAGTATTGTATTTTGCTATATACAACTGATTTCTCCCACTTATCACAAAAATTATATAAGTTATTAACTCAATGGAAGGTGTTGAAATCACTTTCCTTCCGCAAAGATTGATACATTTTCTGATTCAACTCAGAGAACTGCTCAACGACGTCCTACCCAGTGAATACACATGTCTGCAATAGACCGCGGGCATATCTGTCAGACGACAGTAAATAAGACAGTTGTAAATCCAGCCTGCTGGACAAACAAACGAATTTACAAATACTTATTATGCATTTGTGACATATTTCAAAATATTTTTTCACGGCATTAACTCAATTTTGAGCGATTGTGGAGTTTCAATCCATCGATTTCTTTCTATTTTCGACAATAGAATGAATATTAATCCTCTTGCTGTTGAGAAACGTGAATTGTGGATTCAAGCAACTAGAATAGCATATTTAAGTACTGATAAGTTGAAACGGGCAACGATATGTTCATGCATTTTGTATCTCAGAATTGCAATTATAATCTCATTGAATTACCATTGTTGTTTATGGAAATACGATTTGTTTGTCCAGCAGGCTGATGCGTGTGACGTCACATGCCCGCGGTCTATATAACATTTGGAACTCATCAAAACATCGAGACAGATTAACCGTATGAGACATATCTGATGTCTTTCTGATATACAATTTTGAATTTACTCAACCCCAGGATGTATCAGATACATTTATGAGCTAAATATCGACGGACACTAAGTCTAACTAATAAGTCTGAAACCATTGGTGTAGCACGCGCGCCGGCGTCGATTTTAAATGTTATACCAGTATGGTGTTAGGGTGTTTGATGTTTGTTGAAAGATAGTAGGTTGGCTCAACTTTCAAAAGAAGTAGTTAATAACGAAAATTGTCGAAAACGGAATTTCGAAATAGTTTTTAAGAACGGAAGCAGATTTAGTTTCCGAAACGTTAACGATAAGCATTTTTATATATTTTAGTATTTTTTTTTTATAGAAAAATTTCAGTTATACGAGTTTCTGACTAAATGGACGTATTCTGCACAAAAGGAACTGGTTTTGAATTAACGCAGCAAATTTTTGTGGTTGATAGAGTCTACCCTTCTACTTGCATGGATGCCGATATCTATTCTTAATTTTTTCAGACTTTTTTAGGTTGAAATCCTAGAAAACTACGAAAAAAGTTGTCTCGTCTCAATGTAATGCAACTTTGATCATCCCACTTAATATGTACCGGTGCAATCTGTACACGTGGATTGTTGATGATTGCAAATCCATCCTGATTTGAATTGAAGATCACCCAAATATGGAAAGGTACTCGATGAGTTTTCGTCCACAACTTTTTTCATAATGCAACATATACATCAATAGAATATGTAGGTACTGAATAGAACATGTAGGTACTGTATGTCAATGTTGTACGGGAAAATCAAAATATCATCAGCATAAATAAACATATCGCTTACTTCTGAATCATGATGCTCGAAACATCATGCCGCGTTGAGCCTCCAACCAGTATAAAGTTTCGAAAGCAATAAGCAATAACATCCGATTGAATTGCTTATCATTAGATTTTTACTATTTCCACATTCGTGAGATTTTCATTGTACATATAGTTTTTGTTCTATTTGTACAATGATGAATTTTTTTATAATACCTGGAATTCCTTGATAGATGTCGAGCCGTCAAAACTGGTGATGTGGTAGGTTCCATTGAGCAAGTGGACTGGCATCGAGTGAGGCAGAGCATGATGCTGAGGGTTTTTCAGGAGGATGCTGAGGACTTCCATGCGGGAAGGTTTCAGTTCTCGGCCGCCTGGAAGAAGATATACAGATTCATATGACTGATATTATACAGTATCAATTCGATGTAGCACAAGTGATCGCAGTGATCGCAGCCCAGCAGGATGTACCTCTGGTGAAATTCTAAGTCGAAGTACTTGACTGGTGTGAAATTTGAAAGGGCAATTTCTTGCATTAGATTTTAGATTGCTGAAGGAAGGTCTGCAAAACGACAAAGAGCACCAGTGATCGATTGTCAAAATATTTTGAGACATGAGTTAACGACAGATAGGTGAAATTTCAGTTTGTGCCTCTCCTATCAAAGTCGTATAGCGAGTTCAAATGGAAAGCAATATCTGATATTTACAATTTCGAAATGATTCACAATCTAACAATCTTAGCAATAGCGAATTCGAAACAAGTACGAACAGCTCTTAACGGAGTGAACAGCAATTGTAGCACATAGAGATAGTTACATATACTGCATTAGAAAACGTATGGATTCTCAGCCAACTATTTTTGAAAAGTAAAGAAGTGATGATATTTTCAGTAAATCTATTAACAGGGTTATTTCAAGAGCAATAAATATACATAAGATTGATGTTCAATAATAATAATCAATTCACAATAAATATTTATGACAATTTGAAACATTACTAATATGTGAATAAATATTTTATTTATTTATTTATTCAATATACAGCTTCCAGACAGAACAGGGTTCCGGTATGAGGAAGTCAAAAAAAAACATCATAAAATTATGTACTATAAATAATAAATTGGAGTATAATATTCATTAGATAATTTGGTGAATATCATTATGCAAGCAAATATTTTTTAAGTTCTTTAAAAAAAATATGAATTTGGATGATTTTATTTTTTCTGGTAGTTCATTGAAAGTTATTAATGCTGATGAAATGGGGTTATTTTTTTCTTTATTGGAATGAATCATATTTAAATGAAAGTTATTTGATATTCTGGTATCGTGGCCATGTAAATCATAATTTTTTTACAGTTTTATATTACATTTCTGGAGATTTTTTTGTTAATTTATATATATACTTCGATTTTTCATAATTAATTAGATGATTCAAAGTCATATTATCTGTTACTTTATATAAATCTGCAGAAGGAGTATCCCACGGTTTCCTGAATATAACCTTTATTGCTTTGTTCATTAAACGATATATTATATTTTTTTGTTTTTTAAAGCATTGAAGACCAAACTGTAATGAGGTATCTGATATGAGAAACAATGAAGGCATTATATATTAGAATCTGGACTTTTTTGTTCAAAATGTGAATCTAATGGCCCCCAGGAATGGAACAATAGATTATTTTTTCAATATGATTTTCAAAACTTAATTTTGTGTCAATTAATAAACCTAAATATTTATGATTAGGAACTTCGGCTATCAGTTAGTTCATTATCTATCTCCAAGTTTAATTTTATATTCTTCATGTTTTTTTTCTAATCATAAAAACATTTTTTTCCGAATTGACGGTTAGGTTAATGCTGCACGTTCATTTTTCAATAAGGCCAATATCATGTTTCAATGAATTTTCCAAAATGTCAATATCTTTCCCAAAGTGAAATAATGTTATATCATCTACAAAAGAAAAGTGCATTCCATATAAATTTAGTCTTTTAATATTGGCCATATATGTTAAAAAAAGAATTGGAGCCAAAACTGAGCCTTGAGGGACGCCAATTTTGGAAAGTTTCTCATTACTTTTATATTTGTTGATTTGTACATACTGTTTGCGATTTTGAAAATAGTTTTGGAATGAATTGAATGCATGACCTCTTATACCATAACTATATAATATATCCATTAAAATATCATGGTCAACAGTGTCAAATGAACCCCACGAAGTTGTGCACTTGTTGCGAGGAAAAACTATATGAGTATTTCATAAAATTCGCGTGGATATGAGAATATAAAACAAATACTAAAAAAAATGATTAAAAACAATAGACACAGGCAGTCATTAGAATAATTCAGGAATATCCATGAAATATCTATATTAATGGAAAACAGTTAGCTTCTATTCACTAACCTCTGAGTGAACATGCAACTCTACTGTGACTTCTGAAGTCATAGATGCCATGAGCACCGTTATTCTAGGGAAAATAGAGGCTAAGTTTCGAGTTCTAGAAGAGAAAATTTCAAAATTCGATTCCACGGCAACAAACAATATAAAAGATATCTCAGTTATGGATGAACGTATAGATACTTTAGAACAGTACAGCAAGAGATGTAATGTGAGGCTCTTTGGAATCAAGACAAGTGAGGGTGCTGATGTGAAACGGCTGTAGTGACATTTTTCTCAACCAAAATGGGGTTAAATAATCTTAAGAGCTCTGACATCGAAACTTGCTATAAAACAGGAAGTTTAATCTTCCTAAAATTAATTTCAATCGAAATAAAACACTTGGTCTATGGTCTCAAGTTGAAACTCAAAGGATCAGGAGTTGTGAAAGTATGGCAAAAAAAACGTATGGTCTTCAGATGGCAAGAATAGATGGGAAGTTGATGACTTCAAAATAAAACCCACCCTCAGTTATCTCAAAAACCTAGTTTCAATTTAATGTGATCATTTATTCTGTAACCTGCTTCAAGTCTTACAGTTTTTTTTTTGTTTTGTTGATATCTTTCCAATAAAAAACAACAGAAGAAACAAACTTCATAGCTATATTAGTATAGTAGAATCATTGTACTGGTTTGATTTATATTATTTCGAATTTGTTCAATTTATACTTTGAGTTTCGATAATGAATACTCATTTTTATGTTAATTTTTGGGGACGGGAATGTCTAGACATAATCACATGCTATTTGCGCAATATGTAAATTGCACATTTGAATTTACAATCGATTTTTACAGGTTTTCATGAATTTTCAGAATTAGTATTAGAAAAAGACAGATATAGTAGGCATAACAGAAAGTTGGTTAACCGATGGTGTGTTGAATCGAATGTATTTGCAATCCCAGGTTACTATCTTTTGAGAAAGGATCGAGGTTCGCGAGGCGGAGGGGTAGGCTTCTACATAAAAAATCACGTTAAATGCAAGGGGATGGATTTAGGTATCGAAGTAGTAAATCGTCACTGCGAATATCTTTGGGTCAACTTTAAAATAAATAGTCGTAAAGTAATTTTAGGTGTTTTGTACAGGCCACCAAAAAATAACTCTCCTAGGGAATTTATCACTAACATGGAAAATATATTCAGGTACATCATTCCCTCATCTGATATTGTGATCTGCTTAGGTGATCTAAACCACAATTCATTGTTGCCAAATAAAATAATCCAAACCTACTTTGAGTCATATGATTTCAATGAAATTGTAAGAGAGCCAACACGAGGGAGGGCTCTGCTTGACCCTATTTTCATGAATAATAGAGATATAGTTTTGGGCGGAGGCACCATGAAAAGAATCTCATTTCTGATCACAGTCTTTGTTATTGTATTGTTGACTTGGAGTCTCCGTTCAAAATCAAAAACAAATTCTTGACATTTAGAGATTACTTCAACTTGAATTTGCAAACATTACATCAAAAATTGAATGAATTACCTTGGCATGAATTTTTGAGTGAAACTGATATAGATAGGAAAGTAGAAATTTTCAACAGTTTTTTGTTTTTGATATTTGACTATTTAGCTCCCAAACGCACGATTAGAGTTACCAGACCCTCTTCTCCTTGGTTGACTCAGAATTTGAAAGATCTGATTAAAACTCGTGATGTTGCATTACGTAAGATCAAGAGAAAAAAATTCAATGTTGACTGGAGTGAACACAAACGTTTACGTAATGTAACATTGGCACAAGTCAGACTCCACAAAAAAGCATAGATTGATATGTTTTGCAGACATAATGATAAGAAAAAGATTTGGAAGTCTTTAAGAAATTTCAAAATTGTTCGAAATAAAAATACCGTTATTGCTGATGAAACACAGACACTTTTACTACACCTCAACATTCCACAACTCTATTTCAAAAAGGATTTCCTTATAATTTCATTAAACTTGCCAATAATTTACCATACAATATCAGAGAAAAAAGTGAAGCCACCTTCAAATTTTTGTTTAAAGACAATCTCCTGGCTCATTCATGAATACGTCCTATATTTTCACTAATTTCTAATATGCTTAGTATATAATCTAGTATTCAAAATGTGTTTGTTATATCTTATTTCAAATGTTCCCTACACTACTGTTAAGTATAGGGATCGTTATGGGATTGGATGTAAGAGTAGCCTTAGCTAAATCCCGTCTCATCAGCGATCATCCTCAATTTACCTGTCTCATGTTTACATTTTATTTTCCGAAATGAAGACGATTATTATTACTACTAACATGTTTCTATATTGAATTTTCAATCATGCATGGAATCATTTGAAATGGAAACCGCCCTACCTGCAAGTATCGTCCTTTCCAGCGCCCTTTCGCAATACGCCGCGTACTTTCCGCATTCTGTCCGATTCTCTGCATTCCTCTGCAAATGTAGCTTCAAAAACCACAGAATCATCGAATTCTTCGGCACGAAAAGACTAACGGCAAGCGCCAACAACTGCCACCCCTGCAGCAGAGTGAACGTCGGCGGTCCCTTGTGATCCTTGTGGTCTTTGTAGCACTCCTTGTGCTCCTTGTATTTCTCTTCCTGCGACGCCTGAACATTCGACAAGGCGATTTGTTGATCAGACACCGTGCTATTTATACTGGGCGTGGCGGTTTCGCACGTAAAAAGACTTTGCGTTGCGCAAAGCAGCAGTTGCTGAAAAGAGTATTGGTGTTTCTTCAAGTCGAGCTCGAGAACACCCTGTGCGGTGTTCGGATCTAAGTAATGGATGCGGAGTAACGATCGCAGGGTGACTAGGCGAAAAAATAGAGATAGGGGTGTGTGTGTGTGTGTGTGCTTATGTTTGATCGTGTGTACCGATGTGAGAGTGAGGTGATAGATGAGAATGAATCAGCAGATCTTGGTGAGGCAAAATATTGATGTGATACTATTAGCACCCAAATAAAAACCCATTCAACTAGATATCTTTTTTCAATAGTTTTCTCCACTATACGTTATCATTACTTCAAAGAGTTTTTAGAGTTTTTTTATTTCAAATAAATTATCCCATATATCACAAGAATATACTGAAGGTCTAAGTAATATGTACCGGTAACTTAGATCAACATATGTAAGAACATATATTTTGAACGCCCATTTATATCATATACACTCGTATATTTCACTCCTGGGAAATGATAAAAGTGACAGGAAGGTCATAGAACACGTTATGGTATTCTCACACAAACCTATGCTTCGTTTGTTCATGATGACTTATTGTAGCTGAAATATAGCAAGCAAAATATATTTGGTAATTGTTTTTTTTTTCAGATAACGAACTAGAAGATCTATCATTTCCCATCTGATCTCATGATACTTTTTTGAACTCGTAGTTGTAGATTCCTCTTTTTTATAGCAAACTGTGTCTTTAGGTGAGAAAGAAAAAGGGCTACCCACTGAAACATACACAGGCACAAGGATTATCTCTATTCTAATCTTCTAGAAAAACAATCATACTCAATAGGGAAATGGAAAAAAATAATGACGAAACACCAACATTCTTGAACAATGGCAGAGGGAAAGGAGGAATGAAGCAAACAACCATGGATACTGAGAGTTACTTTAGTTGTATGAGCATGCAGTATCGATATATATTTGTTAGTAAGCATTGAAAGCTTTTGGCTTTACACAGAATGAGGAAATAGTTTGAGATTTCAGAATAATCACTAGAATATAATGATGATCCAACGCCAAATTTTTCCTCATTCTAAAATGATTCAACTATACACTGAGTTTGTGTCGATTCTATATGGAATGTGATTTTCCTAGTTTGGCATGGAATTTTGCTCATTGAATACAGTTGATTTACCTAGACCTACTTAAACTCTTGAGTTTTATATTCTCTCGAGGTTGGGAAAGTTCAACTGTTCCGAGGTCTATAGGGAATGAATATGTGAAAATAATCGAGAAATCATTATTCGTAGTGATGCTATAATCATTTCGAAATTATTGAATGATGTCGATAATTTTAATAATAAATATTGCTCTTATACAGGTGATATCGGGCACGGTTTCATGCAATCCATTTCAACCTTTCGTTTGGATTTGATGATTTGATTACCTTATTTGATTTGACTTTCGTTTCAATAGAGTTGATAATATAGACAACAGAAGTCCAAATCATTACCATTCAACGTTTTCTTTCAGTTTCGATATAATATATTATTTAATCGATAAATTTTCATTTTCCACAAAAACTTTTTTATTTGGCAAAAGTATGAAAACAAACCGATTGATAAACGAGTCCGTAGGACGAGTGATTTCATCTAATTCGGTTTGTTTGAATGCTTTTGCCTCAAAATAAAAAAGTTTGAGTGTTTCGAAAATAAAAATTTATCTTATTAAATTTGAAGAACGAGTTGTATTTGGGGAGATTACTTTTTGAACAGATAGAAGGAAGAACAATTTAATTGATCAGTATTTCATTTACATAGGAAGGAAAGGAGAATAGGTGAAAATTTTATAAATTTGAAATGTCAAACAACGATGTATGCCCTCTATGATCCAGAAGAGATATGATGCTCACGCAGTGAATATGATAATGCTTGCCGACGATACCAAGAGATGGCGTCACACCTCTCATTGTACAAGGTTGATAATTGAAAATTTCTTATGAAATGAAAATCACGCCAGAAGGAACATAAAATCATTCGTTATGTCGTTATATCAAAATCTTCATACAACGTTTTCTTCTCATACAACAAAAAATGAATTGTATTCAATAAAAACTAATTGTACGCCATCCTGATTTGAATTAAGGAAACCTTAAATATTTGAATCGGTCGTTCGCTATATCTGTCATAAAGTTGGGGTTATGAGCTATTTACGTGTTTGAGTGTTCATTGAAATGTGTTATGTTATTATTATGCTGAAAAAGTGAAAAGTGAATGACTATTAATAATAAGGTAACTCTTCATTCATGATAATTTATATATGAGCCAATTCAATAGAATCGATGCGGTAAACCGTATAGTATTGACAGTTCAAAGGTAAACGTTTTATCGAAAGGACCAGGCAGTTTTATCAGTATAATACCCAATGATAGGCTAGAATAACGAGAATAACCAGAGAATAACCCGCTACTATTGGTTGAAATGCCAAAAACGTCACATTTTGACAAGTGAAAAAAATAATCATTGATAATGTGAGGAAAGAAAATGTTGTCTAGTGTTTGATACTGAAATTCAATTATTTCAGTTGAATCTCTCCCAACGGTTAGGTCTTGAAATTATACCACTTATGTGAAATCCGGATGATAGTTTCTATGATTCAATCAGGAAAAAGAAGTCCTGCCAGTTTTTATCAAGAGAATCAAAGTTTTTACAGAATTCGAAATTTTTGTTCATTCCGAAATTAACCAAGTTGAAGTGGTTTCAAATCAGACTACTTTTACTATCGAGGTTATACTATGCGGATATTATGAGTATCCTGACCTCTGATTGTCAGAAAATGGAATTTTCACACATTCCGAATAGAATTGACACATTATATCAAACAATTGAACTGAAATGGTGAGAGACACTGAGCATTTGTATAAAAAACGAAACAAAAGTAGATTCTTTTCCAATAAAACTTTGAAGTCTGAATATGAGGGGAACGGTATATCAAGTAAAATGTTAAATCTGAACATTACAAATCATTTTTTAATGGTGTAAGTACCCAAAAGCAATTTCAATTGAAATAACGCAAATAAAAGTACCAACTGATAGTTTCTAAGACAATTTTTACCTTCTTCAGGCAGTAATAAAAAAAATAGAACAATAATAATTATACATATTGTCTTTTAAGATTTCACTCCATAAGTATTAGTCCAGACTACAATTCAGACATAAATTCGAAAAGATCTACGTTCATGGAGCTCTTCTGATATATCAACCACATTGAATCGTAATTCTCTCCATTCACAATATCGAATAAACATTTCCAGTGTTTCTACAAAATTTCTGAAAATAATCGAGATTTTCTTCATAAGGACGACATTATAGTGGGCTGATATCGCTTCAAAACTTGATGCTGTATTAATGAATTTAAAGAGCTCCACTCCTTAACTCAACGCATAAAAACAAAAAAGAAGAAGCACACTTACGCTCTTTTTTAACAATTTTTGTGTGGATACCTGCACTCCCAACTTGGGTAGGGGGGCACTCTTGCTAGTTTGCTTAACAAGGGCACATATAAGCTCAGTCTGGAGCTCTGGCATGTCCAGACATTGCTGTAAGGCATTCTGAGCCAGAACCACGTGGTAGTCGATGCCTGCTTGATCCACAGCAGCCGACATAAACAACTGAAGGCATTTGAATAATTTGATAGCTTCTGCCTGAAAATCGAAGAGGAAAAGTTCGTGGATAATTTCGAAACCGTTGGGGTATAACGAACAGAACGGATTTCGTCTACAAAGTTAGCATTATTTACTGTTAAGTAAGTAAGTAAGTTATTTATTATCCCAAGAAACATTACATGTTTATAATTAGGAAATAACTATAAGCACAAAAATCATGATAAGTTTTGAAAAAAAAACATACATATGTATAAACGAACATACAGTCAAAAATGAAATTGTTCTACGCAAAGGTCAATTGAGCGAATAAGAAAAAAGAATAAATAAAAAAAATTGAAAGAAAAAGAAAACAAGTGTAAGAAATTTTTTTTAATAGCTATTAGCTGAATAAAAACTCTTTCAAACTGCTTGAATTTTATTGTCGATCGATATTCTTTTATTTCATTTAGAATTAAATTATATATCATGACACCACTATGATATATTGATTTTTTGCCAATATCTGATTGAATTTTATTCATTGCCAACAAATTTCTCTGTCTTGTAGAGTGATTGTGAGTATCACAAATTTTGTTGGAAATAAGATTAGATTTTTTTGTATTATTTCTGTTATGTTATTATTATTATTATGTTAAGGGACAGTCTGACTGTCTTGATGAAACATTAAAGCTCCCAGATGTATCTAGTGATTGAGAAAATACCGAAAATAAAATAAAATAGATATCTATATTTGTGCTATATCGTGATTGAAAAATCGACACTGGGAAATATCATCTCAGGTAAGAACAGTTCAGTTCCCATTTCAATGTCAACCTGGAAAAAAAATTTAATGGAAATGCATGCTTCTTCTCATGCTTCTGAAAAGTATCATATATAATAAGAAATAAATAAATTGTACACTTCCCCACGACCTTTGATATAATGCTATCAGTGAGGGTGTAACTAATCACGTTTTTCGAAATCATCTCCTGATGATTATAACTTTCATAAAAAAAAAATTGCGGTGAGTACGTAGTTGAATGCAAATCTGGTAATGGAAAAACAACATACGATTGATGATATTATCAGGCAGGGGCGGATCCACGGGGGGGGTTTTCGGGTCCGGACCCCCCCCATTGGGAAAATAAGAGATAATTTTTTTTCAATTTGTATCGGCTCGTAATTTCCAAATTTTGTTAGGGAACGAAAAAATGTCACATGAGCAAGACAAAAAAATAAAATAGAATAAATTTTTTTGCTTTAAAATTGAAAAACTTCAATAATTATTATTACATTCCATTGAAAACTAAAGAGCAGGCTACATTTAAACATTAGTAAATTTTCGAGGTTTTTTGGCGCAGTATTCGAAAAATTAGACTTTTTACATTTGTGATGAGTATTGTGTATGCCGGTAACGATTTGAATATACTATGTATGAGTAGAATATGCTGTTGATTCGGTTAAATCAACTCGATTCGATTCAAAAAAAGTAAAGTTTCGAACCTACTTTACCTTCTGGCTACACCTTCAAATTTTGCTCATGTCAATCTCTTTCACCTTTTTTTTTGGATCTTGACTAGTTGTTGCTATACGGTAGCTCATAATTTTCTGGCAATCAGAACATGGCCATAGAACATATGTAGGCCAGACCAACAGACGTGTGACAAGTAGAGTATACGAACATCAACTTGCTGTCCGAAAATCAGACCCATCTTCAGCTCTGTCCAAACATCATCAAGAGACAGGACACAATAAAGACTTTGCGAACACTAAGACCATCGCCACAGCAAAAACACTACAAGCTCGTATAATTCGCGAGGCCATCGAAATCGAGAAGCCACCTTCCTGCTTAAATAAACGTGACGACGGCCAGAGACTTCCAACTGCATGGAAACCCCTAATTTCCAGATGCCCAGTCCCCACCAAGACATCCGACGGTCCTTTAGTAGCACCCGCTGCTATAAATCCTACCCAACATCCCTCGATACCTCAGTTCGATCTAAGGAATAGGCAGATTGAGACCTTAGAAAGAACTCGTGACGAGACCTGGGGAGTAGGCAGATTGAGGCCCCGGCGTCAAGTCACAAACCCTTGCCCCCTGTGATAACACCTGAGGAGTAGGCAGATTGAGACCTCAGCGTGAAGTCACATTCACCTCTTGAAAATGGCTCCAAAATCGGAGCCGAAACGTCGAGAACAAAACTCCAGACGCGGTTCAACCCGAACTCAACAACAACACACAACTGACCGCGGAAACCTATCCGAACACACATATATATATATATATATATTGTAATTCATATTATACATTTACATATTGTAGCGTCTTGAAAAAGAAAATAAACATTTTCGAAAGCTCGACAAAAACAAAGAGAACACCTGATCCTGGATCCGCCACTGTTATCAGGAATATGTTTTTTACCTGCAGGCAGTCGGTGGGTAGACTGGTGAGTGGAAAATAAGACGGCACAGCTCCATCTTTGGTACAAGGCACGTGTAACAATACTGGATGTCTCCATAAGACACAATTTGGATCACCGTCGACTTCCATTAGTTTGTGGATGAGTTGTTCATACTGAGTGCCACTGCTAGGGCCTCCGCCACTGGCTATAGTCAGATGATACAGCCAAGAATCTTTCTCCTGTAATGAGAATGAAAACTCAATAGAGTATGTAAACTACAAAAAGTAATCTGCGCATCATTCGATTGGTAATGAAATATGCGAAGCCGATTTATAATTTGACATGTATAATATTTTGAACTGAGTATATAGATCATTTACGTTTCTCTGAGAGTTTTCAAAAATATTGGGATATCATCATATTATATAACTGATAAATATTTTTCAACCAAAACACACCTGTATTTCTAAAACAAAGAAACGGTAATTCTTTCCTTGTAGGGTAAATAGTATCGAAGAGAATAAACTGCAATTTGTAACTTTTTCATTGAGAAGCTTCGAAAACTTTGTGCAAGTGAAAATATGGGAATGTTAAAGGACAAAATGCGAATGGAGAAAAGATTGAAGACACCAATTTTAGTGAGTTCCATTTGAAAACTCAATTCCAAACACCTGTGAACCAAGGCTCACAAACCGGAATTTGCCATCAATCAATTGCAAATAACATTAAACGATAAATAAGTCTTCACTTCTAGATGAAATAATTTTGTCAGGGAAACCTGAAGAACTCGATGAGTTCACGGTATATTTCACATGGAAGAAAGGTTTTACATTTGAGAGTATGAAGGGCTACTTGATGCTCTGAAGTTTCAGAACATTGAGTCGCTTTATCAATATAGGGTTAGGTGAATTCGAAAATGAACTAAGCGGTTCTAGATAGAAGATGTTAGATGATGCTCTTAACTAATTCCCTTGAAGTGACCCGTTCATGTTATATTTATTATTATATTTTTCGACTCAGTTAATCTTTCTTGTTTTCACTTGATGATTATGAGATGTTTGTACCTGTTTTCCTGTAAAATGAAGATAAGTCGGAGCCTGATTGCTTGGAAAGATCCCCACCGTATACCTTGGCTGTTCCATATCTTGTTCTTCGGAATCTGAATCTGATAAGTGCTCAATCTCCTCTACTTTCGCATCTCTCATATTTATTTGTCCGTGTGGGGTCTGGAAAAAATATTACCAAACCTCTGTTAGATATAACGCCAATGATATTACTATTATTCCTACATACCGTGTCCGTAGATTTTTTAAAATAAAGGAACATTTTTCCTATGAGTACACACCAACATTCCCTTGGTATACCATTCTTTACTTTTTTCAAGACGCCTTGCAGAATAGGTTTGTTCTCATCTCTGCTCAGAAGCAACTTTGTGGCATTTCTTCGTTGTACGTTCTGTAATATCCTCACCTGAAAGAATGGCCAAGGAACTGTTGATATTAAGGAGTGAGTGGAGAAATCAATAAAAATAGACTCTCTTCACAGAAAATTATAATTCTGATATCACTTCGACAGAGCAGATTAGTCAATTGTATATGGGTTCATATTTCAGATGTTTAAAAATCATAAGCTGGCGAATGAATGAAACCGTCATAATTCAAAATATGCAAGAATTTTTTTCGGTGCTGGAGATTCTGAGTTGATCAGCTCTGCTTCATCGTATCAATGTTAAGGCATTGTCTACGGTTCAAATGGTTTCATTTTCGTGTTATGTATATAAGTGCTGATTATTTCACACCTACTTGGTGGCATACTTGAAGACCTGCTGTGAATCAAATCATCTGAAGGTACAATTCACATGACAAATGACCAGTTTCAACTCACCTACGCAGTGGGTAGATGGATTGACACCTATCAGAAAACAACTTCTTTCCTGGCTAGGGCATTGAATGATATCTGACCGGTGCCAGTGCAGGATAATTACAAAATCATCCCTCAAGCAGGGATGGAGCTGACGGCTCATTTTTTTTTCTTTTCGTGATTGCTTGCTTATCAGAACACTTTATAGGCATGGAGAAGTCACCTTTCCGATTGAAGATCGAATTACCGAGATATCATTTGTTCTTTCTTATATTGCGAAAAGTCACGGAACTTACCCAGTCTTCCATTGCAGTTATAGAATCAGCAGTCAAGTAATAAGTCTTTTTTCCCGTATCAATTTCGAAGGTGTTGGAGCCTTCGGCTCTTGTTATTTTACAAATTTCATCTAAGACTATTTGACCTTGCGGTTTCCTATTGATATCATTTTGGCTTTTATAGTAGGTTAGGACACCGTTTTTCAGAACAAACCACTTCTTTCTCCACGTCTTCAATTTGCCCCCTGAAAAAAATTCATTCAGTTTCAAATCCTAATTATGTTGAAAAAGTGATGAACTGAATGAACTCTCACGAGAAATATAAATAAAACAGGATTTCATATGTATTTTCACTCATGACAGTACGAGACAAAAGGTTAATGAGTGTGTTTGGAAGAAATCAGATACAATGAAAAATGTATTTTTTTACACTCCCACTGGCGGCCGCCATCAATTCACAATACGTAATTAAGCCATCACGTTACAGCTTTAAGGATGGTTGGAGTAGAAAAAGTACAATACGCGACTAGTAGTTATGTCAAATCAATTCCATTGGTTATTCCTATTCTCAGGTTGATAAATGTTCCAATCAGATAATTTCTTTAGGTTATTGAACTACGACAATCCGAAAAGTGAAGTACTAATTATGGGAATGAATTCAATGCGTTGAAGGGTGGAAACTGTAAGTAAACTTCAATAGGTTACTGAGCTGGAGATGTTTTATCTGAATGGGAAGAACACCAGTCAACAATTTGTTGTTGTATATTTGAATCTATCACCAAATTATGAAAAAGAATTGATTCATGCAAAAAATACGATACTGTTCTCAAATGTTTTCAATAGATTTATATTAGTGAACAAAAAAAATGTTGACATCTTGTATTTCGAGGGAAGGGCAGTTGCTGGACTGATTTTGTTTTTCTCGTTCGAAAAAACGTTCAACTTCAGCGCAACAACTTTTGTATTCCTTAACATACATTGACACCAAAATAGTTCTTCTGAATGTTATTTTTACACTACTTAGTTCAATAATTTCACTCATTTGATGATCCGAATAAGGTTCCAATAGAATTGCTGCAAATTATAATGATCTATGGTAAGTTGTTCATTTTGTTCCGGTTGTAATTTACTAATGCATTTATCTCGTGCTTGACTTCAGTAGCGTTACTTCAGTTGTGTGTCTTGTATATCAAGAAGGATAGAAAACGTCATAGTCTCCACAAAATCATTTTCGGTGGCATTATCATGAGTAGATGTTGTGAAAACCGTTTTCGAAGACAAAAATAGTATTTGATTAACAAACCTAATTTCGCTAAAGATCCGCTTTTCTCCAAACTTTCTATCCTTTTGGGACTGTCTAAGTACGAGGAAGCCCTAAGAAGCATCGAAGATTCCAAGCTGGTAGTATCGCAGCTCACAGCGTCCGGAGGTACCGCATAATCATCGGACATTCCAGATTCGAAAGAGGTATCTGAAACACCTTTGAGTCAATTGTTAAAGGATAGCATTCCAAATCAAAAGAGAACGATATAATTCAAATAAACCATAAGGCAAAGTGGAAGGTTCAATCTACAATGTCATTCGAATAACAAGAATGTACCTCTGGTTTTACTTTTGCTAGGAGATCCACTACTACTAGAAGCCGTTCTTTTCCCAGGACTCGATCCAGACGTTTCACCGGAACTCCTGCTGTGAGTATTGGTACCGTCCACAGCCTACAAAAAAATCATCGAATTCATAACAGAACAGTATTCAATTTCGAGAAGTTTATCAAGAACGAATAGGAAATATGCATGAAATTTATTTAAATTTGACAATGACTGAAACTGATTTTGTCCTAGCGCAATCAAGCAATTCACCGAAATATATATATTTATCATGACAGCATATTTTGCATGAAATATTGATTTATGCGTATCGACGTATGTCGAGATCAAAGGTGTGAAAGCTGTCAGGTAATCATTACATTATTATTCGACTCCATAACATAGATTGGTATTCATAAATGTCCTCAGCAGGAATGTATATTATAATAAATTGATATTCCAATGTTTGTTAATTAGGTTGGATTAGTTCAAAACTGAATTTTCCACTGCTATATAGCTATTGGAAAACTTACTTCTGATTGATTCATGAATGATATTCACAACTTTATAAACGGGTGAAAAAAACATTGGTAAAAAACAAACACCGAAGACGTCAATTGAAATCATCCAAAGCGTTAAACCGACTCAAATTTATTCAATGTATTGAATTGCAAGAAGAATAATTCGAAGGTCATCAAGCCTATATTTTTATGTTACAAAGATGTAAATGATTATGTTTCACGACAATACGAAAAACATGCATATACCCTAGAGGATAGTACCGATACAGAAGAACAAAGGTGAATATCTAGTTTTTACCATGGTGTTATTTCCCTCCCCATCACTAGAATCATCGGAGGAATCTCCAGTGAAGGGCATGGATCGGATTTGACTAGCACGGCCCTTCACGTTGGTGTAAACGGGGACAGGAATGTCTTGGTAACCGGCTTGTTCTGGTCCCAAATCACTCGGCGTCGTACCCGTTAGTGTCAATCCATCTGCTGCTACCTACACAAATGAAAAAAAAATCTCTATAGTGAATTGTCTCACAACAACACCTAGAATGGTTTCGTGAAAAACACTAATCAGTTATAACAGAGATTTTGTAACGTTTGTCATATACCACAATTAAACCAAGAGCCAGAGCCCAAAAAATTCTCTGAATTTACTAAGCCTGGTTTTTTATGGTTTATTGCAGTGGTTGTGTACACAAACATACTGCGGTCAGTCAGGCGAAACTGAGAACAGGTGTCTCAGGTACGCTATCGAACCTGCCGTACCTGCCGAGGTAATAAAACGAATTTAATAAAGCTGAAAATCGTTATACAGATTGTATATTGCATATACATAAAAGGTACGACAGTCAGTTAGCTGCTTTTTCTTTATTATTTAATAAACGAAATAAGTAAGTAGGACATTTAGTAATAATAATATAACAATATATAACAGTTATTATACTTCTAGATAATATTTATTACAATCAATATTTGCTTAATTTACTCATCAAGTTCTTGCTCCGAATCATCAAATTCATTCATTTCGCTCTCATGATCAGAATTGTCAAGCTCTGTCGTTTCCGATTGAGTTTCGGGTTGGGAATCTGAAAAATCAATATAATTACTGTTATTATAAACAATAAAAAAATTATTTTTTTACATTAAATATGAAGCATTGAACTTTGCCAACACTATTATTTTCATACCTGAATTTTCCTGAGGAGATTGAATGACGACATCTTTGACGAATTGTGGTAATTGATCGCCTTGGAACCAATTAAAATCATATTTATTGTTGTTTATTTTCCACCCGTGATCGATTTAAGACAGTTCTGTCGTTACTTTTCGATGTGCATTTCGCCAAATGTTTGCAATGTAGCAATATACAATCTGTATAACGATTTTCAGCAATATTAAATTCGTTTTATTACCTCGGCAGGTACACACCTGTTCTCAGTTTCGCCTGACTGACCGCAGTATGTTTGTGTACACAACCACTGCAATAAATCGTAAAAAAAACAGGCTTAGTAAATTCAGAGAATTTTTTTGAGCTCTGGTTCTCCGTCTAAATAGCAGCTATTATACAAATCGGTGGTGACCGAACGGTCTACGAAGCTGTCGTATATTCAATTTGGGTTTTTCTCTGCTGATTGAACATTCGCGGTAGGGGTAGAATTTTCTGACTGGTTCGGTGCGATCGGCAATATGGACTTTTGATTTTTTATATCTCACTATTTGAAATCCTAATTTTTTTCATTGCTTCTAAATTTCATGATTGATTTTAATTTTTTTTTTTCATTTTATTTCATTTCAATTCATTTCAACAAATCTTTTTATTTTTCATATCTCAATTTAATTATTCACTGCTTTCAGTTTATATACACTTTTGTAGATTCACCTCAAACTTTTTCTTATTTATTTGTTCCCAACAAATCCTATTATAATTCTATTTTTTTACATTCATTTCATTGAAGATCTCTATCCTCTATACGTTACGACCCACGAAAAATATTTGGCGAGTTTTGTCTATTGAAGATTGAATAACAATATTTCGAAATGACAAAATGGTTAAGGCTTTCGCGGCCGAGGTTTTGAGTTAGAGTCCGATGACCCAGTCGTCTAACTGAAGATGTATGAGCCTCTGAAGAAGCAAGCCACTCGCTCCAGCGAAACTTCAGGAAAAAATTCCAAAAAACGACGGCCTTCAAACCCGAAACGAAGTGGTGATACTGAATATTTAGAAATGGCTGTAGCTTTGATCAAACAAAAACAGTTTCACTGGAGAGTGTGGTAGAGTTTTCCAACAGTAGTGGTACTTTCCGCACTATAAATCATTGAAAATGTGTACTCTACCACAAGCTCGTAGGAAAATAACTATTATTGCTCTGGCGTGAAAAGAACGTCTCTGCAGATCGACCAACAATATTTTCGTGCAAGCAGACGCGAAACAAGCATTTAGCAGCCGCAAAAGAGGCCGCAAAATAATATTTTGCTTCTTTCCGCACGGAAATAGTTAACTTATCTGCACACTGAGTCTGCAGTAATGGATGTCATTTCTAATGTTCAACAACAACTGGATAGCGACATGAAATGTGGACTATTATCTCTAGATTTGCGAAAGGCATTCGATACAGTTGACCACAAAATTTTATTAAAAAAATTGGAAAGCATTTGTATTCGAGGGATCATTCATAAATGGTTCAAAAATTATCTGTCTAATAGAAAACAATTTGTTCACCTAGGCAAAACACCCAGCTCACTGAAGACTATCACTTGTGGAGTTCCGCAAGGCTCCATTTTGGGTCCAATTTTATTTTTGATCTATATTAATTCTGCTTCAAAATTATTATTGAAAGGAAATATCAAATTATACGCGGATGATACAACACTACTTTATTTTTCTAGTAACACCAAAGAAATATATGATGACATGATTGATGACTTGAAATCTATGTCATCTTGGCTAAATTATCACAAATTGAGTTTGAATTATGAAAAATCCTCAGTAATGTTGATAACCAAAAACAGAACCACAAATAGAGAGAATTTGGCTTTCGAAAACAAAATTATTAAATATTGCCAAACAACAAAATTCTTAGGGCTGTACATTGACGAGAGACTATGTTGGAATACCCATATAGAAATGTTGAAAAAAAAAGTCAGACCACTTCTAGGAATATTATTTAGAATCCGACATTTCCTTCCTGAAAAATATCTAAGGTGAATTCATTTCTGTTTGATATATTCAAATCTCCAGTATTTGATTTCCATTTGGGGAACAGCCAATACATCGATATTGAATCCTCTCGAAAGACTACAAAATAAAATTATAAAGTGTATATTCAAATTACCATATCTTGAACCAACCTCAAATTTATATAAACCGCATGGTCTTTTGAATATTCAATCTGCTTTTCAATTAAAAATTTGTTGTTTTATGCATTCAGTTAGAAAAAAATCAAACGTTCAACTATAAATTTTAGTGAAATTATTACAATTCATAATCATAATACCAGACAAACCAAACAATTGATTGTTGAACCTTATCGTTCTACATTTGGAGAGAAATCAATATATCATTTTGGTGTTAAAATATACAATAATCTCCCAGATAGACTGAAAATGCTTCCGAAAACAACAAAATTCAAATCTAAACTGAAAAAATTTTTGCTCTCTAGTTGAAATTCTGATCTCCAATATATATATATATATAAATATATATATATATATATATTTAATTTAATTACAACTTTCATTTTGTATTCTCACATAATGTTATTATTAATTTGTGCTGTACACTGTTTCATTTTGTAACCAAATAATTTAGTTGATTACTATTGATTTTTATCCCTGTTATAAACTCTGTAGTTTCTTGGGATTAATAAAGATTATTATTATTAATAGTGCGGAAAATAGGATATTTCATATGAGTTTGGCAAGATGATGAACCACGAGCCGTACGCGTTTCCGCACTATACTTTTGCGATGACCTACATGAAAAACATAATTATGTCAGATTTCAATTTCACATGACTGTTTTATACCTACTTACAAATCATTTTTACAGGAAACCAATTCAATTGCCTGAAGAAGCATATAAGAAAGATTTATCACACAAAGAAAACAAATTTTAAAGAACATTTAACATAAATATTTGGTACATTTCGGTATGTATTCATGAAATATTAGAAAAATAGTTATTGATGATAATATTTGAACAATTGTTCAGTACTAACGGAATACTATTATTCTCTTTTATCAAACTTTGAATAGCTTGATTATTAATTCCTGTTATATTATTATTGGTTTCCAGAACTGAAGTGGAGGTTGATGGTCTTGCAGTAGGGACTGATTGTGATTCCGAGCTAGTTCCGAATAGTTCTGTTGGGAAGGTTGTCGCATGTTCAATAGATTGGGTTATTGATTAGAAATTTCCATTTTTTCATTGATTGATTCATTAATATAACCTTCTGCAACTGTGCTGCTTTTCCAGCCGCCATGCCTTTTCAGAGTCAATAAATCACTGCCACTATACACTAATATTGTGGCTGAAGAACGCCTAAATGAATGTCCAGTGTAGTTTTCTGGATTTGGTAATATCAAGAATGTAGCGAACTTGTTAATTCCCAGAAACTGGGAGGTAAATTTGCCTTTCTGGTAATTAATGAAAAATCTATTATTTTTATCGACCATGGTTTTGGGACGTAGATCAGCGTACTTTTTATATATTTCATAAAATGTTCCTTTTAATGTAAAAGTTCGTGGTACTTTATTTTTGGTGTTCGGAACCTTCACAATTAATGCAGTTTTTGCATCATTCAGATAGTTTATTTTCACATTGGCCAATTCAGCCCGTCTCAGGGCTCCGCTTATAGCGAATGCTAAAGCAACCCAGAATGAAATAAACATTTGTTATTTCTCTAGTAGTCAGCACTGTATCTTCAAAAACAATTATAATTCGGACAATTTGTATAATAAATGAGTTAATATAAGTGACATGATTATCACTCTTTAAATACGGAACATTAAAAAAAAATTATTCAGAGTACCTATAGTTAACTATATCAGGTAATCGCACCAATCGCAGAGCGAGGAGACCGTGCGCAATATTCATTTCGCACTAGTGCGAAATATCTAATTTTGTGTACTAGTTCTCAGTGTGAAATGATACGTATTTCAAGCAGGTCGTCGGAAAATATAATCACCTGGTATATCCTATCCTCCCAGCTGGGAAACCTGTGCAGCGGCGGCGTGGGGGCCCTCGGCCACGTTACCTTCTCCCTGCTGGGTGTGTAGATCTCGGCGTAGTCGTGCGCCAGGTCCGGATCGCTGGCGCTGCTGCTGGGGATCCTGCCGCCGATGCTGAGGTTGTCCACGGCGGCGCGCAACTCGTCCGTCAACGGGTCCATGCTGGAGGTGGACGTGCCGAAGTCGACGCTCGTCACCAGCGCGCTGGGAATCGCCGGCTCCAAGGTGGTAGACAGACAGACGGACTGGTGGCGGCGGTGCTTCTGGCTGCGGGAGCAGCTCGATTGCGGGAACTGGAACCGAATTTTTCATTTTATTTTCTGGTCGTACAACCCCAGGTAGCACATCATACTAGCAGTACAACAAAGAAATCCAAAAGGCAAAAAGAGACTCATGGAGGAGGTTTTGTAAGGAGGTGGAAGAAACACCTACCTATGCAAGAATTCACCGAGTACTTGCCAAGGAAAATACTGCAAGCTTAGTGGGTTTCCCCAAAGAAGAGGATGGAACCTACACACAAACGGAGAGGGAAAGTCCAAGGCTACTATTGACAGCACGTTTCCCAGCGACATCTGAACCAGTGCTCTTGGGGGGGCCTTTCTCTCTCCCAACAAGGCATAGGGTCTCGGTAGTGTAGTGGTTAGCATATCTGCCTGTCAAGCGGAAGGCCGGGGTTCGAATCCTCGCCGGGCCACCGTGCTGGGTAATCGCACGTTAAAAGGTAAGGCCTCGTTGATCCATTGCTCGCACAAGTTTCGACTTCTGAGGGTTGACGTTCGTCAGCTGGTTAACGGAAACGAACAATTTTAGAACAATTTTTTTTAGAAGGCCAACGGCGGGGGATTGAAGGCTGGCCGCCGAAACCACGAGACCGGATAGGATCAAATGGGCGATCCAAAAATTCAATCCATATAAGTCACCGAGGATAGACGGAATCTATCCGATTCTGATACTAAAGGGACTGGAGGTGCTGATACTAAATCTGAGTAGGATTCTCAGAGCCTGCGTGGCCTGTGGATATATTCCAAAATCATGGCAAAAGGCGAAAGTAGTCTTCCTGCCCAAAATAGGCAAAATATTGGACCAAACGCCCAAGTCATACAGACCTATCAGTCTAACGTCCTTTCTAATGAAAACCGTTGAAAGGTTACTGGACCGATACATAAGAGACGAAACGCTGAAGGAGAAACCTCTAAGCGCTCGTCAATATGCGTACCATATTTGGTGATAGTCACGAAAGGGAAATTTGCAGGTGTCATCTCGGATCGCATGCAAAGAGCCTTGAACATCGTTGACAGATGGTGCAGGCATGAGAACCTCTCAGTGAATGCCCAAAAAAACCATTGTCGTCGTGTTCACAAGGAAAAGAGTGATGAGAGGACTAAAACCACCAGTACTTAATATAGTGGAGATCCCTTTTGCCACGGAAGTCAAAAACTTAGGGGTGGCTTTCGATCACAGTGTCAAGGCTATGGAGTCTCATCAAAGAGATCAAGCTAGACGAAGAGCTCTAACAGCCAAGAAGCATCACAATAGATCTGAAAAGGTCGCAGTGAATCAGGCCATGGGCCAGCTCCCCGATAATCTAATCTATTCTAATCTGATCATACTAGCTAAGCCCCTATGAGATATATCAGTGGAAAAATGTATGTTGAAGTGATATGGATTAAATCAAAAAAAAGATTTTGGTATCCTAAATATTAGTGAAAATTTCAAGCTGCGCATTGCAAGGTACAATATCAATTATATTATATGGGTTAGATGAATATCAGATTAACAATATGGAGATTTCAATATCGTTTGCATATCTTTATATCTCAATTTTCAGTATTTGAATATCAATATACTATATATCCAATAATGATTGGAAGGATAGATTACAATATTGAATAATAGATTGAGTTAGCATATTTTCATTATGATAGCTGTAGTTCCAGAATCCCTAAGAACTCACCATTCCAATGGTAAAACGGCTTTAGCACTGCGGTACATATTGAACAACGCTTTCATCGCAATTTCAATAGTTGTTAGAATTAAACCAACACCTGCAATATCCCAGTAGGATGATTGAGCCACTCCAATCCAGAATCAAATGAAAAATTCCAAATGATACCCAGGATAATATTCTGTTAGGTAAGGTAAATGTCCCAATTAACGACAGATTTGAGTTGTTTTCCAATTCTCAATTGTTCACCAATTTCTCCCAGCATCCCCCTCACGATATTTTTCGCTAATCATCAGTCGAGAGTCAGTCGTACTCGGGATAATACTGTTTTCCTTGTTGATCTGGCAAGTGTGTAACCCTTCACTTATGTTTCTCTGAACCCACAAAATTTTAATAAAATATAATATGTTTCACAAAAACATACTTCAATACTTTAATGTTTTCGTTTTTTAGGAAATTCATGAAAACCATCTAAATTTGGAAAATCCTCATGAAATGAAAATTAACCTTGGGGATGCAGTCATAAATTGAGTTTGGCCTGATATGGTTAAACTCTTCATTAAATTGTCGAGCTTTCGAAAATCATTATTTTCTTTTTCGAGACATCTGAAAAACAGTGTAAAATATCACTAGGAAAAATCACTGTTTTTCAGATGTCTTGAAATAGAAAATGAAGATTTTCGAAAGCTCGACAATTTAATAAAGAGTTTCACTAGTCCAGTCAAGAAACTACCCTTCTCTCTCTCTATATATATATATATATATATATAATAAGAGGTACCCTTTGATCTACAAATTTCCACTTCCTGTTTCGACGGAAGTAATACCAACATCCGATTTCCAAATGAAGAAAAAAATACTAAATTGCGTTTTTTATGAGCAGATGAATTTCATCGTAATCGATTTTGGGGTGAAACTCAATTTTTTCAAATGGTTCCGTGGCACAATTTACCACTACTGATAAAATAAGGAATTTATTCATACCAACCAATGAAATGTGCGATAAATCCAATCAAAATTACAGCTGAAAGAAAATAGAAAAATACAATTGTTTTGTTCTGAGTTGATTCAAAGAAAATACTGTGGTGGCTTTCGAATTGAAAAAAATTAACACAAAATATTAAAAAATTCTAATGCTGGGCATTAATGTCAATGCATTTCTGAATTGCTGGGCCGTTATAGACGCGCAACCCCATGTCTTCGCGGGTTGTAACGGCGCTTGCATAGACAATGTTTTTTACATGGCTCAAAACAAAGAAATCAATAGGTGTCAAATCGGGTGACCTTGGAGTCGATCGTACAGGACCATACGTCAAAATTAGGTTTCTTCGAATCCCTGTTAAAATTAATATTCTTGAATTAGAATTATCATCTTCATACAGGTGCTGGTGCAATGCACAAGATTTGGCTTACCGTTTGGTGAGTAATTTCCAATTCAAACCCAATTTGCCTTGAAAAAACAGTCATATCTATTCGAACTAAAACATTCATTTCCGTTCCTTCGTCAATGATAAAGTTTCCTTCGGGATTATGGTTAGGCTCTCTTCGGAATTTATTTTGAAGACGATCAAAATAATTTCTCGCTGGACAATGTCATCAAGACATCGGTCGGGACAAAGGTTTCTAGCCACAATGGCATTTTTTTCACATTTCCAATAAATAATTGACACACTTCTCCATCCTTTGTATAAATATGCGGCATTTTCAATAAAAATAACAAGAATTGTAAAGACTTTTCAAATACCCAACAAAAACACCGATAAACCCACGACAATTTATTTGACGAGGTGTGAATAAATTCCTTATTGATAGTACTAATAAATGGTACCACGGTATCAATATGGTTCCATTTGGAAAAATTGAGTTTTACCCCAAAGTCAATTATGATGAATATTATTTGCTCATAAAAAACGAAATTTCAAATTCCTGACGGGATTTCGATTGCTCTAGCATCAGACGGGTCAATTGAAATAAGTTGGAACCATCACGGCACACTGAAATGGAAAATTAAAAATTTAATTATCAAAAATTTTGACGTTTGAAATATCAGTTATGTGGTATCATTATATTCAGGAAATCATATAGATTTCAGAAATTCAATAATATACAGGGTATTCCATTAGAAAAGGTGGTATCTATTCCGGCGAAACCGGAAATGAAAGAAATATTTGTAGGTCAAAAAGTACCGCTCACTATGTATATGGTATATCCCAAATTCCAATCGATTACCTGCAAAACTAACAGAAATATGGGGAGGTGTACCATGATCCTGTGTCACACGGTATCTCTTGAAGGTAATCTCAAGAATCAAACTTGATAAGTGGTATTTTTATTGTTGAAACAATACCCCCATGTTTTCCCAAGTCGTCAGAGGAAGGAGCTCAGAATACAATGGTGTTTCTGTCAAGCTGTTTATTGTGATGTAAATTTCAAAAATCCCGATTTCTTGACACCATTTCCTATGGCAACATAAGTATATTTTCGCAAGAAGGTGAAATTTGTCTAGAATTCAATATAGATCAGACTAAACGATGAGATTGAAACCACGGTGTAAAAGTTGAAACTTTTTTCAGAGATCAATTACCCCAACACCAAACTGATATCAGTGGGAGGGCAACTGATCCCAACAAGAAGTTTGATCAGAAAGATTTGCAATCAAATTACCAACAAGAGATGCTCTTGAGCATAAGCCTGTACAATAACTAGTATTCCAGAAGTGATCACTAATGAATTTAGGGTAGGCATATTCATTCAATTTGTCGAACACAATAAGAAATCATCTGATTTGAATTTTCGTAAAGACAGTGATTTTTTATGTGTATAATACCTGTCAACACACAGCTTTGAGATCCTGTAATCCCAAAACCAGTTTTGGGCAGAAGTCTATTCTCCATAATGGAAATAATATCTACAATTCAATTCTCAAAATTTTGAAGAAAATGATTTTATTCAAAAAACATTTGAAGATAAATTCATTGAATTTGATTTAAAAAATTAAATGCCGATATTTCAGATTTAATCATTTGTTGATGATACAAGTTGAATTCATATTTTTCATAACTGAACTTCCTTTTTTTTTCTTACGTTTAGTGTAATTGAGATATGTTTGTTGTATACCTGGTATAAACTGGGACGATAAAGTGTTAACAATTGGTCGCTGAAAATTGATCGACCTAAAAATGGTGAAAATCACTTAAAAACACCTACTTTACATATTTCAACTCTTAGTACTTTGTTGACGCCTCGAACGATAAAACGTATTCTATAACTTTTAATTAGTTGTTGGGGCAGATTACAGAAAACATGCTAAGGATTACTTCCTTCATTTTGCCTCGTGGCTCATTTTCAAAGCCACCGACGAAAAACACACATATTGAATCTTCCGCAAAGGAGACCGAATAGAGAAGAAAATTATGCTAACAGGACCTCGCTATAATTAGTTTCCGATATAAAGCTTGTTGAACTTTCAGAATGAGCTGGGAGACAAAATCAAGCGAGAAGACATTTCGCATAGTTTTAGAACATTTCAAATGAGTTCAGTCTGTAGTGCGCTCACCTCAAAAATAGTGAACTGTTTGAATATTTCCATGAAAATTTCACACCTCTACTTTTCAACCAATAAGATGCCTCAATGTTGACAAGTTACCATGACAACTTAAAAAATTTCCGGAAATTTTTTCGAGACGCCACAATATTCAAATGAAAATTTATTGACAGTAAAAAAAATAAACATATGACCTACAATCCTAAAATAATGTAAATATACCTGTGATTAATGCAAAATACCAACTTTAGTGCCCTAAAATTATAAAAAGGCGATAGAATGACCTAATACCTATATGAGTTGTAGCGTTTGGTGTAACTGAAGTTGATAATTTTTTTTGAGCGTCATGTTACTTATAAAATTATATTTATATCACCTTTAAACTAAATTAACAAAAGGTCGATTGAAGCTTTCTGACAGAACCGGTTGAACAAAAATGACAAATCAACATATGTCATAAACAGTAATACCCTGACCAATTTGACAATCAGAGAAATTAATTTGGTGTGGAATCTTCTCACCGAATAACATGCAAGCTTAAATTATTCCTGGAAATTTTGTTTGGGCACGAATATTAAAAAAAAAATTCAAAATATTCGTGCCCTCTAGAAAATATCCTGAAATTTGAGTGCTTGTGTTATCATAAGTGAAATAACCAAAATTCGACGGTAGCAATCCGCGAGTGTGTGACACATGAAGAGAAAGCTGTTTGAAGAGAAAAAGCAGAATAATTACTGCCTTTGAACGAGCAACATAACAAAGGAGGAGACTGGTCTAGGACTAGGTCTGGACTTGGCAACGCGATCAACAAACACTGAAACATTATCTGAAAAATCAATGCTATTGATTTTTTGATCTCCCGTCTGTGAATCCGGCAATTATATTTGGAAACGAAGTTATTTCGATGCATTGGAGAGCTGTTGAACTTTGGAGTAGTTGCTGGATGCCAGTTTGTATGTTCTTCGGTGGATCATTACACATGGTGTAAAAAGGTGAAGGCCTATCATAATATCAGTCAGCAGTGTCACCCTCTCTCGGAGTTTAGACATTTCTGTGTGTTCGAACGTTTCACTACAAATATCCTTTTTTCGAGAACATTTGGGTGAAGATTAATCTTTAATAGGGATAACTATCAGTTAGTTCAAAATAGTTGTTAGTATTGATGTGTTTTCTATTTGAATATATTTCTTCAGTCGACAATGCGTATTTGTCAGAGAACCCACTACCCTGAATCAAATTCAATAGTTTTGAGCAACGTGATACAGATTCACGTTGGTTTATCTCAATTCATACCTCGATAAGTAACTTAGTAAGTAATTATCGAAGCGTAGTGTAATTTTCTTGTTTATATAGTATGGTTTGGAGAAGTTTTCATTTAGTAGCCTCTAGCATGTTTTGGGGACAACTGATTATCGCAGAGTATTCCGCTTTTTGACATGCTTCTTCTATGGTCTTCTTTATCAAAGTCAGAATGCATTTTTCTCGTCCAAGTCTTCAAAGATGAATGAGTTCAAATATGGAAAGTACGTGTTTTCAAGTGTTTCTCACCAGTTTCAGGTCGACATTACATCCTTCACATCTTGAAAACTAGTGATTATACAGTTTCATGATCGAGATAATTTTTTGTTGGTAATATTTACTTGAGAAAATTTGTCAAGTTGCTACAAAAAGTGGTGTCCACAATTGGGTATTCTTGAAATGTACTACATCACACTAAACACATGAGGCAAAGAAAACACTACCATGTATTCTTCCGGACTTACGTACCTATTGATCCCTAGTAACCAGCCCCCAAAATTCCCCCCTCCTCACCTGCCTCGCCTGCCTTCCCTCAGGCGAGCCGCTCTCCGACCTCCTCCTGTCGGCCAACGCGAGATGGTTCTTGAGCAGTTCGAGCTGCCTGTTGCACTTGATGTTTTGCTCTCTGAGGGTCTGGTTCTGGATCTCCAACTCCTTCAGCTTGTTGGTGACCCACTCTTTGATGCGCGCCGCCTTCGCCTCGACCTGCTTGGCGTCGCGCAGTCGCAGTTGGCGCTGCTCCTCGACCTCGCCTTCCAGGCGGTTGATGGCCGCGCTGTTCGGGTCACTCTGTGCAGACCATGCCAGCTTTTGTTCCATTATTCGTACCTGAAACGAATGCAATCCGTCAAACATTGAAATGTCACGTTGGGCTGGTCCGACCCTGTTCCGATCGAACATGCGGGAGAAGTCCGAAATGATTCAAAACGTTTTCTATTCAATGCAATGGCGAAGGTATCGGTACAATAATTGCGAGATATCAAATTAGAGTGGTGTCAGTAAGGACATTGGCTATACAGTGCATTTATTTAATGCCCCCCTTTTATTTTTTGAATGGGTCAACTCAAAAAACTGAAAGTGGATAATGAAATTGATGCATGAATACTATATTTTGGACTAGAATTGACTCATGAAAATTTCAATATGGCGACAGGGCGCCATCTGGAAAAAACCTTAAATGGATGTGATACATTATTTCAAAGCTCCTGACGAATATTTAATAATTACCTGAATAGAAACACAATACAATATTTCTAGGATTATTCGTTCTTCTCTGTCATATATGGCATTCCCAGCAACCCGACAAGGTTTGTTAGGTTATTTTTGTTCATGAAAAAAGACAAAAATGTCAGCACAACAAACATCATTGTTCGGTTCAAATATTCTCTTTTTTATAAGTAGATAGGTACCACGTAAACTATCTCCAAAATCGTCAATTGAACAAAATTCAACAGGAGCATTGTATTTGAATATGCTGGCAACTACTGTTGATCCTCTAATCACCGAAATCGTCGAAGTGAATTGATATGTTTATTATTATTCCAACAAGATGGAGCACCACTCTATAACTCCAGACAAGTGAGCAACTGTTTGAGTAGTACTAAACTTTCCATGGTCGTTGGATTGGCCATCAAAGTACTACGGAATGGCCAGCCCGCTTGCCAGATTTAACACATTTAGACTTTTTTTATGGAGCTATTTGAGGCAGAAGGTGTACGAAACTAAACCTTCTTCAACATTGAATGAACGGCAGAAAATTATAAATATTTGTAGAAATATCGACTTTGCTGTGTTCGAAAATGTTCGAGGTGGAATATCGGTTAGGCTGTTCTTACTCAAAACGTTTAAGGCAACCATTTAGAACATCTTTTGAGCTGAACTCAGTTCATTTCCTCAAATTAGGAAGTCAAACGTCGATGGTCTCGGTAGTGTAGTGGTTAGCATATCTGCCTATCAAGCGGAAGGCCGGGGTTCGAATCCTCGCCGGGCCACCGTGCTGGGTAATCGCACGTTAAAAGGTAAGGCCTCGTTGATCCATTGCTCGCACAAGTTTCGACTTCTGACGGTTGACGTTCGTCAGCTGGTTAACGAAAACGAACAATTTTAGAACAATTTTCAGAACAATTATTAAATGTTCCGCCATTTTGTAGTGGGTAAAAATATTGGCTTCATATTCTAGGGTTGTAAAGGATTCTTCAGGAGCTTCAAAATGATGTATCCACAAGACCCCCCTTTCCATTCATTTTTTTTCCAAATGGCGCCCAGTCGCCATCTTTAAATTTTTATGTGTCAATATTATTCCAAAATATAGTATTATTATTTCAAGTTTCAATTTTTTTAGTTGACCCGTTCAAAATATGAAAGGGGGGAAAATTAAAGAAATGCACAATTAACTCTATCGGAACCAGTTGTAGAAAAAACATAAGGTTAAGAGAAATTAAATTATAATGAATTACGATTAATTGATTTGAATTATACGGTGATACAACACAATATAAAAGTGACAAACTTTGAAATACAGATACACGTTTTCATAAATGGATAAAAAAATCACGCAATGTTAATCTTCTCTCCCACTTCATATCATTCTGTGCCTAAGGCGCTTCAAATAGATCTGAATCAATGACAATTTGTACGGGATTTCTTGAATGTACACTTTTTTCATCAGAATGTTGGATGAAAACGAGCTCCCTGGATTTGCCCTTTGAGTTTATTCTTCCGGACAAACAAATCACTAGATCCAATGAACTCCGAAGGTTTATCTGAAACTCAATAAAACTTTCATGGCTACAAATCTCCAGCGTTAGTCATAATTTGTCACCCTCCGTATGAACGAGCTGTGGCGGTGTGGCACTCGAGAAATTAGAAATAACGTTTCTATTTTTACTGCAGCGAATCGTACCGTCAGGGATCCACAAACAAAAACATAACAGTTCTCCAAAAAGCACTTAACGACTGTAGGAATACTATTTCTGGGATGGAAGGAAGCAATCAGTCCGATTCGTTTTTGATTGTTTTGTGAAACGTGGTGGCAGACCTGTTGAAAAGAGAAAATGAGGCTTCAGATGGAAAATGCTCAAGCAGTTCAAATATTGAAAAAGTGAACAAACAGCAATATTGATAACAACATTAATTACAACTGAAATGTACAATTTTTATTTGCATCAGGGGCACACTAATTATCAAATTTCTTCTGTTCTATGGGTATCTAATCTCTGGTGAGTTGACAGCTAACAATTAAAACATAGCTGCCAACATCCTTTAGCGGGAACGTGGCACGAATACAACGATTCCCTGGTGTCACCGATTTTCTCAAAATATCTCGTAAGTGGTGAGGCTTACGTTCCATTTTATGAACAGGAAGGCACTAATGAACAGGATGAAACAAAGTTATCCGTATGAGATTGTTTAATTTTTTCTCATCTATTTTATTATCATTCGTTTATTTTTATTTTTTTTTCATACGACTGTATTTTTTATTTATTATTAGCAGTGGCGGATCCAGGATCAGGTCAAGGGGGGTCTATAACTCAAAATTATATATATATATATATATATATATATATATATATATATAAAACAGAAAACTATGAGCTACCGTATAGCAACAACTAGCAAGATCCAAAAAGGTGAAAGAGATTGACATGAGCAAAATTTGAAGGTGTAGCCAGGAGGTACAGTAGGTTCGAAACTTCACTTTTTTTTAAATCGAATCGAGTTGATTCAACCTAATCAACAGCATATTCTACTCATACACAGTATATTCAAATCGTTACCGGCATACACAATACTCATCACAAATGTAACAAGTCTAATTTTTCAAATACTGCGCCAAAAAGGATCCAATGGCAGCACTGTCATTACTGTCAGAAATTTCTCGAACTTTTCCTCGATAAGCCTGACAAGTGTCAATTTTCTTCAAAGTGTCATCGAGAAAAATTGCAATTTGATAGAGAAAAAAAAACATTTTATTTTGAACCTACAACAAGAAGAGGACTCTATTTTCATATTTTACTGGGCTTGATACAGCGTCTAAACCGACTGAACCAGAAAAAAAAAAAGAACAATCGGTGAGTCCAAAAGTTTCAAGCGAAATTTGTTTGTTTGTTTGGGTAACATTCAATCCAGATCTTGTTTGTACTATTTTTAATTTTCGAGAATTATTTTTTTAGGAATTGGATTTCAAAAAACCCCGAAAATTTACTAATGTTTAAATGTATATTTAATAATTATTAAAGTTCTTCAATTTTGAAGCAAAAAATGTATTCTATTTTATTTTTTTGTCTTGCTTAAGTGACATTTTTTCGTTCCCTAACAAAATTTGAAAATTAGGAGCCCATAAAAATTAAAAAAAAAACTCTTATTTTTCCAATGGGGGGGGGCGGACCCGAACCCCCCCCCCCCCCGTGGATCCGCCGCCACTGATTATTAGTTATTTTATTTTCAGATGTTAATGAAACAAAAGTATGTGAATTCATTATAAGCGTATTCTTCCAATTTAAAAACTGAAGAGGCGGTAGTTTCAGAACAGTTGAGAGTTACTTTGAAAGGAACACTGATTCTTGACACAGAATATATAACTAGGGAAGGGAACATATTTTCATATCGTGCTTGTTGCACTACCTAGCGAGTTGGTGCGTCAGGAGATAAGGAGGATATTTTTTGGAAAACCGCGCTCACATCAAAGGGAACAGATTTACTTCCCCTGGGTTACTTCCGAGCAGCTTCTTCTCTGGAAAAGAATGCAGTTTATAAAAAGGGGATTGCCACCGAAGTTTAATTCCCTATTCGAGTCTTTTTTTGTCATAGATGTTAATTAATCACTGTACTGAAATGATTCAAATGGTCTCGTCAAGTTTGAACGTGAAGAAATACCTCGAAAATGTGTTTATAAAAAGGGGTTTCAAAAACCTGGAAGACTATGAAATGAAGACATAATATAGCAATGAGATATGTATATGTTTAAAAACTGATTGTGTTCTATACAAGTGGAATACCAATGTGACACTCGAGAGTTCCGGAGTATTTTTCTGATCGTAGAAAAAATTATCTGTTCAACTGGTCGATATCCCAATCGTTTTCCTGCTGGTTGCATGAAATATGAGTTATTGATTTTGTTACGCACAATACTCTCACTAGGTTTCATTCAATTGAGATAGTGAATGAGAAACCGATGCATAGGCATTCACTATGCAAAATTAATCGATCGTATTCAGGAGAATCTACCAATGTAGGAATTCCCACTCGGTATTTGGCAAAGCAAAGCATCGTCTTGATAATATTCTAAATTTTTCAGTTAATAGCATTCATATAAGCTTCTTTTCCAGAAGGTTTTACAATTATTTCTACCCATGATTTTATGTTCCTACAAAAAATGTCCTTTCACTAAAAGTAATCATTATACTTCCACTCAAATCCTTTCAGCAATCAGCAATTGAGTCTCATTATTACCTTTTGTATTAGGCGGTTGATGGTGTTAAAATGAAAAGTAGTCAAGTTTCGGACATAAAATAAACGCCAATCAGTGTCATCAGTCCGCTATTTTAGGATAGAATTATTCAAAATTTGGCCCTTGCAGTAATAAAATACATCGCCTTAGAATTTCAAGCCCGACTTGCTAGGTGGAAAACAAGTAGGCCGTTGGTCAAGTGTCTTGTACCAATATTTTACACGAGTAAGTTGAAGCACTAGGTTTTCTTTACATTTCGTACATTTCCCAGGAGTAGCATGGTTATTCGTAAACCCGTCAACCTCGAAACGTGACACAGTCATTCCCCAACACGACAGAGAAAAATTCTCAAAGAACAACGGTCGGATCGTGAGTCGGATGCGAAACAATATAGCGCCAACTCCTTTGCCACAAAAAAAAATGTTCAAATCATTTTCAACAATTTTTGCCGATCTCACGATGAATCTATTTCGAGTTTCAATGGGCATGCTGTGAAACTTTGTTTTTCATTAGTCACCGTGTATCATTTGAGACAATAATGCCTTCTTGTTATTTGTAATTTGTGACAAATGCAGGGTAGCCTGTAAAAAGGCTTCTATCCAGATCATTGTTGAAATCAACGAACTCAAACTATGGGTTTTTCGTGAGATAGCACGCAGCGCGTTCATTTTATGATAGATTAGAATTTGATCATCCCTCAATTACCCCAATTGGTCCGAAAAATATGTCACTGCCACCCGGTCTAGTAGGAAATTGCAATAATAGCCAGAAATCGTGAATAACTTAGCGAAATCTCGTAAGTAGCGTTACAAACTCAATTCCTAAGTCCATCTGGAAGTACTTGTAGGTCTTTCTCTAATTTCACTGGCGGCCGCCATACACGTGTATTATAAATGAGCCATTGCATTTGCAGCTATCAGGATAGTGGGAGTAGAAAAATTACTGTACAATATTCGAGGATAAGGCCAATTACGGGCCCTCGCGAATTACTGCTAACGGCTCGTGGTCGTAATTTTTCGCAGGTGCGTAATTGGCACTTATCCCCCTCGTTACGTTATATACTATTACAATAGAACGAAAATCATCAATCGGTGTATGAATACGACCACAACCGTCTAGAGTTCAGACTTTGATTTCGAACGTCATGTTTTTTTTTTATATACAGATTCAAACGAAAGACAAGCCCTGAAATGTTGAAAGAACACCGCGTGAATCGAGGGACAGGAGATACGAATTAACATTTACTTTGAATTTCTGAAGTTCGTAAGCCTCAGGAAAAACCTGTTTTAGCAAGGAGTTCCAAAGCTCAGCTGTTCTATCGACGGAATATCCTTGAGCAGGAGAGGTTCCACAGGTTTCTAAATTCACAACAAAGGGGAATTCTGTACTCGTCGAGTCATCCATGTAGATATTGACAAGGGTGGAACGATCGATAACAATTCAGAGGAGCACCGACCGTGAAAATATATATAGAAGAGAGACAAGTCTCCGACCCTTCTACGATGTTACAATGAAGTGAGCGAGTCTGTGAGCGAAGAATCACCAACAAGACGAATTGCCTTTCTCTGAATAGAATCGAGAAGCCTCAATGAATATTTTGGTGCCGAACTCCACACATGAGAACTGTATTCCATGACAGGTCGTATCTGAACCTTATAGATCATTAGAAGCTGACGAGAAGTGAAGTATTTCTTCGCACGAAATAGATATCCAAGTTTCTGGGAAGTACTTTTAGCGATCGATCTCACATGGTTCTGCCATGGGAGATTATCACTGATCGTAATTCCTAGCACCAAGATACTTGATTTTGTAGGAATAGTTACAGAATTCTGAACAATTCTGAGTTACTCCTGACATCTGAATATTTGATGATGATAGATCGGCTTTTTTTGAGAAGAGACATGCCCGAGTTTTCATAGCATTAAATTCCACCAAGTTCATGTTACCTAATTCCATTATTTTTACCAAGTCGTCGTTAATTTTATTGACGTGAATGTTTCTTTGAATTTTTGTTTCTCGTGCTGTCGTCCGCAAAACTATGTATTGAACAAGGTGATTTCTCGAGCAAATCATTGATATGAAGCAGTAACAAAGTGGGCGCCAGAACTGAACCCTGTGGAACATCTGCATTTATTGGGAGAATATCAGATGATACTCCATCAACAACCATATACAGAGATCTTTCAGACAATAAACTCTTCAACTAAGCACACAACTGAGGAGGCACTGATGCCAAACTCAATCAAACGCTTTTAAAATATCGAGTTCAACAGCTATCGTGCCTCCGAATTTCTCGATTGAATGCTGCTTATGAGAAACATAAGCCAATAAGTCACTGGTTGATCTTTGATGGCGAAATCCGTATTGTCGATCCTTAATTATTCCTGATTCCTCTAGATATTTGATGAGCTTCATATTGTTGCGAGGGAAGTATGGATAGCCTGGATACAAGAAAGTCAGATCTGAACAAGGTACCTACCTAAATACGCTGTAACATCTTCATTTATTAAGCGAGAACATTTTATATGTCAGCTGGTTCCTCTTCAATGCTGCATTTTTTTTGGAGACAGCAAATATATATTCGCAGGATCAATTTGATTTTATAATAGTTATTTTATTGTTTAGGAATTGTAGTAACTATACCATTTTATAAAATAGCTGAAAAATTATCATCAAGGTGACAATATGGTGACAAAAACAAAATTGTGTCGAAAAGCATTCCAATGAAATAATTTCATGAAAGCTACAGGAGGCAGTTATAAAATAAGCTCGAAATAGTTTTATAAAGATAATAAAAACCTCACAAGAAAGTGCTATAAAACTGCTACGAAACAATAATGAGAATATTTTATATAAGTTGGTTGTAAAAACGTTTCTGTGATAATTTCTTGACTATTTTATAAAGGTTTCTTAATTTTATTTCACAAATTAATGGAACACTTTCATTGCCTACAACTGTATTGTGTTAACGGCACGTCTAATATGATCGATTACCATTTTGAAGTAATTATAAAATACCAACAAAATGAATCTGTTCCAACATTATGAAATTATAAAACAATTCTGCTGGTTAGGCAGTGAGATCGTTTCTGAAGAACGGTTGAGTTTTTGAATGGATTGCAAACGAATTGACTTCATTCATTCATTTCAAGTATATTCATCGTTCCTAAAATAATGTATTTTTGAAATAGGATAGATACATTTCGAATATAATCAATTCTCCAATCAAGGGAAACAGAAAAAATGCTCGAGAAGGCTCCTTTGATTTCATCATTCTCTTAGTTTGTCGAATGGATCACCATCAAAGAATATGCCATGTCGAAAAGCTATTCATCTAATATTAAATGACCCCACATTGAATAATATCAATGCGCTAAACTTCAATTATTTCCCGTCACTGGTCACCCACTGTTGATACCAAAGCGTAATGATGATATCCTAAAGAGTTCTAGCGAGCAATTCTGAGCGCTATTTTATTTTTTCCTCACCCATGATCTCCATTTTTCCGCTTGCACTCACGTCCAGATGAAAAACAATCGCACCCCGCGAAAAAACTATCGAAATTCGAGCTATCTTTCGCAAAGAAGAACGTGCTCCTGACTCGGGCACGTCCTCAGTTACAACCCGGCGACAACTACCGGTGGTGAAAGCAGCCGAAACCGCTAGACCGACGGCTTTAATCCGCTACAACGCGACGCCCGAGCGTCCCGACGTTGGCCCTGCCGCCGTCAGAAAACTTCCCCAACCGGCAGGGGTCATAGCCATACACCGATTCCTGTTCACTGTTCGAACGGTTCGGCCCCTTTTGGATGTGTGAGTTCCAGAGCAGGGCCGGAGTATGTATCTACAGAAAATTTATTCAATCAGCTGCTGTCCGTGGTTGATTATGAATACAGAAAAAAGTACCGTCACGATGAAAAAGCTGATGTAGCTTTCCCCACAGATGAATTCCACCATGCAATTTGTCGCCGCAACTCAAGAAAGTTGCATGTATTTATAAGATTGCTTGAACTTGCATATAATAGAAGATACTATATTTTACAAAATAGACACCAGAAATTTGATCAAAATAAGCCGCAACTCAAAAAAAGTTGCAAGTATTTATAGGATTGCTTGAATTTGCATAGAATGAAAGATACTATATTTTACACCAGAAATTTGATCAAAATGAGCCTGGGGACCATGAAAATTCATCTGTGCCAACAATAAGAGTTTATATAGGAAAATTATTGATATATATATATATATATATATATATATATATACATATATATATATATATTAACCGAAGTTTTCCGCCATTACACTCGTGTGATGTTGTCACTTTTGTTGACAACAAGCCCAGCGGAATTTCCATCCGAGAGCCAAGTGGCGTTCCCAGTATTCGTCATGGTACATTCGAGCATTAGTCGTTGTTCGAATGCGGTCATCGCTGTGCTGATGAGTCCCAAAGGACGAAACTGCAGTCCACAGATAGACCACACCATGACGTCTGCTGGTAATTAAATCAGCTTTTGGCGACATGCATAGGATTGCAGATTTGTGGTTCCAAATGGAACCTTCTGCACGGAGGCTCTCGGATGAAAATTCCGAGAGCATCCGCTGGGCTTGTTGTCAACAAAAGTGACAACATCACACGAGTGTAATGGCGGAAAACTTCGGTTATCAGACGTTCCTCGTGAATCTCGCACTTTGACGCAATATATATATATATATATATATATATATATATATATATATATATATATATATATATATATATATATATATATATATATATATATATATATATATATATATATATATATATATTTATCAGAGCTGGGCAGTACTCGAGTAAATTGTACTCGAGTACTCAAAGTACTCAGTAATTGGTACTTGTGAGTATCTTTATTCTAACGTACTCCGTACTCGAAAAATTTTAAGTACTTTACATTTCAGAGTACTGAGTACTTCTGATTCATACATCTGACGAGTAACGAGTACGAGTACGGACGCGCGCGCACTCGCACAGAACCGTAAGTGATACCACTAAGAAAACTTGCAAATCTGGCATAGACATCAATTACATTCAAAAGATGGTTATTGATGAAGGTACAAAATTCCTTGGTCCATCCGAAAGTTTGGCTGACAATGATTCCCAATGCGATGATTTTTTTGATTTTGATAGTGTAATAAATGTGTAGAAAGCGTAAGCCCAAGTCACTCTCAGCAGTCTCAGTTTCAGCCTTTGAACTCCGTTGTTGTGAGTGTGGTGACGAACATAAAGAGAAAAACACAATAGAACTTGAGTTCCTGCAAAATCTTGATGATCCAAGGAACACTTTTTCAATGCTGGAAGACTATCCAGTAATGAAGAAAAATTTCATGGATTCAAATACACCATTGCCTTCTCCTGCACCGGTTGAAAGACTCTTCTCTTATGCAACGGTAATAAATGCTCCAAAGCGTAATGCATTAAGCGATAGGAATTTTGAAAACTTGGTTCTCCTACCTTTAATAATTATTTGTGACCTACCTTCCTGTTCCTATCTATACCTACCAATCACTTGATCAACCAAGTGGTATCGATTTACTGATATGCGAGAAAAAGTACCAGAAACCTCTTATTACAATTTTGTGTTCATTTTTCATTTTGTAATGTTTGTTTTGTTAATTTGTTTACTTAAGGAAAGTTATAATATTTTGTTATTTTCTCTTATGAAAATTTTATTTTGGAAGTAGCCTGTTGTATTATTAAATATTATATACACATTTCTGAAATATACCTATAAATAACCCTATAACTGTTCTTTTGACCATCCTCTACCTGTGGCTGTACCTCTGCACCTAATACCTGCTTTCAGTGCTTTCCAGGTTATATGAAAATCAAAATGCAAAAATTGGGCGTACAAATTGATGGTAATTGCAAAATGATACATCTGTCTGTCACTCTAATACTGACTGTATCCGACAGGCCTGACAAGGATACATTCAACGTTCTTTTTTTTGAAATACTCAATACTCGTTACTCATTTTTCACGAGTACTCTGTAAATTTTGTATAAGTACTCATTTGCTTTGAGTACTTCTCATATAAGTACTCATACTCGAACACTTATGAGTACTATTTGAAGTTACTCATAGTGAAGTACTCACGAGTACCTAATTGCAGTACTCTGCCCAGCTCTGATATATATATATATATATATATATATATATATATATATATATATATATATAAAGGTATCTTTTATATTTGGGTGTTGTAGTCAATAATTCGAGGGCTTCAGTAAATGAAAACTATTTTCTGATTATTCGAGCTTTCGGAAAATTTATTTCCTTTCTCAAGAATATCTACAAAGTAAATGGGTTTAAAAGTGATACAATATAATATGGTAGTAGAACTCACCAGAGTAAGACTATAAAATGAACTGGCAAAGTAAAATAATACATAAGAACATTGTAAAAAGTTGTAAAATTGTCAGTAAAATTTTGACATTTGTCAGACTACTTGTTAAAGATATAAAATGAATAATCGGAAATGTACAGTGTGTAAAGTACAGTTGAGTTGTAAAGAATATCGACTGAATTAGGTCTTCAAAACACAAATCATTGATCAAAAGTCAAAATGTAATTGTAAATTTTGCTTAAATTTTGAATCTCTGATTTTTTATTCAAATTGTTTGGACATTTACTTATATGTACCATTTCGAGAAATAATCTCTTAATTTTGTTTTGTTCAACAGTTAAAATTTTTGTATTTTCATAATCCATTATGTGATCTTGTGAAATAACATGGTCTGCTAGTCCACAAGAAGATTTGTTTAGCCTGCAGTCACTTTATGTGAAGTGATTCTTCCAGAAAGGTTTCGAGATGTTTCGCCTATATAAACTGAATTGCAAGAAGTGCACGGAATACTATAAATAACATGAGATTTTTCTTTGGAACTGAGAGGAGTTTTGATTCTTGAATAGAGTGAAGAAATTGTTTTTTGGCATTTTGTAGAAATTTTGATAGTTTTGATATCTCGAAAAATATTCGTTAGTTTGGGTGTTAAATTGGGAATATATTGTATGGAATAGTAATGTAAGGATTCAATATGATTATTCGGTAAGGACAAGTTGTTAAATGGGAAAATGATGATATCGGATGAGATGGAATTATTTGAATTTGGATGCTGTCTTGAATTATAGTCACGTAGTGGTATATTGAATAAATATTTATTCAAAAGTTTTGGTGGATATGAATTTTCCTGTAGAATATCTTTAAGGTATTTCAGATCATTTAACACAAAGTCAGGATGGGATAATTTTGTTACTCTTTCTTTTAGTGCTAAAATGAGGTTGGTTTTCATTCTAGACGGATGATGGGAAAAGAAGCTAATAAATCTATTACTATATATGGGTTTTCTGTACCATCTTGTCTTGAGTACATTATCCACACATCTGATAACTTTCATATCAAGAAAGGGTAGAGATTCATTCATTTCTTCCTCGCAAGTAAATTGAAGATGTGGATTGTAACAATTGAATGAATCGAGAGTGTTTTTAATTTGATCTTCAGGAAGTGCTAAAATTATATCATCAACATATCTCTTGATGAAAGGAATATCATAATTTATATCATTAGAAATTTCAGTAAATCATCTAATACAAAATTACATAAAATTGGTGATAAGCTGGAACCCATGGGTGTACCAAAGATTTGTTTGTAATATTGATTATTGAACTCAAAAATATTTGATTCAAAAACAAAATTCAGTAATTTGAGGAAACTCTTTTTGTCTAAAGTTGTGTACCTTGATATTTCATTCCAATGAATTTCAATACTTTTAAGTATTGATTTGAGTGGAAGGTTAGTAAACAATGACACAACATCAAAACTGACTATTTTATATATTATATAAAAGATACCTTTATCCTGATCAATATAGTCAAATCAAATACTACTTTCCTATATATATATATATATATATATATATATATATATATATATATATATATATATATATATATATATATATATATATATACAAAGTTGTTTTTTCTATATCAGGGCTTCGGTCTGAAGAAAAAGATTACTCTTTTTAGCTACCCGAGCTTTCGCTAATTTTTATTAGCTTTTTCGAGGGCTACAATATAAAATGGACATTAAAAAGTATAAATATAAAAATAGAAGGTACATACTTGTGCTATTTGAGGTTTTTTGTGAATGAAATGTAAAGATAAAACATGAGATGTGTAAATTTTGACAATGAAATGGTATATATATATATATATATATATATATATATACGAGAGAACAGTTGTCCAAAAAACAGATTCATGACTCTTCCTACAAGTGCGGAGAGCAATTGGGGGAACAGAATGCATCGTGAAATAACTTTACCTACAAAGTCAAGTATCTCGATGCTAGGGATTACGATCAGTAATAATCTCTCATGGGAACACCATGCGAGATCGATCGCTAAGGGTGTTTCCTAAAAGCTTGAATTCCTATTTTGGTGCGAAGAAATACTTCACTTCTTGCCAGCTTCTAATGATCGATAAGGCATAGATTCGAATATAGTTTTCATGTATGGGGCTCGGAACCGAAACATTCATTGAAACTTTTCGATTCAATCAGTCTTGTTGGTGATTCTTCGCTCACAGACTCGCTCACTTCATTGGAGCATCGTAGAAGGGTCGGAGACTTGTCCCTTCTCGATAGATATTTTCACGAGCGGTGTCCTTCTGAATTGTCGTCATTCGTTTCACCCTTGGCAGTATCTACACGAATGAACCTCTCATCATAATGTAGTTGACAAGCAATAAATAATATATTACGTAACTAGGAGGATAAGTAGCCTAACACGCATGAGCGAAAATTCGAGACTGCAAGTAACTAGCCTTATCCTCGAGTTGCCCAATGTACTTTTTCTACTTCCACCATACTTGTGCGGTAATCCATGCTGCTGTAGCACAAATTTCTTTATTTTTCCTTATTTACAATGATCAACAAGACACTGAATGACGGCAAATAGGTAAAACAATTGCTTGCTTCACGGACATAACTAGCTGAGACTGAAGGCGTTCTTAATATTCATTCTCAACTCAAAAATCCACAGTTTTTTCTGTGGCCATCAAATTCTGAGATATCTTGTATATATCTAGGACTGAAATAAAAGTTCGAAACAATTGTTTCAACTGAGGCCAAAACTAATTTCATTTCCCATTTACGTTTGCTCAGCTCATCCCTTACTTGACAATGAAGGAGCCGTAAAACTGTAAACGTATTTTTAACACCCTCGACGATTGCCGGCAACCAATTTCATTAGCCCACCCCTGCACACCAAACAGGGGTTGTTCTACTCTAAACATTTTCCACAGAGATTAAATGTTCTCTTATTTCGTTAGCGGAGATTTCATTGTGGTTGGCTCACCGCTCAAGCTCATAACTGATTAGAGCAAATTATAATCATTAGCGTGCATCGAAACTGAAAGGTTTCCTCATGATAGCGTAGTTTAGTTCAAAGGTAATTGGTTCTGCTGGGATTGAATACGGGACGCTTGAAACGCTTGAGGAATATTAATGAACCTTCACGAACAGGCCTCAATTCAAACTCTTCTTCTGCTTCAGACGACTTCAAAATCGATTGCTTACTACGGTTGAAAAACGAAGATGCAAAATTTTCGGGAGTTATTACACAAGTGCTTCAAAATTACCGATAATTTTCCATGAGAGCATGTCGTCTAAAAACTACATGAGTTTATTTTCATATTTTGTCGAAAGAGCCCGACTCCGAAAGGAGGAGGGCTCTTTTAGCAAAATAAAAAAATAACCGAATGACGTTTTTTTACTGACAACATGCTTAAATGGAAAATTATCAGGTTTATTTTGATGCACGAGTGTAATTCGGTAGAATATTTCCGGAGTTAAAACAACGACGTTCAAAATTCAGTATTTATGCCTGTCAAGATGACAAATGTACATTTTAACAATCGTTACCATAGATACACGGACCGAGCGGGTATCTTTCGATACCTACCGGATATTTACCATCCCGAAAATATCCCGCCGGGAATTTATCGCTGTAATTTATCGAAAATGTCCTGCTTCATATGGGATTTTTAACATACGATGGAAATATTCATTGATATTCTCCTCAATGCGGGTAAAATATATTCATCATCTCAACATATATTCGTTCTACACCAAGCTCAATCGACCAAAATGCGTGCATTCTCTCTGGGATATTTATGCAAAAACAGTTTTGATTGCACCTGCACACTTGAATTTTTTGTCTGGGGAATGAAAGCTACTGCAATTTATAAATAAAAAACAGAGAACCAGCTAGTAATTATTGAAATTTCATTTGAGAAAAATTGATCAAGAAATACTTATCTCAATTGAGGCTTCACGATCAAAAATGGAGTCCAAGTACATACCATAACTCTCAAAACACCCCCTTTTGTTTTTAGGACATGAAAATTTGTTGTTGAGCACTGATAAAGGATTATATTGGCAGCATTCTGTGAAAGATGAAACTTTTTGTAGAGATCAATCACTCTAACACCAAACTGATATTATCTGCACTCGACGCGCGTTTCGCTAGCTAAAGTTAGCATCTTCAGGGAAAGATTGTTTTCTCTCCTGAAGATGCTCATCTTGTAGCGAAACGCACGTCAACTGCAAATAATATCAGTTTGGTGTTAGGGTTATGGAGCTCTACAAAAAGTATCAATAAAGCACTGAACTTTCTTCAAAATGGCTCGGATGAGGGCATAGATACTTTTTCAAAAATTCAATAGACTATTGCACCAGTTACTTTTCTTTTTGCTCATTTTTACTTTTTTTCATTCGAACATAAAGAGATCCATGATCCATCCGATTACCCAATAGTTCATAGATTCAGCAGAATGAGCCACGAATTTCACATTGATAAACAACAAATAGTATTAATACCTGTCCCCTTCAATTGATCAACTTTTCAAATACTCATATTCTCGGAATCTGTTATTAGTTTCAAATCCTCATTTTTACTGCAATTTTTTTTCACCTATTACCTACTGAATCATTATCCGCAATTCCTTCCTCATTCAGGAATATTTTAAAAATATCCCTGGTAGGTATTCAATTCGGAGAATATTTGAGAATTCAAAGGAGAAAAACAAGAAAGGATTGATCAGAACTCCTCTCCAGAGTACCTGATGAAAGAGAATCCTACATTTCGTTTGCATATGGAACTGAAACCCCTTTTTGATTGAATGGTAAACAACCAACCTGAACGTTATGTACAGAGTATAGAATCACATGCAGATGACTCATTTAATTTTTAACCCAAATATTCGAGGGGAACACCCGATGCAACATACGCACCCCTATGACACGCGTCTTTTGTTACGCACGAGCTGAAATGGAGATAGGGTGGCGACATACGCGTTATAAAAAATCCACATTGAGTGATACATGTTCTACATTTTTTCATGAAGAGACCGTAATTCAGATTTGTTTGCTTGCGTACGATCCAATAAATGGTAGTTAGTACAGCTATGGAATCAGCCACTTCTTCTATTCCGACAAAGACGATAAGTTTCTTGATATGTATTCAAACTTTCACATTCAGCGTCAACGTCAACACATTTTTATTCATATAAAGATATTGTTGTGTCAGCATAAACGACGATAAAAAAGTGTTTTTCTTCTGTTGTTGGGAGTGATTTGTTTGCTTTTTTAAAAAGGAATGCGGAGGGATATCGGCCAGAAAAATCGAAAACTTTTAGTAAGGAAGATTTCAGTAGATTTTCAATAGAAGCTGCTGATTATATCTATTTAGGCTTGAAAGTAATTTTTATAGTTGGGATAGCAGGAGGTTGCCGAAGAAATGATTTACTAAATATGCGCCCCGAGGATGTTAGTGACTGCGGTTCTTTTATTAAAATAAACATTCCAGATGAGAAGACAAAAATTGAGAGAATTTTTAAAATAACCGAAGGTGATGTTGCTGGAGTTAATCTTATTGTACTAGTCCGAAAATACATTCAAATGCGTCTGAATCATGTAAAGAACAATCGATTTTTCCTTAGATATAGAAACGGAACATTCAACTTGTTGGCATGAACACATTTTCTAACATCCCAAAAAAAAAGCGACATTACTTGGCTTGCAAAATCCTGAATTATACACTAGCCATGCATTGCGCAGATCGTCAGCAACGTTAGTCAGATGCTGATGCTGATATACAAACATTGAAAAGACATGGTGGGTGGAAGTCCAACGCTGTTGCTGAAAATTATATTGATGAATCTATCAATAATAAACGAAAAACAGCTGTGAAGATACTTGGACAAAATACATCGGCAAATAACGGCAATATCGCAGTTCTCAAACCAGGTACATCGACAAGCATAACAATGGATTAAAACGTGGCTCAGTTTGTTAACAATGATGGGCATGACATATCATATTATACGAGTAATGAACAAAAGGCATCAGTATTCCGTGGCAATACGTTTCAAAACTGTACGTTTGATTTTTGTAGTGTACAACAGTAATTTTTTAATAAAAATGCATGTTTAATTCATGTCAGTATTCTTAAATAAATGGATTTGTTGTAATATGTAGGTACGTGTTTATTTTCTCAATAAAAATGTATATTCAAAATTGAAATCTGATTTTATCAAAGAGTGACAAAATGGAAACAAGTGACAAAATGAACAACATTTTGTATCTAGAATGAGTGTCAGAATCATGATATTCCGTAACTGAATTACAAAAAAGGTATAGATAGATTAGATAGATAGATTCTTTATTGACCACGTTACATACATAATGTACATTTGTAGCACGTCCTAATGAAAAATGTAGAATCCAGGAAAACATTATTTTCATGAATCTATACATAACAGTAGGTATTCAGATAAAATTTGTTATTTCTTTGTTAGAAGTAACAATTATAAAACAGTTATAAGAATTTGATTTGAATAAAAATAAGACATCGAAACATAATAAAAGAAATAAAAGCACATGATAGATATCATAGAATATGATGAAAGTTCACATTAAAGTAAATTCTAAAATAGTCTATAGCACTTTACAAAAATTCTGACGGGCACGTATTCAAAAACTCATTCACAGAATAAAAGCAAAACTTTAGGAGAACCCTCTTCATCCTGCTTTTGAATTCCTGATAATTCAGGTTTCTCACTTGCAGAGGCAATTTATTGAAAAGATCAGTTCTCAAAGAATTCTTCTCGGACATGACCAGTCTGCGTCTTGGTTTCACCAATAGATCTCCAGATCTGAGGGGATATTCGTGACCAGAAGCTTGTGTTGTATAGAGACTTTTACTTTGATGAATTTGGAAGAGAGTAACATAAATAAAAATTGTTGGAAGAAGCATGATACCGTATTTCAGGAAGAGAGGGTGACAATGTTCTCTGAACTGTACACCCGCCAGAATCCTGCCAATTTTTTTCTGCAGGATAACTATTTTGTCAGCAGAACTTGCGTAACCCCAACATAGAATGCCATATGAAATGCGGCAGTGGAACAAACTGAAATACATCGATCTCAAAAGTTCGGCATTGATTGGACATTTCAATCTACGAAACAGAAAAATAACACCACACAATTTTCGCCATAATAGAATATGTTGAGACCTTTTTTCAATTAAGGTAACACGATTGAAATTTTAAAAGCGTCTGGAAATATACCAAGAGAGAAACATTCATTTATCAAAAGGGAAAAGGATATTATATCTGCAATATAGTGTCACGGAGAGAAAATCTAGTAGCTATTCAATCATGAACATGGAGATCCATCTCGAATCTAATTCGTGATGAATATGCAGTGTATAAAAATACGGGCTATTCAAACTGGGTCTATGCATGAGAATCGTGAAAACGGTAAAAGATATGAAATCGGATGAATTGGAGCACAGTTCCTATTTCAGTGTGAAAAAATATCGATTCCAACTCTTCCGTTTCCAGAGATCTACTGTGACATATTTTTGGCAGTGTCTTCTTCATTAGCAGATATTTTGACAAATGCACTATTGATGGGCTCTCAGAATATGTTCATTATAACTCTTGTATCAGGTGTCGACCGACTTGTCCCCTCCTTAAATTTTTATTTGTTTTTATTACGGACCTGTATTTTTTGTTGCAGTTATCAATCAGCAACATTCATTTTATCGTTCACAAGACAGCTCTTAGCTACAGTTATGTTCTCCGCGTTCGAAGTAAGAACGATAATTTCGATCGTTGATTGCAATAGTGTGTTCAACAAATGCGGCGAATGACTGGCCAATGCTCAAGAGAGGGTTGACAAGCTATTGTTTCGAGTGAATATTTTGATTATTTCCAATAAGGGGGAAAATTAGATATTTCCTATCATATCAATGCCTTGCGTTATATGCTGGCCTGTTCGTACGTAGAATGTAATGAAAACCACGAGCGCCCAGTGGGAATGTACTGGTAAAGAGTATACAACAACTCCCAGAAATATTCCTGTTGGAAATACCCTCGTACACCCTTTCTGAAGTTAAGGACCTCTAAATCAGTTTGTGGCACTGTGCCAGCGGTTCGGATGACGGAGAGTGTCTAAGAAGGGAGAAAAGCAATGGAGTGGAGAAATGGAGACGATTCAAAATAGACGGGAATCTATTAAGGGATATGGATGATTCGAACGACTGCTCGAATGAATGTAAATCAAGAAAGTTCTTTCCGAAGAGGAATGTGAATGAATTGGACGATAGGAAGGTCAATAATCATTTTTCGATTACATAATAGTGTTATGGTTTGGATGTAATTATTTTTTGGTGGATGGATTCTTCTAGTTCTTTGGATTCTTATTAACCTACCACAATCTGAAAAAAACTCAGATTCCTGAGATTTACAAAAAACGAACATAAAAACTAAACTGAAAGGGAATATTTTTGAAAGTTCTGAAAACGGAAGCGGATTTGGTTTCCAAAACGTCAACGATAAGTATTTTGATAAATATTAGTTCTTGTATTTTATGGACAGGCAAATTTGAGATATACGAGAAGTTGCTGACTGATTGGACTTGTTCTATCCAGGAAGAACTGTTTTTCAATAGACGCAGCAACTTTTCGGGGTAGAATAGAAATCTGCCCTTCTACACTTGATAGATTCCAATATTATTTCTCATTTTTTCAGATTCTGTAGGTAAAGAACCCAAAAAAAAACTAGAAAAATGAAATTGTTAAAACAGGACCATAATGGATTTTTCGCACCAAATGGTGGTTATAATTTAATGTGTGGTGTAAGTACAAATGAGGTTTATATTTGTAGCATTCAGTTTGAACCACTAGTTTGATCTTATCACATAAACTCGTAAGTACTAGCTGAAGAGGAGTGAATAGCATCACGCTTTCACTTATAAATATAATTTGAGAAATTACATTTTGAAATTATTATGTGTGTTTCAGTCTTGAAGACGGCAATGGAGAAATTTCTGTAAGTCCTTTCGCGTTTTCGATTTCACAATATTGAGATTCACTGAAGATGTATTCCACCGATTGTCCCATATCGATCATATGAATCAAATGTATCGCCAAGTATTATCCACAAATGTTTGCAGATCCAGAGTTGAACTTCATTACTGATTACTTTTAGGACAGAACTTCTTTCAGAGATCAATCCCTAACAAAATCAGCATGTTCAAGAAGGGAGGATTATACTCCTAGGACCTTTACCCTATACCTTTTATATCCACTATTTTTCAGGAACATTAGAACGAAAAAATAACACTTACGACATTCTACAACCCTTCATAATCAAGTGAACATGTCGGTATGTGTTTTTCCCGAAATTTGATGAAAAATGGCGTCCATTTGGAATCCTCAACATGAACATTTGGTTTCAGCGATATTTATTTTTTCGACTAATCCCCTTGGACATATCGTTCCTCTTATTTACGGCCTACGTTTTTTGTTCGGAATTAATGCGATCCAATAAATTTCGGGATGAACATGCTGGCTTTTTGCGATCATTAAAGCCACCCTTGCTTTTCCGTTCATATGATGACATTCTTCAATATGTCATCTTAAGAGGAATCGTGGTTGCCTATCGTCCCCTATTCTTATTGTTGGTGCTCATTTGGTGAATGAACCTGATTCCAGCGACAAACTATAATAATCATGAATAGGGGCTTATCTTGAGTGAATTTTGTGAACTTCATTTAAATAAAATCAAAGAATAAAAGTGTTCCTAGTATATGTCATATGGTAATCAGAATCTTCCAATGAAAAAAACAAAAATGAAATATAGCACTTCAAACTTTGCTTGTTCAAACTTGGGAATTATATTTGGTACAGCAGCAAAAGCAAAAGTGTACTCTTATAACAAAATATTACCAATTTTTCGACAAACGGTTATTTTCATCATCAGGGAGCTACAAAAATAATGCTGAGTGAAAAATATGAAACAGATTTTCCTTACCTACAGTGAGGATGGTCGCTGAATGAAATGGTTAAAAAAGTCAGTTGACACAGTAAAAATTCTTAAAAAACAATGATACGTATAAGTACAACATTTATACACGTTAAAAACTATTTTCTTCCTTTGATTGAAAAGGTGCAGTGACGAACACCATGTGGAGATGATAGAAGGCATGCAATTTTGTGGTTATAAAGGTGCCAAAAGTTATTGGTCGAAAATGTCAAATGTCACTGAAAATTCTTATTGAGAAACAATTTGGCCTGAGCCGCTGAGAACCTCAACACAATTACAGGTGCTACAAAAGAAGAGATGGGAAAATGTAGTGTATAATATCAAAATTCTGAAAAATGTAATTAATTTAAATATATATATATATATATATATATATATATATATATATATATATATATATATATATATATATCAATTATTTTGATTAAGTAACGTCACTCGAATTGCCTTCGAGAACATTCGAATTCCCATCAATTAATAATAGATATAAATAAATTTCACTCAAATGATTGAGATCGGGTCTTTCTTCATTCTGAAGATTCGGAAATGAAAGCGACCATCCTCACTAAAAATGTAAGTAAGCAAAATCTGTTTCATATTTTTTACTTATCAACATTATTTTTGTAGCTACCTGATGATGACAATAACCGTTTGTTGAAATATTGGAAATATATTGTTATAAAAGTACACTTTTGCTTTTGCTGCTGTCCCAAATATAATTCCCAAGTTTTGTTCTTAACTTGTCAGCATAGACTTTCTCTCCTCTCTTCTATATATATATATATATATATATATATATATATATATATATATATATATATATATGTTCGGATAGGAATTTCAATTAGCTGAACCTGAAACTGAAATGAAGGCGATCTAATACATAACTAAACTTAAACTCTGAATGCAGAACACCTTATTTTGAGAAAACAAGATGAAATTTGAACAATCAAGAATACATTTCAAGTTTTTAGGGAGATAAAATAGAGCTGAAAACCGCATGAGCCCACATACGCACAAATAAGAAGAATATCAACGACGAAAACTCGTAAAGGTCTGAAATTTATAAATGAGACAGCATTTCAGGAAGTTGAATGCGCAGAACGAAAGCGAAAACCGAGGCTCCAGAAAGAAAAAGACAGCCTTTTACAATTAATTTCATTCATGTGTGATGGAGCTATCTTATGATAAAATATGTGAAGCGGTGGAAATCCACGAGAAACAGCATCAGTGCAAACTCTCTTTCTTATATGAGTTTCTATCAAGTATCGATCATTTTCCTTCAATAATAAAATTTCAATCATCCGAACTTAGCCTTGAAAGTGATGCATCGATTAATATAAGATTTCCAGAACGTGTTTTAATTTTCTCCTCCCCAGAATTCATAAGTTTCAGCGGCAAACCACATTATTTCGTTAAATTACTATTTTCCACTTGAAGATGTTTTCCGTAGCTTCATTTTACAACCCCCATGGAAAAGTTATGAAGTATCTCGTGCGCACCCTAATCTATTCTTGCATTGAAAACTGCTCGGTAAATTTGATGCGATCAAATTTCCATAAAAATGCTAATGCAGAAAGATAGGCGACTGCAGTTTCACCTGAAATCCTTCCAATGCCCAAGATTTTACTCTGATAGAATGTTTCCCAAAAAAGTACCCAAAAATTCGAATATAACATTTGATATATAGAAAAATCCATTATAGTGGAACTGAATAAACATTCTGCCAGGTCAGACTAGGAAATTAAAGGTAGAATAGATCGAATTTGCGTATTTTTTGTAGGGGAATGTTCATAACTCTCGAGTTATATTAGTCGTCAATCTAAATTAAGATCTTTCCTCGGATCTTTCTCTATTCAGCATGCTTCAGAAGGTATTTCCATGAGGTTTCTTCTTGAGTAGTAGTAGAAAAATATGCATATTGAACGATAAAATATCTGCATCTTATCAGAATGCAATGCATTTTCTTGTGGTACTTGGTTCATTTTCTTATTTATATTTCAAGTTATGAACAGATGATAAAACATCATCTCGATGCTTGACACCAATAACAATTTTTCTACTGGGATTTTCGGTTGAGATGCTCCGTAGCCACACAGGACATTTCGATGTTTTTATGATTGCAAGATTACAAAACTTTGTAGTTTGTCATTGTGATATTTTCTGATGAACAACCAATACAATTATTTTTTTGAGGTAGATTTCCTTGTAGAAACTGAATGAGTAGTTTTTTGATATTCATTGAAAGAAATCTAAGTTAATTTTTGATGAAATCATCAATGAATTTAAAATATATGTATCGTTCATTCGAAATCAATCAACACAAAATGTATCCGCTGATAATTCGGGGAAGACATTTTTAATGAGGTGTCACCTCTCTTTAATTTGGAAAATGAGAATGCGCCCTATAGTTGACAAGTTTACCGAATAAAAATACTTTTTTTCTCGAATCTAGAGAATTTTTTCCCTTTCGAATACTTCCACGAGTGTGCCCAGAAAGTAGAGCCTTATGCGGGCAAGGGTTAGCTATTTTACTTTAGTACCGTAGCTGATACTGCTTGTAGCTGATTTTGAATTAAATTTCTGTCTTGATTTCCGTTGAAATCATGATGATAAACGTTTACTTGGAGAGAATTGAACAAAAAATGAAACTGATGAATTGTTAAGTGTTTTCGGGCATCTGAGCCGTGGTCTGTTGGTTTTTGGGCCTGACGTTTCGTCTGCATCTGCGATGCGGCAATGGTCGAAGTATCCTTCTCTGCTGCGAGGCTTGATCAGGACTGTTAATAACTAAGGGAGGGCAAATATTTTCAAAAGTGAGAAAACAATGGATACACCATTGAAAAAAACTTTCAATAACTTGTCTCACTCGTAACGACGAGTGGCATCACATACTTTTTTCAATCTGAAGTTCTGCAAATTATGCTTTACCACGTTCAGAAATTGATTTATTCATTCAGGAATACAAAAGGGAATAACCCAGAAACAGTATTCATAGATATGTTATTTCTCGACATTGTTATCTATTGATCTGAAAATAATTTCAATTTTTTTCACGACATTGAGGGCATGTAGTAAATGAAAACTATATAAAAAAATTGTAAACTCACCCATAACATATATAAACATACACAAACATATATACACACAAATACCAATCAAGTCTGTGTAGCAAGAAAATGTTTCATCAAGGTGTAGGAAAACTTTTAAAGTGAGAAAGAGAAAATATCAATAGAGATGAAATTTTTACAGCGAATTTTGCATGATATGTTGCACCTATGCATTGGAGAGTTCATAAAATAGTTTGAGATTGTTTTCAACGAAATGGATGCTGATGCCTAGTAATATTGAAAGGAGCATTAAGGTAAATGTTACTGAGGATAGCAGGCGAGTCAACTTAATCATTTATGACTTCAAAAAAGAACTCCACATCTAAAATTTCTCTTCTATTAGCTAGTGTTAATATGTTCAGTTCATTCCGAACGTAGATACGGTTGTTGGGGTGGAATGAAAAATTCTATGAAAAAAACCTTCCAAGTTCATTAACATGAATCTCGTATCCAGGGTTCCATATTATAGAGCCATGACTCAAAACACTATTGACGTATGACATATAGAGAGTACGGAGAGTCTGTATATTCGCAAATTCTCGACAAATTCTCATTATGAAACCTAACATTTTGTAAGCCTTTTTAGAAACGTAGAATATATGTTTTTTAGGAGCATCAATCAAATATTATTACTAGATTATTTCCGTGACAGTTTGTAAGGAACGGGAAGATATTTGATATGACTTATTCAGACTGCTTTCCAAACAAAGTGTGGTAACCCTTTTTAAAATTCAGATATAGACTAATCTGCTCACAATAATCATAAAAGGTACTGACATTCCGCTGCATTAGAGTGATTTTGTAATGTGTTATCGAGTATAGTATCTTTCACAGTAAACGGTATTGGCTTATTAACTGCAATAAACTAACCGATTCAATACCATTGTGTAGAAAATCATCTGGTAGAAGATGCAAATGTGCTACAGGGTCGAACTTAAAAAATTTGAATTTTGCATAATGTAGAAGATATTCAAGTAATTCATTTAAATTTTACAATTCTATTCTATATTTAGTTCAGTGTCGCTATCCTCATCTAAATTAATTATAATTGGCGCAATTGATTTTACAGAAAGGTACGAGTTTTCAACATTTATAACATGACTAACAGAACTTTTCCAACTCTCGGTAGGAATGTCATTCATACAGTTCCTAATTAATTCTACCACACTACCACTTGGAGTCGGAGAAGTTTTTTTTCCGCGTACGCTCGATTTAAATTGGTGCCACATAAGCTCTATGGGATTGAACACGCAGTAGTAGGGAGGTAGTCGTAACACTGTATGTCCCAATTCTTCTGCAATTGTATCACAAGCATACGTTTTTTTTTTAAAGAAAATGATTGCAGCACTTGTAAAAGTTCTTATTTTGTATAATTTTCCTCAAACTATATGTCATTTGCAGCCATGAAGTTTTGTATCTCCAATTTCGTATACTTTGAGCCAGGAATTTTTTGCAATTGTCGACTATGATAGCTTGCGTTGTCCATTACTATAACGCTGTTTGGCGGAATGTTGGGTAACAGACAATTTCCAAACCAATCTTCAAAAAGCTCTGCTGTCGTATCTTCGTGATAATCAACACAAGAGTCCCTAATATTTTTGGCAGAAAGCCACATAGCGTTTGGGATCCAACCATTTTCTGATCCTGCGTGTAATATTGTGATTCTCTTCCCTTTATTTGATGGTGCTTTTGTTTTACACTTATCAGAGGAATCAGACCATCCTTTGGAAGGGGTGTCATGCGTGTCAAACCACGTCTCGTCGAGGTAGAGTACTGGCCGATTTTCAGACCGGTATTTTCTTATTGACGTTATATATTCAGAACGCCAGTTTATTAAACGTGTGGATTCCATTATTACTTGTCTCTTGTCAATTTTGCGATCTCGCCAAAGAGTAGTGAGGCCACAGTTGATGTGAGTTTCGTCATTGATGAGCCGCTGTTTCAGACTTTTGATTGTAGGGACACGCTGCTCATCGTACATAGTGTAGATTTTTCGCCTTATCAAATCTTTTCCCAGTCGTCTGGACTTTTTGTGACACCGGAATCTTCACGCTTTTTTCTTGATTCCATGGAATTTTCAACAATTCGTCTAACTGAATTTAGAGGCACCTTCGTCAAATTACTGGTTACTTTTGCTGCAGCACCCGCGTTATATCCTTGCTGAAGTAAGGAACTATACACATTTTTTATAATGATTTACGCGTCACAAGATAAGTGATTCTTCTTTAACGAACCACTGGGAGAAGCACTATTACTTTTTATCCACGGACGCCACATACGTTGGGGTATAAAATCTTTGGTATTAATGTCTGTAATAACAAATAAATGTTATAAAATTATTGCACGCCGTAACACAAGTAAACACTTCCAATGAAATACAAAGACTAAAATGAACAAGAAGTGTAATCCCTCTCTGAGAAACAAAACTACCTGAATCCGGTCCTTTTACATTTATGGTGTGCATCTCGGATTTTACAACTTAAGGGTCTAATTGGTTTTAATATAATCCTTCAGTCAATACCATTTATTGTGAAAACTACTATATCAGATCAATTATGTTGCCAGAAGAATTAGTGAAGTGATTTTATTGCGATAGCTCGTTGAAAGAGACAGTATCTAACTATAAGTTTGAAAATTTATCAAAATAGGAATGATGCTTACAGATATTATTGATACGGTCTAGCAAACATTTTGAATCTGGAGAATTTAAGTCCCCGCAGATCTAAAAATCAAAATTAAAGAAAAAAACTCTATGTACACCACAATCCACAAAACAATTCAGTATCAATAGGCAGTGAATTTCCCGTGTGACCTTCACATCCGAAAATTGTGGTGAGCTTTTCCTACAACTTTGTGGTTTTTCCGAGAAAATCAATAGCTTAGGTGCCAGTTAGGGTGTTTTGGAACTGACCTGATGTGACCCAGAAAGCAGAACACGTGGTATTGATTCAAATGAACTTGCCTCGAATACTTAATAGTAATAATTGCATCATATTGAATTCTTTTGAATATTTCGAGTTTGAGGAGTTATCTTTGAAAATGATAGTTTCCTGAAATAAGTTTTGGGGAGTCTTGAGATAGAACAACATTCAGGCTATCCCAGGACGCAGGTAATAAGGTTATGTATTCATGGTATTCAGGATAATTAGGTATTCCAGGAGAGATTTTCTGCCAATGATAAATAAACAAATTGATACTGTTCTTGAAAGTGGTAAGCTTCATATCGTCTCAAATTGCTTATTATTAACTAAAAACAGTACACACATCGGGTTTTCAATGTCATTAATGGAGAGTAATTTGAATGAAATGCGAGAAAAGAATGTTTTTACTTGTGATCGTGTGGAATTTGATATTGATCAATAATCCCAAGAAATCATAGTTACGATAATAAATAAATAATTCAGTACCTGAAACGAACTGTCAAATGCAGTTTTTCATGTTTGCAATGTTTATCGTGATTTTCATAACCTAAAATACATCAGTCATTTCGCGCTTTTATGGAGGGTGTGTGCAAATATTAATGAAATGATGAATTGTCAATACTAGATAGTGGATTGTTTTCAGAAATCGATCTGTTGTTTTCGAAACTCGTGAATTTTTAATGAGAAGACTGACAGCTCCATTGTACGATTTTTGTGAATAGTTTGATATTTTCACCAACAAGCTTTTCCAAAATGTGAACAATCTCAAGAGGTGGAATCAACCCTTTAAAAATCTGCTGAACCTCATGCCCAACTATATATATGAAAAACCACAACATGCCTCGCCATAACTACCTAAAGGAAAGAGGAAAAACCTCGGAAAAACTTACATTTTCCGAAATGGCGTCCCACAAACAGATCGCAAAAATTCCTGCGGTCTTCACCTCCGAACCAAAACAATCAAAAACAACACAAAACTTACAAATAAAAACCGAGGATTGCGATTCACTTGTTTTTCTGTCAGCTGAAAGACGCCATGGCCGGCAGCAGCGTCTCGACGGAAAATAATCAATAAACGCACGATAGCGAAAGTTAGGAGGGTCGCATGGCAACCCCTCAGGACCGGACTCTACGATTGTGCAGAGAAGGATTCTATTGCAAACGTGTTTCAATTGTCCGAAGTAAATACCTATCGGTAAATTCGAACATATATTCAACTGATTTCACTTGAAAGAAAGTATGCGTAAAATTTCATCACGAATCTGATAGAATAAGGACTTCAAGAAAAATGAACGGGAAACCAATCCTACAATCTTCCATTCTCTAGATGTATGCTCTCACCATTGAGCTACCGAAGATACTCAGTTCTCTATCGCATATTCGGAATTCAAGTTCTTTCTTTGAATTCTGATTTGACCTAATGCGGCAACCATTTAATCGATATTATTATTATTTTCTGTTGATTATGCAGACATCAAACATTCAAATTGCGTTTCCAATGTCCGAATCGAAATAATCTGGATAGCATTTTTATCTGATACCTGTTGAAGTCGACAATAATATGGACGATGCTTGTTGGGTTGAAAAATTCAGCTTGTAACTAAGACCAGTCGACACTGAATGAGTATCCTTCTCCCTCTAACACTTCCGTTAGTCGAGATCCGCCAAAGGATCTCGATTGAATAATAACAACTTTTGTTGAGAAGTGGAAGTTCTGCCTAAATATGAAGTCTCGACCTAAAACTCGAGAAAAAGTTTTTTTTTTCGATTTTCCCCGTATGATAAATCAAAATTCTTATTATTACGTGTTGAAAGTAGCTATAACTGAGTCACTTTCGAATGATTTTCATCGTTTTGAAGCACATTATTGAAATTCACAAGCTTTTTCTTCCCTAGTCAGAAACTTGGGTTCGATGAATTATATTTGGCTTTCTTCTTCCCCGAATCAGAAAATAGAAATTACAACTTCAATGAAAGAAGTGAAATAAAAAATACAGACACACTCTGTTGATATATATATATATATATATATATATATATATATATATGCTACATCGTACAGCTTCGATGTAGCATCTCTTTTCACGAATATTCCTTTAGCTGAAACCTTGAGTGTTTTGGAAACCAAGCATCAAATCTCTAGAGACAATCTCAACCTCATCAGCCATTGTATGTCGAGTACATACTTTCTATTTCAGGGCAAATTCTACAAACAAGTGGAAGGAGCTCCGATGGGTTCCCCCCTCTCCCTAGTTCTTGCAAACCTCTACATGGTGGACTTCGAAACCAGAGCCATTGACACATCTGAACTCAAGCCCTCTTGCTGGCTCAGATACGTAGATGACATCTTTGCCATTTGGCCTCATGGGTTTGAAACCCTACCAACATTCCTGACCCACCTCAACACCATTCACCCCAACATACAATTTACTATGGAAATAGAAAAGGACGATTCCCTCCCATTCTTGGATGTTCTCATCAGGAAGTCCAACAATTATTTCACTCACACCGTCTACCGCGAACCAACCCATACAAACCGGTACCTCAATGCCAAGTCTCATCATCACCCAGCACCATTGAATTCGGTTCTAAATTCTCTCATACATGGGTCCTTCAAACTCACCGATAACCACAATAGATCCAATGAAATGGAAAAGCTCAAATCCGCACTTACCCAAAACGATTTTTTCGATTCCCAAATCCACAAGTCTATTAAACTCCAGCAAACCCGAAATCTTCACCCTTGACCCCCGAAGGACGAACCTGAACGACAAAAAGCTTTCCTTCCATATATTCATGGTGTTACTGATAAAATAAGTCGAATTCTGACACGACACCCTTAAAACCCTTAAATCCCACCAACCTTCAATCCTCGATCTCCAGTGATGATAGCCAGCTAGTAAGAAAACTCAGACCTAGATGCAAGGTCACTGAGTCTTGAAAATGGCTCCGAAATGGGGGCCGAAACGTAGACAAGTGAATCATTCCAGACGCGGATCAACCGGAAGTTCCAGCCAGCATATATATATATATATATATATATATATATATATATATATATATATATATATATATATATATATATATATATATATATATATATATATATATATATACTATTCACAAATATTCCTGTATCCTGTACAAATAAGTAAAAGGCGCCCCCATGGGTTCTCCCCTCTCACCAGTCCTTGCAAACCTTTTCATGGAAGACTTCGAAACTGAAGCCATTGACACGTTCGACCACAAACCCTCTTGCTGGTTCAGATACGTAGATGACGTTTTCGTCATATGGCCTCACGGCTCCGAAGCTCTCCCTAATTTCCTTGATCACCTCACTGACCTCCACCCAAATATAAAGTTCACAATGGAAATCGAAAGCAATAAATCCCTTCCATTCTTAGATGTCCTCGTCACAAAAACTAATGACTCCTTCACCCACACGGTCTACAGGAAACCAACACACACAAACCGATACCTCAACGCAAACTTCCACCATCATCCAGCACAAACCAATTCCGTTGTAAATTCCCTCATCCACAGATCTATCAACCTCACAGACCTCCATAACAAATCACAGGAACTAGCCCAACTCAAATCAGCACCTCTTCAAAATGGATTCACGGACCAGCAAATAGACAGATCCATTCGCCGCCATCAAACTTCTCCTTCGATTCCCAGAGAACCAACAGGTGTTACTGACAAAATCAGCCGAATTCTCAAAAAACAGGACATAAAAATATGTAGGCCAGACCAACAGACGTGTGAGAAGTAGAGTATACGAACATCAACTTGCTGTCCGAAAATCAGACCCATCTTCAGCTCTGTCCAAACATCATCAAGAGACAGGACACAATATAGACTTTGAGAACACTAAGACCATTGCCAGGGCGAAAACACTACAAGTTCGTATTATTCGCGAGGCCATCGAAATCGAGAAGCGACCTTTCTGCTCAAATGAACGTGATGACGTTCAGAGACTTCCAACTGCATGAAAACCCCTAATTTCCAGATGCCCAGTCCCCACCAAGACATTCGACGGTGCTTTAGCAGCACCCGCTGCTATAAATACCACCCAACATTCCTCGATACCCCAGTTCGATCTGAGGAGTAGGTAGATTGAGACCCCGGCGTCGAGTCACAAACCCTTGCCCCTGTGACAACACCTGAGGAGTAGGCAGATTGAGACCTCAGCGTGATGTCACATTTACCTCAAGAAAATGGCTCCAAAATCGGAGCCGAAACGATGATCAGTCATCGGAAATGAGCTGGCCACTCGCGCTAGCGAAACGTTAGGAAATTCCAAAGAACGACGGCCTTCAAGCCCGAAGAAAAGTAGTTATAGTTTATTTTCATATTTTGGCGAAAGTGCCCGAGTCCGAAGGACGAGGGCTTTTTTACAAAATATGAAAATAACCGAATGCAATTTGTATAAGATATAACGCTTGAATGCAAAATTATCTGGTCCTTTTTATGCACGAATGTAATTCATTGGAATAATTCAGGAATAAAGAAATCCTCAAGGAAATGTTATTTTTTGTTCATTTATACTTTCCTTCATAGATTGTATGAAGCACTCACCAAAACGCGAAATGTTTTTCTATTTTTGAAGTCTATCTGACATTTATTCGTGTTGTTTACTGACGTCTAGCGATACGGTTTCAAATGTGTTGTTAAGATGACTTGATACAATGCAATTCCCGCTGTAAGTTTTCGATACAATGCAATTACCGCTGTAAGTTTTCGATAATTGCATTGCTCTTATGGAACATTTTATATATGAGGTTAATATTCTTCTAATTTTTTTTTCTCGGTTTCTACTGCATACAATTCAAACGAGGTATTGCTTGGATTTTATTCCCATTCAAGATTCGAGGGTTGGATGTCACGCCGCCAAAGGGATGCAAGTGACATTGTTGAGGATATATTTGAAGAATTCACCTCTCGAAATGAAAATCGGCAGGTGAAATTGTTTTGAACGCCAGTTATGAGAAATCGGACATGCATCGTTTTCATTTGCCAACCTATGAACCTCTGTCCATCAAAATCTCACGTAGTAACGGCTCTACGAAGAGAAATAATTTTGATGGCCTTCATTCAACAGTTAAAATGATTGGGGCTTTCGCGGTCGAGGTTATCAGTGATACTACTTTTCTTCGGGTTTCGACGGCCTTCAAACCGGAGGAGAAGTAGTATTACATTCAACAGTTATTTCATTTTACATATCAGCAAAGATTCGAAAAGTGGATCAATACGAATTTGATGTAAATATGATGAAAAATACAATATTTCAATGATTCAATGGCACATTGCTTCAGGTGTGAAAATGACACTTTATAATTAATTTGAATTTCGAAATCTATATTTATATCATATCTTGGATAAGCCACAGAAATAGTTTCTGCACATTTCCTTGCCGAATCTCTAGCAAGTATGATAAGAAATTTCCGTATTTTTTCCAGTTGCGAATTTTCAGATCATTCTGAACCCGAAAAAATAAATAAACCGTCAACCTCAAAAAATCTCACCTTATCCTCCGCCTCTTCCGCGCGCCCTTCCGCTTCAAGCACTCTCTGCTCCAACTCGGAGAGCTGCAACAAAAGAAAATAATTAATTAATCTCTATTCATGGAAAGTATTCAACATTTCGACGCCTGGTGCTTCAAATTTGAAACATGGCAAATGGGGTTATTCATAAAGATATGACAAAATCTTTATCGTCCCGACATCTAGCGGGGTAACACTATACTTTGGGCTTCAAGAGGAATTTTGTAGATGTCGCTTCCCGAAGCTCGCTGGCCAAACTTACATGGGAGTTATGTCATGAGCGTGGTTACTGGGAGGGAGAGGGGTTCAAAACGGGTGAAATGTGCCAAATTAATACGATTTTTCAATAGTTTGCCTGTGGATTCTGGAATAACATAAATGAATAAATATACTTTTATTGCCCAACAGATATACATCCAATTCTAGGACAACTCAATTATTTCCAAAACAATGTATTTCAATACAAAAATGATCAAAAGTGGAACGAAAAGATCTTAAACTAAGTTTATCGTAGTGTCTTCTAGATTACGAATTTGTGTCATGAATTCTGAAAAGGAAATGCCAAAGATGTCACAGGTTGATCCAATTTCGTTGAAGTTAGAGCACATAATGTATATGGGACACTTGGTGAGAATATTAGTTCTTGGAGTAGTTAGGTGGAATGTTGATTTATATCTGGCATTCAGTCTCGGTATAGTAAAAGTAATGAACTGCGCTTTTAAAGAGTAGAGCGAATCTCTTGCTTCATGTTCCCGATGTATAACAGTTTTTCAGACAATCCAAAACGCAGAAGGACTGGTGATATTTTGATAGCATAAGGAGGCATTAAATTGCACTGAAATTATATTAGATACTACGCAAAAATAGAATATCGCCAGTAATATTAATATGACGTCACTGTAATGGAACATGTACCGTGATAATAATATTTCTGAAATGACGATTACGTATTTCTCCATTTCATATTTGACACACCTATTTTATCAAGTTCAAAGGTTCTCCAATAATCATATTTATTATTAATGCTTGTTATTGAGCTTAGGCATCTATTTTTGTTTTCACATTTATTTAGTTTTCAATGGTTGGCATCACTGAAATGAATATTAAATGACATGCACATACATGGAGTATCAGTGGAGATCGCTACCCCGTGTTTTGTATTGAAGTTCGATAATTTCCAAATATTGGATTATTATACGACTTATAATGCATGGAAAACGTTTCACCCCCACTACACATATACATCCAAGCCAAAGCCAGGTCTGTCACGAGCAGGTTGCTTAGAGGACAAGCTCCCATAAGCAATATGCACGGGAGAGACTACAACAAGCTATATGAGGAGTTGGAAAACGACCCGGTTACAAGAATGCCATCAGATGGCATACTTACCAGATATAGCTTTGACAAAACTTTCAAGACAAGTATAACGGACAGGGATGCGTGGAAGCGGGGGCCTCCCATCAATGCGGAAATCGCTGTCTACACGGATGGCTCCAAAACGAATGAAGGTGCAGGAGCCGGCATTTACGGAACCAAGCCGAAGATGAAAATCTCATTGAGCTTGGGCAAATATGCGACGATATTTCAAGCGGAAATCGTTGCAATACATCATTGTGCACAAGAGCTAATAAGGCATGATTTTTCAGGAAAAAACATTGTCATATACTCAGATAGCCAAGCTGCAATAAAAGCAGTCAACTCAATGCAAGTTACCTCAAAACTTGTTTGGGACTGCATAGACGCCCTAAAAGAGCTGGGCAGTCAGAACCGTATTTCGGTATAGCAAAAGCTGTACTAAAAACAAACACTAAATCATGGATTCAACAGAAGTCTCAAGATTGGTGGAACAATGCACCAGGAATGAGACAGGCCAAAGAGTTTATTAAGCAACCGCTGCCAACATTCACAGACTATCTACTAGGCCAGAAGAGGAACACTACTAGAATAGTAGTAGGACTTCTCACAGGGCACTGTAGGCTCAATAAACATATGAGTACAATAGGCCTGGCAGAAGAAATGCTATGCAGGTTCTGTCAGGAAGAAGAGGAAACATCAGTACACATACTATGCCACTGCGAGGGCTTGTCAAGACAAAGGTTTCTAACGCTGGGAGAAGAAAAACCAAGAGCTCCCAAATTCATGGGAGTTCTAAGAACTAGCCTGTGGAGTCTCGTAAAGAAGACAGGGCTAGACAAAGAACTCTAAATGATCTCGAGGACAAACACAATAGATCTGAAAAGGTCGCGGTGTAAAGGCTCGTAGCACGAAAGTCCCTAATATATAATCTATCTATATCTATATGGAAAACGTTCAACATTTTCCATAATATATCATCATCAGGTCGAATGTTACATATCCCAACATTAAAAAAAACGGAAGCTGTCGCCATTAATTTAGAAAAAACGAATATTCTTTATGTGGTGGTGCTTCCATTCCTGTTTAGTAGCATCTTGAATGATTCAAGTACTCTCGAAGGTTTGTGGCTTATTTTGTTTGCATGTTGAAAGATTCGATTGCCTGTCGGTTACAAATCCTCTCCTGTGGTTTTTCATAATACTGATAGAAGAAGTTGCATACAAAAGTTTCATGGCACTGAGAGACCACTTTTCAAAATCGGATTGAGATATACAGGGTGTTGCATTTTTTCCTGAGAGCAAAAATATATATATATATATATATTCGAAACGGAAGATTCATTATATTTATAAATTTATAAATTTTTTCCATCAAATCAGGAACAGATGCAGGCTATGCTGGTGATGACTCTACATTAGCCTTCACTTGAAAATGTTCTGATAATTGGCTACTTTGATAACGAAGTATCATGAAATGTTCTCACCATCATTTATTTCCATAAAATGTTCTATGAATGCTACTCTCATAGCAGCATAGTATATCATTTTCTAACCGATTTTTGATTATTTGCTTTTTTCATTTTTTTGCTACAAAATCGAAAAACTCCAATAATATTCAAGATTCGGAATAGAAGAAACGAAAATGATTGCATTTATACTTGTTCACCTCACTTGAAACATTTTTGAAACCTATTGATTCTCAAGCGGCTGTCACTATTTTTTTCTTTTAATTCCGAATAATTGAGATTTTCCTATTTTCATAATCTCCAAATACTTTTGCGTTTATAAATAGTATAAAAATTGTTACGAAAAACATCTGTGTAGAGTAATGCAGCATCTGTAAGCTCCTTGGTAGTTTTCGTATTCGAGGCAAACTGAGTGGTTGTTTTTTCTTGAGAAATATTATAGCACGAAAGTACACACATTTGATTTTGATGCTGCTACTACCTAATTTACCTCTCTAGCAGCAGTTGAGGGAAGCAAAAGGTCATTATTGTCTCGTTATCTTTACAAATTACATTCAAAGATGCCACAGCCCTTATTTTACTGTTTTGGTATATATACGAAGAGTTTGAGAGATTTTGAATTTCAATGCAATGCATTTCCATCGATGATTGATTTTATGTCGTCATCGATGACGTGCCATAGTTTTTAAATTGTATACACTATATTATCTTTATATGCCTATAATTACTAAAAAAAACAAGTGGAGTGAGTACTCTTTGAATCAACGGCCAAAAATTATAGGTATCAGAAATAAAAAATTTTGGACGCAAGATTTTCATGTATAGTTATTAGTAATCTATAGGTACTTATAAGAGGGAATATATCTCACTTCATCAGAGTAAACAACATCTACGCAATAAACGCACTGCATTTCAATGGCATAAAGCTTAACCGAACCGAAGACACACACCAAATTTTTTTGAAGCACCTTGTATAAAATTAGATGAATATCAGAACAATACAGATACTTCATGTGAACAATACACCAGAGATCTTTCAGATTTGTGAAGGTACAGCTTGATTAGAGTCATTTCATACACAGCCTGCATCACTCTATATATTTCTCTGAGGAAATAAATCACTTGCTGATGGCGCACTGTACGAAAAAAAAATGCTGGCTAGAGAACGAAGGTACTGTTCCATTGACAGAAAAACCAAACAATTGTTGAAAAAATGCATGATTTTTTGCTCTCACGGAAACTCGAACACCCTGCAGCTAAGTTCGAAATATGCTCCAAGTGTTATACAACTTCTGTATTTTTTAATGACTATTAGCGTCATCGTTATAACGAGCAAATACGCGCCGTTTGGGACACACGGTATAATGTGGACTTGCTGCATTTCAATGCTGGCAAAGAATCAGAAATACTATATCACAGATAAGGCATGTAGGACCAAAAACCATGGTTTCTGAGGTGCAGACCCTGATCCTTTTCTGAAATATTGTTTTTAAGTGTTGACTTCAGCTTCAAAATATATATGAAAATTTTTATCTTGTTGGTGAATCTTCAATGATAAACTTTACCAGATTCGTAGAATGTTGCAGAAAAGTCAGTGATTTATTTCCCATCGAATCGTCGTGTTAGTATACTTTTTACACTATTCTGAACCTGGAAAACTGTTGAACTTATATTCATCGAAGAATATGTCAAAGCAGAACGAACAAACTGTGTCTCTTTCTGCCAAAAATATGTGTGGCTCTTGCAACCTATAGAGAATATTGAAAAGATTATGTTCTATTAGGTGATTTTTATTTCCATTTTGGGATTCATTTATTCTCATCTTTCTTCAACGAAATCATTCCGACAATTAGAAACATCCGGTTGTGGATATAGAACTTCGATAAAATTTTATCACAAAACAGGATATGAAAACATATATCTCGAATATTCTCACGCTGGGCTGGTACAATATGTATTGAAGCTACGCTCATGGTATAACTAGGTATATACCGTATTCTGTGTTGACGTTTTCCCGGAGGATATTTGCCGTTTTATAATTGAATGCTTGGCTCTTTGTGAACATTCTTGTTTATCCTCAGCAAGCAACGCGACATAGGAGTTGCCATAGAGATCGAAACCCGACATCACCGACGAATACAAGCGTATCAAGTGGATTCATAAATTGAATATGTTTCGTTTGAACTTCGAGGTATCTTTCATAATTGAATGCCACTTCAGTCGCTATATCTGAACTTTGTTGTTTCATCAGTTACGATGGAATATGCGAATCCTCTTTTAGATGAAGCAGCAGCTACTCCGTTCATGAACACAGTGAAACACCTAGATCATAAAAAAAAATCATTTCGTCTTCTACTATTATTCTCATGATGAAAGGAGTAAAGAATACACATAAAATTTCAAATCATTTGAAAGTTGTTGAGTAGTATTGGTTCGAATTCCTACTGTCCATAGAATTTACTCTTTTGAAACATGTTCAAGAACATATAAGATCGAAGAAACTAAACTAAAGTGGAACACAAAATCGGAAGATGCCACGAAATCAGGCATGGGGGGAGGGGGCACGTTTGGACAAACCATCACAGCATAAGATGTTCTGAAGCCGAAATCATAGACAGGAAAAAAAATTGGTCCAAACTAAAATTCAAGGGAGGTGCTTACCGAGATCCTGAATCAGAATTCCTACGTTAAAAATAATTGCATTCACAAATCTGATGCCAGAAACTGTTTCGACCTGTCATAGGTCTTCTCAGTGATTCTCAACTGGACTTGCGAACAGAAAAAATTTCGAATGATCTGTTCCTCACGAAACAAAAGTCTGAATCGGTGTGAAACTTTTAAGGCGAAACGCCCATCTACTTACTGTGTATGGTCATCCGGCAGATGGCGTTTCGTTTACATCATCTGCACCAGATATATCCTGAATAACAATGTTTTCAGTTACCCTAGCCTAAAATTTCGAAATGTTTGGAAACCAACCCTCGCCTACCGAAAGAGAGCTTTTCGCCAAAACTTCAAGTTCTCGACGAAATAAATTAGCGCGCAAAACAAGTAGCTGTCAATAGTAATAAATAGTAATAAGTAGCAGTAAGAAACAAAGTCTACATCGTACCGGAAAACTTTAGGTCTATAAACTGTAACGGATAAAGGTTACATCATTGACAATATATGAATTTATCATTCAAATGAGGCCATCATCAAGTGATCTAGATTGGAATTTTCACATTTAAATTATTTTCGTAAATCAATAATTCGAATTTCATACATATGAGAGCATCTACCGGAGGGTAGCTGAACCATCACGCTCAATGCTAAGAAATTTATAGGACGCAATGTTCGATTTGCACGATTGAACATGATAAAATGCGCATGTGCGAATTAAAGACTTGCTTGATTGGGCAAAGCTCGAAAATCGCTCTCTTCTCATTTGACGATCGCAGAAGCAAGATTGTTTTGAATTTTGATTTTGATCACTGAATTTGTTCCACGTTATCTTGATATCGTCACATTATCTTTCCCTTTTCCATATAAAAATTGTATGAAGTGTTTGTTGTTTTGAGTGGAATACCAAGTATGTGTATAGAGTTCTATAATTATCTTTAACTTAATTTTTTTTCTTAGTGAATGGTGGCGTGTATAGCTTCACGAAATCTTTATCTCAATTATCTTCGTAATCCTTCAATTTCCAAGTGCTTCTCTTTTCTCTTTTATGATAGTTCCAGGTTATTCATCGCCAGGGGCGTATCAATTTTCTTTTCACAACCTCGTGAAACGAAAATTTCTAAATTTCAAGAATTTGAGTGCGTTTTTATTTTTACAGCTTTTGGTCGCATGACGAATGAAATCCTGAAGTGATATCAATTAATTTGTTTGGAATAGAGGCTTAAAGCTGTTTCTGTTGGAAAATATATACTGAAAACGCAGTTACACACATGGTATCCTGTATATCAAGGGTGGAGATGATTCAAGGTGAGTATTGATGTACACATTTTTTATTTACCTTGAAGATTTGTAATTGTGTGTTTTATTTCACCTCGAGTCATTTTCATTCGAGCTCATTGCCCATTGGGCAGTTTTTCTTGAAATGTTGAAATTCATATCTTTCTTACGTATATCTTCTCAAATCAGAGATTTTTTCTTCTGATTTATCCAACGTTCTTTTTATAATCTTCACCTTTGAAAATATGTAATTTGAGTCAAATTGATTGGACTCAAATATTCATATTATCATCCATTCACTTGATACTTGGATCACATGAGATTTTGTGAAGGAGTATTTCATCATCTCTTTCTTTTGGAACTCTCTTCACATTATCGGATATTTTGATTCTGTACAAACTCTCATTGAGATTTTCAGAATATCTTTATTATCTCAATAACAATGTATAATCGCTGAGAGAGATTAGCTAGTTACGTCAGTCATCCAAGGTTCAAGTGTAGTGTATACATATCTGGTTTGAAATTAACTTGGCGTATCGTTTTTTATAAAACAATGGGAACGGTGAGCCAAACCTGAGCTACTGACCTGCCAATCGATACCTGATAGGCTCCCAGGAATAATAGGGTGAACATAGTAGCCCAACGTCTCCCAGGAATACTAGGGTGAAGATAGTAGCGCAGCGTCTCCCAGAAACACTAGGGTGAATCTAGTAGCCCAACAGTGATCGCAAGTTAATCCACTAACCTACGGAACAGTACCTGAACGTCTCCCAGGGATATTAGGGTGAATATAATAGCCCGATTTATGAAAGCCTAGTCCAGCCACCTGTTATGCTATAAACAAAAGCTTTCTGCACATACCCTTGCTCAGTGGAGATGGGAGGGGTTCATATAAAAAAAAAAGATCAAACGAGAAAAAGAAATGGTTATAATAAACTTGTTGAGGTTATATTGTCCGCAGTCCTTATAGACCGAGGCCGTTGCGGAACGAGTTTACAATAATGTGGCAACACTGGAACCTACTCTGGTTCCGTTCTGGGAGCGATCGAACGCTATTCGGATTCCAAATGTCACTAACTTGTTGACAGTCGACAATGACAGATATTGAAAATTGTCAAATATTAATGGGTGAGGTTATTGGTTATTGTTATTGAAATTGATGAAAGCCAACAAAAATATGATAATAACTGAACTCAACTTCGAGCAGCAAATTTGAATGTTGATTTGGAGATTTGTTATTTACAGAGTAATTACTGGTTCCTTTTAGTATATATACTGAAAGTGTACAATTAACGAGAAATGGTAAGGTATTTCAACAAGTTTCGGTTATCTCACTATGAAACCTATTTTAGGTAACTGGCACAGAAAGAAAATGTGTTGAGAATCTCAACTGTCTCTGGGTTATTACTAGATCAGTATGTGATTATAACACCGTATATCAGACTAAATAGTCAGATCCGTTATGACATAAACTAAACTAAACTTATGGGCTTATCTGTCTAATCTGGGCGTCCTCAAGTCTGCTCCGGCACCAAAACCAGGGCAATAGGTTGCAGCTGATTCCCACAGTACAGCACGAATCCCCCTAATAGTGCCCTATCAATAGACAACAGGTGGTCACCGCAGACAGTCTCAGCAAACTAAATCCTCTACTTGTCAGGAAGGAAAAGCACACTGATGTGGTAAGACAGCTTATTCTCACAGGCAGTTTCAACCGTAGGGACTGCTGGAATCCACGGGTCTTGCCACAGTACAGTACTACGAAGGTATTCACCAAATGGCAAGAAAGAAAAGAATAAGGCCTGAAAAATAATACTCGGTGATGGCATTCCACATAACCCTTTCAATAGATGAATGACATACCCTGGGAGTTGGGTGGCCTCAAAGTGGTTATCGAAAGTAACACGCTGAGGTGTTCGAAATTCGAGAAATAGTCTCCACAATGGTGTGAATTTGGTCCTGTTACCCAAATTATCGAGATTCAGAAATTTCGAACGTTTTTCAGAAAATAATCCGCTAAAATCGCGAGAAATGAAAAGCCTACCACATGGAGGAACCATTCATTTTTTTTCTGATAACCTCGACGGTTCTTGCTGCCCTTTTTTTTTGCTGGATGCCTAAGCAGGAGTAATGTCATTCATGGAAATCAAAAATATGATGGAAGCAGAAAGTAAACAAATTAACCTCTAATGTCTTGACAGGTAAAGGTTATATTTTGTAAATGAAATGTATTTTTTCCATACTGAATATTCAATATTTTAGAACTCAATTGAGTGTTCCAGAAGATGAGAAAAGTTGAGAAAAGTTGAGAGTTGACCACTTAATGAGAACATTATTTGTTTTGTTCAGTTCGGTAAAACTTGACGAAGCTCAATGACGGATTGCAAAAATAGGATTGACAAGTGTTTATTATGTGTGTATTGGTGAGCCCAGAATAGAACTTGAATTTGGCGTTTCGATTCTCATTGAGTGATTCGACTTATAGGCAAAAGAGACCCGTAACAACACCCCTCCTTCCCGAAAGAAAGTTTCCTAGAAACTCTCACTAGTAGAAGACTCTGCCCCAGAGATGAACTAATGGATTTACCCTGGATTGGGCATTTGGATGCGATGTACAGCAAAGACAAGAAATTGATCATCAGTCTCATCCAAAACAGAAACACATTACACAAAAACAAAAAAAAATTAAGGACGCAAAATCTGTCAGTCACCGATAATAACACTGATAGGTATTTCGAATAAAGGCACCAGTACTACTAATTCATCTTGGCCAAAAAAATTTCAATTATTCACAGAACCGACTAAAACAAAAAAAGAATCAGCTACTTCATGACTTACAGCATTCCAAAATGTACAGAATTAATCACCAGTCGACAAAAATTACACCCCTAATTCACAGGACAACTCTAGAAAAGTTATTCGATACTGAAGGGAACGAATTGTAGATCTTCTACCTACTATCTGGTGTAGATATTCCAAGGCTACAGAGACAGAAGAAGAAAAGAAGAGTGAAAATGGAATCAATGTGTGGACCACGACAATAAATGGAGACATGAGTCTAATCGGAACCGTCATCAGGGGGATGGGGCTTGAGATCTTTAGCGTTCCAAGTGCCAATTGTCTTGTGATTCTGGTCTTCTAAAATATATGACCAGGGTGAAACTATTTTAATAATTTTGAATGAATCAGAATATTTATTTGCAAATTTTGACGTGATGTTTTTCGATGCATCCGAGAGAACATAATTTCGTTTCCATACCATCTGGTTTAGTTGAAATTTCTCATTGCGGTGTCGCAAATTATACAATTTGCGGCTCTTCTCATAGGATTCGCGGAGTCTTCTGCGAACTACTTCGAACATTTTGTCCAATTCTTCCCGATGTTCTTCTCCGTCGATGGTAGGCGGGTGTACTCTTTCGTCGGCTCCATCCAGACTCACCTCTCTTCCGAAGTTCAACAGGTTGGGCGTCATCCCTGTCACTTCATGTTTAGCCGATCGTATCGCGAAGGCAACCTTAGCAAGAAACTTGTCCCATTGTCGGTGATTCTCCGAGATATAGGCGGATAGCACGGTCTTTATTACCCGATGAACCCGCTCAACCGGGTTAGCTTGAGGATGGTAATTTGCGGTAAACTGGATCTTAATGTTATATTTGCGTATTGTAGATTGGAAGAGGTCACTGCGAAACTGGGGACCATTGTCGACTATTATTTTCTTTGGTGCACCGTATACTAAGATGACGTGGTCTTCTAACCACTTTAGCACGTTCGCTGCAGTTGCTGTGCGAATGGGAAATAATAAGACAAACTTAGTGAAACAGTCTAATTCTGATAAAATATAACAGAACCCCGATGACGAACGAGGCAATGGTCCAACTAAGTCCACGCTAACCAACTCCCAAGGACGGTTGGCGGTGACTTGGGCAGAGAGCATCTGTCCCATTGGTGCCTTCTGTCGGGCTTAGTTTGGAGGCAAGTGGGACATCTTCTGATGTATCTCCCGACATCTGCTCGTAACTTAGGCCAATAATACCTCTGAGATATGCGCGCAACGGTTTTTGAAACGCCAAGATGCCCACAAGTGGGAGGGTCATGGTGGTCTTTGATGATCTCCTGTCTTCCATCTTTGGGGACAACAGTAAGCCATTCTTCACCAGACAACCGGGAAAATCGAAAGTTGGATTTTCGGAATAATTTGTCATTCTCTACTCTCCAGAGGGGATATTTAAATGGGAAATCTTCAACTTTTCCATGCATCCCGATAAGCCATTTGTCAGACGTGGGTCCAGGAGCAACTGTAGTGGGGTCGGAGAGGGCATCGATCACGGGAACAGCCCTAGATAATGCGTCCGGCACTAAATGATCTCGTCCCTTGCGATGTATAACATCAAAATCATAATGTTGCATCCTGAGAGCCCATCTGGCAATACGTCCTACCGGTTCCTTGATGCTATACAACCACTTGATACTCCAGTGATCTGTGACCACGGTGAATTTGGTGCCCTCTAGGTATGGTCTCAGTTTTTCAACTGCAAAGAGGACGGCAAGGCACTCTTTCTCTGTCGTGGAGAATTTCCTTTCGGCTTTGGTGAGAGACCTACTGAGGTAACAGATCACTTTTTCTCCATCAGCATGGCGTTGAGATAAGACAGCACCCAGCCCATAATCTGATGCATCTGTTTCCACCACAAATGGAAGATTGAAATCAGGGCAGGATAAAATTGGAGCAGAAATTAGATGTTGTTTGACACTGTTCAGAGAATCTTCGCACTCTTTGTCCCAGAGGAATGGCCTGTTCTTCTGAGTTAATCGAGTCATTGGCGCTACCACCGTAGAAAAAGAAGGTATGAACCTCCGGTACCAAGAAGCAAGGCCCACGATCCTTCTCACCTCCGATACACTTTTCGGAATGGGAATTCGAAGTATTGCCTCTACTTTCTCTGGGTCTACCAGTAGCCCGGACGAGTTCACCACATACCCCAAGTACTTGAGCTCAGAACGACAAAACTTGCACTTTTCCCTATTAAGTGTCAGACCTGCTTGGCTCAACCGTTTCATTATTTCATGCAAGAGATTGATATGCCTCTCGAAATCTGGAGTACAGATGATCAAGTCATCGAGATACACAAAGACGTAGTTTTCAAACTCTGCTCCGATGACTCGGTCAATCAAACGCTGCCAAGTGGCAGGCGCTGAATGTAATCCGAATGGCATACGTTTAAACTGAAAGAGCCCTCGATTCGGCACAGTGAAAGCAGTGAGTGGACGAGATTCTTTAGCCAAAGGAATCTGCCAGTACGCTGTTTTGATGTCAAGTGTTGATAGATAGCGCGCATCGCGTAACCGATCCAGTATAGAACTGACATAAGGAATGGGATAAGCGTCAGGAGTACTAACTGCATTCAGTTGTTTATAGTTGATACAAAATCTCCATCCACCATCTGACTTCCGCACCATCACTATAGGTGACGACCACGGTGATGTAGATGGTTCGACTATGTCCTTTGACAACATGTCATCCAACTCTTCATTCACAATCTTCTGTAGTGCAGGTGATATGGGGTAGTACCTCTGTTTTATTGGGGGGGAATTGGTCCTGATTTCATGCTCGACCAAGTGCGTACACCCCAATCCTTTCCCCATTGTGGCAAAAGCTCCTTCAACCACAGAATTGAGTTGATGCCGTTGGTCCTCCGTCAACGAGTCACTATCCCGTATACCAGCCATATCGCAGAGTTCCATCGAATCGTTTCGTCGGAAGTACCAGTCTCCTGCATATAAATCCGGAATGATTTGCATTTGAGACCAAAAATCTACTCCAAGGATGAGTGTATGTGCCAAATCTGGAACTACTAAAACTCTAAGAACTCTCACTCGATCTCTCAACCGAATTGGTAGGGAAACGGAACCAACAACATCACATCTCTCGCCATTGGCAACAGTGCAAACTCTGCTCTCCTCCCGATCTATGTGGCATATACCTTTCAGAATTTCCCAACCAGATTTTCCCAAGGTTGTTCTCGTCGCTCCACTGTCAAGCAACCCGAGAAAATCTTGCCCCAAAATGTTCACGTGTAGATACGGCCTTTCATCATTTCTAGCATGTGCCAAAACGTAATCTAAAATAATTCTATTTCTTCCATCGGCCAAAGAGTTACTAGGCGATCGTTCTGACAGCATGCCTACTGTCTCGCCGGGCGCAAGTTTTTTGTGCAACTAGGACAGGATGTACTGGTGGTATTAGGGCGGCCACATTTGAAGCAAAACAGCTTCCGAGCTTCGCTACATTTCCGGAAACGATGACCTGTTTTTCCGCAATTCCAGCAGAGGGATCCATTCATAACAGTCCGTGGCGATTGAGAAGCACCATCTGCTTCAACATTCGAAGCTGGTGACCTACGATGAATCTCTTCTACACTAGATGTATGAGCACCTGAAACTGGTGGGCGTCGATATGCGAGTTCGGGTTCAACCAAATTTCTAGGATTTGTCGGGGGTGGACAGAATTTTTGTACACGCCATTCCGTTTCTTCAATTATCCTTGCCAGACGAATGAGTTCCGACAGGGTATAGATGGTGTGGGTCGAAAATTGGGTCTGGATGTGCGGTAAAAGGTTTCTTTGTATAATCGCGACACGACTTCTCTCCGATATTGCACCAGGAAGTTTCCTGAAAAGATTCTCCATGATCGACACGAAGTTGATCACTCGTTCTTGCGACCCTTGTGTTCTTCGACTTATCTCATCCATTAGTGTGAGTTCATAGTCATGAGGTTGGAACGCATCTCGAATTTTCATAATTTTCATGATGAGAAGTGTTCCATCCTGTACCATAAGAGGGCATCCCTCGTCAATAGTTCTGGAAGTGATTGGAGAAGACGTTCCTTCGGTACACCACGTGACAAACGCAATTCCTCGACGCGCTCTAGGAAGTTTGTCACACTAGACAACCCATCATACCTCAAGTTCCAACGGCTCACATCTACCTGTCCGTATCGAGACTGGAAATCTATAAAATCAGGTTCCCTTTGATGTATTGGATCGAAAGAATCTGAAGCGTAAGGAAGACGGTTTCTTGGATCAGGTAAATTGACGGTTGAAATGGCGCCTTTGTAGTATTCCCAACTTCTTGAGGCTGGTTGCCCTCGTTCGAGAGGAAGTCCTGTAAATTTGAAAGGATGGACAGGTTCCTTGGGTTCGGTGCCAATGCTTCGCCTGGCGATGTCATTTTCAGATGCTTGGTTAAATATATATCTTCCACCAGCGCCTTTAGAATTTTCAATTCTTTCATGTCTTCGTGGAACGTCAGAGGCATTGTAAACTTTATCTGGCTGAAGACTAGTACCAGCGAAGATTTACGAAGTCTCTCTATCTCTCTCGAAATCCTTTCTTCCTCGGGGTCCAATGTTCGCAACTCACTCCCACTACCAATTGTATGAGTCTCAACTCTAGCCTCATCTGCTCCATCCAAAAGTTCTCCCTCCTCTCCATGTGCTACAGAAGGGCCTGAACCTGCCATCTCTGGTATGAGAGGAACGGGTTCGTCCAGCAACGAAGTTTGGGATGGCTGGACCGATCTAACCGGTCGTCCCCTCTCTGCGTAGAGATTGAGTTCTGCCGTTAATAGCTCACAACGAGATATAAGTGAATCGCGTTTAAAATCCTGATTATTTTCACACCTTACCCTCATCAATCTTGAAGTTAGATGGAGAAGACGGGAATATATGCGTTTGAACTCGTTCTGCTTATTATCATTATCAAAATTTTGCATATTTTCCTCTAGGTCATTTAATTTACCTTCACAAATTGTGAGTTCATGATTCGGATCTATTCTTGATGAATTCAATGTCAAACGTTCACCCGAACGCTCCAACCGCAAAACATCTCGCAAAGTAGCCCTATTCTGATTAACAGTGGCTCCTATAGGAAAACCACGGATTTGAAGTTCATAAGTGATCTCATCCCCAAGAAGCCTGTTGACTTCCATGTTAGGAAAAATAAATTAAAGATGAATATAGCTAGTATGAACTCAATTGAAAATATTTGAACAATCAGAGGTCTATAAATTTTTAGAAAATATCAAATATAGTTAGATTGAGAGTGAATAAATGAGCAGTGCAACTGCACCCCACTCCCACGTGAATGAAAATGGAAGAAAACGACTCCAAAATTCCACAACTCACAAAAGCCAGTACCGTTGTAGTTATGAAACGGGCATATAAACCTTAAGTAACGTCAAAGCAGTCCGTACGCCGGAAACAACCAACACCGTCAATGTCAGAAAAAAAAACACACAACAAGATGGGCGCCAAATTTGTTATGCTATAAACAGAAGCTTTCTGCACATACCCTTGCTCAGTGGAGATGGGAGGGGTTCATATAAAAAAAAAGATCAAACGAGAAAAAGAAATGGTTATAATAAACTTGTTGAGGTTATATTGTCCGTAGTCCTTATAGACCGAGGCCGTTGCGGAACGAGTTTACAATAATGTGGCAACACTGGAACCTACTCTGGTTCCGTTCTGTGATCGATCGAACGCTATTCGGATTCCAAATGTCACTAACTTGTTGACAGTCGACAATGACAGATATTGAAAATTGTCAAATATTAATGGGTGAGGTTATTGGTTATTGTTATTAAAATTGATGAAAGCCAACAAAAATATGATAATAACTGAACTCAACTTCGAGCAGCAAATTTGGATGTTGATTTGGAGATTTGTTATTTACAGAGTAATAATAATAATAATAATAAATACTTTTATTGACAGTATTCAGTACAAAAAAAAAATATATTTATATATAAGCAATACTGCCAAAAGGCAGAGTTAGCGCTTATATCTCCGAAGAGATAGAAGTACTCTCTTACACTCAACCTGGAGAAAAGAATTATTACAGAAGTAAAACATGATTCAAACAAATAATTATGAGTCGCAGAGTGTATATCAGTAAGAATCCTATAAGCCTATTATATTTACGTTAGTGAGATATGTATGTACATTCCAATTTCAATCAATTAAATACTATACTGGCAGGAGTTTCATGATTAGATATCGACCGTTCCTGAAAAGAGGAGTGATTTCAAATTTGTTTTAAAGTTTTGTATTGACATTTTTTTCAAGTTTTCTGGAATTTTGTTATAGAGCGCGGTTATCATGTATGAAAACGATGATCGGAACAACGATGTTTTGTGCTGGGGTGGTGTAAGCCTGGACTTGAACCTAATGTTAAGGTTGTGTACATCGGTTCTGAATGTAATTTTGTCATATAAGTAGGCTGGCTGTTCACACTGTATTATTTTGTGGAAGAGGGTGCAAGAGTGAATAGTACGCCTCTTACAAGTATCCATCCATCCGAGTTCTTTTAGGGGTTCAGTTATATGGTCTCGTTTTCTCAAGCCACTAATCAGTCGTACGCATGAATTTTGTATGAGCTGTAGTCTGTGAATGTCGTTTTTGCTAATTGCAGGGCCATAGATCACATCCGCATAGTTGAGATGAGAGAGAACTAATGCTTCGCTCAAAATAATTTTAGTTTTTTTATTGAGCAAATTTCTATTGGCATATATTAGTTTGAGATTGGCATAGGCTCTCTTCACTACAAGACTTACGTGATGGGTAAATTTCAGGGTGGAATCAAGAACAAGTCCTAAGTTTTTTGTACTGTCAACTGGGAGAATTTCTTCATTATTGATTTTTATTTTCAAATTCTCTAGACACCTCGAGCGTGCTGCTTTTCTACCAAATAGCATCATTTTTGATTTAGAGGGATTAATACTCAGGCAGAAATCATTAGATGTATTGAGAATTGAGTTCAGGTCATAGTTCAGATTATCACATGCCGTTTTCAGCTCATTTTCTGGAAAGGATACATATAATTGGGTATCATCTGCGAAAAAATGACTTTCACAATATTTTAGACATCTATGAAGGTCAGCAGTATAAAGTGTAAACAGTATAGGTCCTAGAATAGAACCCTGAGGGACTCCGTTCTGTACGGGTAGGAGAGGAGAGGACTCGCCATCCATAGATACAGTCTGAAATCTTTGAGAAAGATAGTTCTTAATCAATAGAACTGCATTTGTATCGAATCCGATGTGGTGGAGAATGCTAAGTAAAAGATTGTGTTTTATGCGGTCGAATGCTTTAGTATAGTCTAAAAGAACTAAAACAGAGAGGTTATTTTGGTCTAGCGCCCTATGAATATCATCGGTGACTTTGAGAAGTGCCGTTGTACAGCTGTGATGGGTACGGAATCCAGATTGGTGAGGGGGCAGAATATTATTTCGCTCAATATGTAGTTTTAATTGTTTATAGAGAATTTTTTCGAATGCTTTAGAGAGAGTACAAAGTATACTTATGGGGCGCAAGTCCTTCAGTTCCTTCGGGTGTGGCACTTTGGGGAGGGGTAGGATGATAGCCTCTTTCCATATAAGCGGAAAAACGTTTTTTGCGAGACAGTAGTTGAAGATGTGAAGGAGAAATGGAAGAATAACTGGACAAGCATGGAGCAACAGAGTGATGCTAATTTTGTCCGCACCCACAGCCTTGGATTTTATGGAAAGTAATGTTTTGTATATTTCTTCTTCGGATGTCGTGCGAAAACGAAAGATTTCAGTATTTGGCTTAAGGCTACCGTTATAGTGAGATAAGAGATTAGCATCAGGTTTGGAATCGCTGAGCGAGGAGTTGATAAAAAAGTTGTTTATGTCGTTGACGTTATTGAGGTTCGGAGGTAAGTTGCAATCTTTTTTTTTGAGTGAATACCCATCGATCGAAGTTCTTTCCAAAAGTGCTTGTTACTCTTGTTTGAGTTCAGTCTGAATTGTAGATAGGATTTTTTTTCACGAACGATGGCATATTTAGTTTGATTTCTAAGGTCTTTATAAAAATCGAAGTCTTGTTTCCGTCTAGTGCGTTTGTATTTGTTCAGTGCTTTATCTCTTAGTTTCATCATCTGCCTGATATTGTAAGTGATCCACGGAGCTTTGGGTTTACTTATTCTCACTGTTTCAATAGGGGCGTGTCGATTGAATAAATCTAGAAGAAGTTGATTGAACAAGGGGACTTTAACGTCAATATCGTCTATCGAATGTATTTGGTAGAAATCGGTACTATTGAGATCAGCCTGAAATGTTTCCTGATCAAAGCGATCAAAATTTCTAAATGTGTAGAAGAATTGTTCTCGCGACTTTTTCGAGAGTCCTAGGGTGCAGGATATAAGACAATGATCTGTCATCATGGACGCATCGCTTACTGATACGTCATTAACAGATAAGGAATCTGTACAAAAGATAACATCCTAAATTTTGGCACTGGTGGGACTGTATCTTGTGGGTTCTTCGATGATTTGTTTGAGAAAGAAATTGTTTGATAGCTCTAGAATTTTTTCAGATGAGTTCGCAGAGGGATCCGCGAAATCAATATTTAGATCTCCAGTGCAGATTATGTGGTCGAATTTGGGGGTAACAATGCTCAGTTGCTGCTCAAATTCACCGATAAAATCATCCAGAGGGTAACTAGGAGGTCTATAGAACACGTTTAGAGCAAAAGTGATGTTGTTTAATTTGATTGATAACCACAGTTGTTCACTAGTAACTCGTGGCAAATAGTTGAGTAAAATAACTTTGATGTTTTTCTTGACATAAATGGCAACACCACCCCCTCTTCCTGAGGTTCGATCTCGTCTAAACAAACAATAACCGTTGAGAGAAATCGCATCGTCATTGATCATAGGAGAGAGCCAGGTTTCAGAAACTGTCACGAAATCGTATTTGTTACCAACTAAGTTTTTGAAAACAAGTAAATGAGGAACTAATGATCTTACATTAATATGACACAAACTAAGAGAAAAATTCATATTACACTAAAATATATGAGGGTAATAATACAATATTCAGCGGGGGACAATCAGTTTAACGGGAGTTGCTCTGCGTTGATTGGGATCTGGTTCTAGTTTTAGCAGGGTTTCTTTGGGTGGTCGGAGAGTCTTGTAGTTTTCGTTTTTTGTCTTCTATGGAAGCTATCGGATCTGAATGATTGTTTTTATCTTCGACTTTATCCTTACTTTGAAGTTCTTCAGGATCAATGTTATGGCCAATTAATTGTTCATATCGCCATTCTATCCCTTCAATAACCAACGCATTATTTTTCGGAATTGCATCGGGGTGTTTCGATTTCGCGAGTTTCAACTGTTTATTCATGAATTTCCTCTTCAGATAATAATTACTGGGTCCTTTTAGCATATATACTGAAAGTGTACAATTAACGAGAAATGGTAAGGTATTTCAACAAGTTTCGGTTATCTCACTATGAAACCTATTTTAGGTAACTGGCACAGAAAGAAAATGTGTTGAGAATCTCAACTGTCTCTGGGTTATTACTAGATCAGTATGTGATTATAACACCGTATATCAGACTTAATAGTCAGATCCGTTATGACATAAACTAAACTAAACTTATGGGCTTATCTGTCTAATCTGGGCGTCCTCAAGTCTGCTCCGGCACCAAAACCAGGGCAATAGGTTGCAGCTGATTCCCACAGTACAGCACGAATCCCCCTAATAGTGCCCTATCAATAGACAACAGGTGGTCACCGCAGACAGTCTCAGCAAACTAAATCCTCTACTTGTCAGGAAGGAAAAGCACACTGATGTGGTAAGACAGCTTATTCTCACAGGCAGTTTCAACCGTAGGGACTGCTGGAATCCACGGGTCTTGCCACAGTACAGTACTACGAAGGTATTCACCAAATGGCAAGAAAGAAAAGAATAAGGCCTGAAAAATAATACTCGGTGATGGCATTCCACATAACCCTTTCAATAGATGAATGACATACCCTGGGAGTTGGGTGGCCTCAAAGTGGTTATCGAACGTAACACGCTGAGGTGTTCGAAATTCGAGAAATAATCTCCACAATGGTGTGAATTTGGTCCTGTTACCCAAATTATCGAGATTCAGAAATTTCGAACGTTTTTCAGAAAATAATCCGCTAAAATCGCGAGAAATGAAAAGCCTACCACATGGAGGAACCATTCATTTTTTTTCTGATAACCTCGACGGTTCTTGCTGCCCTTTTTTTTTGCTGGATGCCTAAGCAGGAGTAATGTCATTCATGGAAATCAAAAATATGATGGAAGCAGAAAGTAAACAAATTAACCTCTAATGTCTTGACAGGTAAAGGTTATATTTTGTAAATGAAATGTATTTTTTCCATACTGAATATTCAATATTTTAGAACTCAATTGAGTGTTCCAGAAGATGAGAAAAGTTGAGAAAAGTTGAGAGTTGACCACTTAATGAGAACATTATTTGTTTTGTTCAGTTCGGTAAAACTTGACGAAGCTCAATGACGGATTGCAAAAATAGGATTGACAAGTGTTTATTATGTGTGTATTGGTGAGCCCAGAATAGAACTTGAATTTGGCGTTTTGATTCTCATTGAGTGATTCGACTTATAGGCAAAAGAGACCCGTAACCGAGCCCGTAACACACCAACAGCTAGAGAAGGTTGAGTAGCCACCACCAGTAATCACAAAACCAGTCCAGTGAACTACTACAGCAGTTACCAGACAAGGTACATCACTGAACCTCTGATTCAATCATCACTATTCAAATTGTTTAATAGTCTGAAGTTTTTTATTATACACCATATACATATACTTGGTGTTCTATTGTTTTGTTTAACATGGAAGGAAAATATCTTTATCTATTTTAGGAAAGTTTGAATTTTTATTCTTTATAATTTAACAAGAAATTCTGGCGTCCAGCCAAAATAAATTCAAAACCCTTGCTTGACACCAACTTAACAGTTACATTACGTAACTTCGTTACGAAACAACTAACCCTGGTTTTAAGATCAAGTATCAATTTTCTTCTCCTGAAGATGCTAATCTTGTTAGCGAAACGCGCGTCGAATGCAGAAATATGAGTTCGGGTGTTAGGATAATTGATCTCTAGGAAAAGTTTCAATTTTGATCACAAATTTATTCAATAGTTTTCGAAAATTATGTAGACAATGGAAATTCAAACGAATACCATTCGACAAGGAACATTATTATCAGCCGCATTTGAAATAGCATACTTCATTTCATCCATTCACACATTTCTGATCCCTACATATTATTCTCATGTTCTGGTTATCATTAGTGATTTCATATAGTTGAAGGACAAAATGTTATGTCAAATTTGAAATAATTTGACGAATGTCAATTACGAAAATTGTCTTACACGAGTTATTTGCATTTGAAGAGGAATTTGCCGATCAGTTTTGAGAACGGAACCGGATTTAGTTTCCGAAACGTTAACGATAAGTATTTCATATATATATATATATATATATATATATATATATATATATATATATAAATGGTCTCGGTAGTATAGTGGTTAGCATATCTGCCTATCAAGCGGAAGGCCGGGGTTCGAATCCTCGCCGTTGATCCATTGCTCGCACAAGTTTCGACTTCTGAGGGTTGACGTTCGTCAGCTGGTTAACGAAAACGAAAAATTTTAGCACATATATATGTATATATATATATATATATATATATATATATATATATATATATATATATATATATACCCCGAAAACTACGGAACAAATTCTTCAACCTCTTGCACACACCTATGTAACAATACATTTAATTTCATTCTTCATGAAATGGCCTCGAAGTGCAACAATCTACCATAAAGTTGTTGATTCGTCCAGAAAAACTAGAAGTATCAAAGACCTAAATAGAAGGATGCTCATAAAACGGCAACCACGTGTTGCTCTCTTGTTTAAACAAGGCTAGATTTACTTTCCCGTCACGTACAGGCTGCAAGCCACCTCTATATAGGGCGGGCGGAAACCTCAGTTTTCATGGGGACCATTAAATAAAACAGTATACTGCGCTGGCGGGATGTTTTTCGCGTAAGGGTGATCCACCCCAGAAGAAGTTTCAGGGAGTGAGTTAGCCCAGTTGCGGGTGACGTTTTCGCGGTTCTTTCGGAAATAAAAGTGGAAGAGACGTGTTCCGGAATTGAATAGGCGTTTACTCTGATTCTGGAGACTATGAACGCTGTAGAGCAGACTCAGTGAAGATTTCATAATGCGGTTCTAGTCACAATAATGCATAACAAAGACTGAAATATGAAAATCCCCATATTTTTGCAATATTTGAAATTTTAACGATAGACATGATTTTCTTTGATAAATCGAGATGCCAAAATGAACTGATGATGGAAGAGAAAAACGAGACAATAAACCCTCTGGAGAGTTTGTGCATTAAAAAAATAAACAATAAAAATCATCAATAGGGGAAAGAACCACTTTTTGCGTTAGATTTCACGTGGATTCGAAATGATTAAGTATTGCTGATCAATCATCGGAACAGATTAGTTTGTTGGAGCTGTCACTACCAGAAGCATGATACTTCTAGTGATGAAATATCGCTTTCTTCAAGGAACTGCTCGGTGTTCACCAGGATTGGATTCCCAGATACATTTGAAGTTTTTATTCGTAGCGCACAGCATACAGATTGTATTATGGTTCCACGTGCAGGTATAGAGCACTGAATGAAGTTACTTTTTACAAAAGCGTCAATTTTGAGTCGAGGAAATATTTTTGCCCTTTTCTTCCTGGAATCAATGTTGAAAGACATTTGATTCACCACAAAAAAGAAAGGTGAACTTTACCTTCCAGCTATTCCCCTGCCTATGTGAAGCGCTAAATAACATAGAAATAAGTTCTTCCTGTGCCCGGCATACGAAACTTGAGGCAAATGACAACATTCACATGATACTTCCCTACAACATAAAAAAATATCAAAGTGACACTTCAATTCTCATTGAAATATATGGACCTACTCATAGTTCGATTATATATCTAGATGCTGCACAAAATTAAAACTTATAATGTTGGCCTGGAACATGTTATAGAGGTTTTCGATCCATGCAAACCTAAGAAAAGTAAAATGTTTTTTTTTTCTGAACGTCAACAGTGTATGCGTTTTGTGACTGACATTAAATATATAAGTTGGCGTTCCTTCGATTCAAATCTGCCAATAGAAGAGTTAATTATCATGCCTAGGCAGATGAAAAGCCAATTTACAAGTTTGTTTTGAGCATAAGTGCTTGCTTGTTAATGAATACGCACTCCACATCGGGCATCACTTTCTCCCATCATAAAAAGGTACCACAAAATATTTCAAAGTTAGATCTTACAAAATATAATCGAGACAAAAAAACTTAGTTCTGCTGTAAAACGTCAGTCAGTCAGACTCCAGTTTAATCACCAGAAGAAATGTCATGTATCCGGGTGAAGAAATCAACCTGGAAGTTGATCAATTGGTAGCTTAGTCAAGAAAAACCTACTTTGTTCGTCGATATGTGAAGCGTATGCTGGGGGTTTTCCTTCATGTGCGTTTGTGGTGTGAATTGCTCAGATACAGGTGTAGCGGTGCAGTACAAACATCTCTCTATTAATACTTTGGGTTTATCAGGTGCTTTTTTCGAAAAATTATTCTTGTTGACCTGGAGGCCGACACCAGCCCCCACAAATACATCCATCACATTTCACGTCTAGCGGCTTGTAAAAAAGCAGATTTACATTTCCTTCGTATCCCGCCATTGATATCGCCATCAATTACATTTTCCACGGAAACCTCGTTTTCCACTATACAAATCCGTCCCTGTCTGATCGATATGATTTATCCGGGCTGGCTGTGACACCCGTCACCCGTTCTTTTGAGCACGTGTTGTCTCTAAATCCTGGCAAGAATAGTGATTTTATTGGGAGCATCCAGAATAGATATAGGAATGAAGTAGAGAGGCTGCTCGGTAAATACGAGATGAAAAACATTGTCTAGGGTCTAGGAGGATGCGCTTCATAAAGGATATAGAGTGACTGTCATCACAGTAATGAAGCTTGCTGTTCCGGAGAGCAGATCCAGGAAAAATTCACCACTTTCGTGAATTGTATTCACATGTCATGAATTGATTTCATGATTCAAAGATTCATCAGAGAACAAAAATAAAATGAAGTCACCAGGTCGATAGTGAAATGTATTACTCCACTCCAGTCACAATTAATTGTGCTTGTTTCAGGAAACATCAATTGGCATTATTTCCAGAATGAAAGACATTGTTTGAGATGTATTTTTTGTAATGAATAGTCTTTGATATGATACATTCCATTTAAGATATTCATAACACCTTTTCATAAAAACGGAAAAAAATCAGACCTGCAGTATATTTGTATCCTAGTTTTTCTGAAAACCACAAAATTTGATAACATACTAGTCTACTTCAAATATTGGCCAAATGACTCGATTCGTTTTTTTTCAGCTTATCTATCGATGGGTAAAATATATCTATAGAAAATAAGTGAAATCCCAGTAGCAATTATGGAAAAAACCATAAAACTATTTCTTGGAGTAATCTTGATAGCCTACGTACTCCGTTTACAAGTCAAAACATGTATTTTTAGACGATTCGGATAGCGAAAAGTTTGAACCCAATAACATAAAAGGATACATTTACTTCCTAATGGGGAAAAATCATCAAATCTGATTTATATGAATATACGCTGACTGCAGCTGAAGGGGATCCGTGAACGACGACAAGATATGAAGTCATCTAAGTGTAAGATACGAACAGTAGCACCTGCTCTTTATAGCGATGACTTCTGAATTGCGGATCTGAATTATAGCTCCGATTCATTTTCGTGAATTGTATTCACGATAAACAATTCAGGAGTCACCACTCACAGAAAAGGAGATAACAACACACAGTTCCCTTTTCTCAAATGAAACTAATTTCATTATATCCACTGAAAATGGATTATATTCATTCCGAATGGATTGATCTCAGAATTGTGTACAACTCTACCGGAGAGTTGTATATCTTTTCATTTCGGTCTTTCATTGGACTTCAGTCGTATAATTCATTTTTCCAAACGATTTCCACTAAGACAGCGACAAGTGTTTGGGTGTACAACAGCGATCCTTCTGTTTTTTCCCGGCTTCATTTGATATTTGTGGAATTCCTTTGGACTTCGCGAATTTTTTTGCCCTCTGGTCGATTTTTGTCAGTTCTTTTTCCAATATTTTCTCCTTCCTCAAGTTTTTTTCAAGATTATTTGTTTCATTTCATCATTTTGGCCACTGAAATCTTCATTTTATAAAGCTATATAATTTTTCATTACAGGTTTCAGAAATTGTAAAGTCGAGACAATGATAGTTCAAATCACTAAGGGCCAGTTGCACCGCTTTTCCTAAGTTGTGCTTTATCTAAGCCAGGCTTTGTTGCTATGGATTTGCCAATCAGCTACCTTGTTCCTTAACGATTGAGCCATGCTCAGTTGAATCTCTGCTGAGTTGAAGCGGTGCAACTGGCCCTTACAGTGATAGATAACATTTCTTATCCCATTTTGACAGAAATAACAGATTATCTTATATCATTGAAAATTGAAACTGAAATCGTTATTTACTTGGAAATGTTCAGTTTCAGCTATGGAAGAAGCATGTATTATTCGGAAGGATTTTGGAAAATCTTCATCATGGGGTCAAAATGTAAAGGATGTCCATTCAAAAAAGCACATCTATTAATGTTCGAAAGTGGAGAGTACCTACAAGAAAATGTTACAGACATTTATTGCTCTTCCTACAATATTGCTCACTTTTAATCATGCATATACTAATAAATATTATCTGTGGAATTCTCTTGAGAATTCACTGTACAATTGAAAGAAAGAGAAAAACTTGGATTTTCCATGAGGGGCCGTTCATAAAATACGTCACACTAAAGTCAGCTTTTTTTTACCCCCTCCCCCCCCATTGTCACGCTGTGTCACACTTTTTGTGCCCCCCCCTAGAAATATTTCGTCACAAAACTAAGACCCCCTCCTGCTGAGTATGATAAATTCTGAAAATTAAAAATATTTATTAAGTCATTAAAATAAAATTTAAATAAATTAATAAATATCTTTCATAACGAACATAACATATATATATATATATATATATATATATATATATATATAATATTTCTATTATTTAGAAGTCCAAGGAATTTCTAAATGAGCCGAAATATCTACAATCGGTATTGAACCATCTTCTTCTTCATCTTCAAAACTACCGTCCACTTCATCGTCATCTAACCATTCTGCATCTTCCGTATCATCGTTTTCATCTCCTATTATGCTATTATGCATAACAGCTCTCGAGCTCGCCGAGCTGCGATACGAGTTGGTTGTACGCGCCGAACTACTTCAACCTTTTTTTTTATTTGAATGTAAGATGGAGTCACTATAGATTTGATTAAAAAATCTGACGAGTTTAGGAATTCGTTAGAAGATGCCGTACATATAGATTACTACCAAAATCTACTGAAGATTTATTTCATACCAAAATTTTTCAATTTTCGTCAGAAATCTACTAGAAAAGTAGATTTCTATCAAAAGTGGTCACGCTGGCTAGCGCTCATGTCAAAGAATAATAAACGGCGAACGTCACGTTGCCGTATACGTTGCCCCGTCCCCCCTTGTCACAACTTGTCACACTCAGCCAGACCCCTCCCCTCCCCTTGTATGAGAAATAAAAAACTTCCATGTACCACTCTTCGAGAACACTCTAACTAAGTGAAAATGAATTAAAATCATACCCACAAGTGGTCTGGATGAAAAATCATCAGATATATGTATTGCCCACCCTATGAGGACAATATCGCTACTCTTGAATCCATGAAACTGAATGAAGTACCAACAACATCATGAAATCAGATCGATGGAAACTCCAACAGTATGAGACATGCACCAGGAAACGTAGAAAATTGGACGTGAACGCACAAAAACAAGCAGCGCGCAGTAACTTTTCACACCAACCGTCCCATCAGCCACCGCAATAATTCCCTCCACAGCCCTAATTTATCGGGTGAGCGGCATTTATCTTGACATTCTAGTTTACAATTGCCCCCAGCCTTTTAAAACAATACAGACCATCCGACGGCACTGCATTATTCATCTTAATTTGCTCGTTTTCCTCGGAAAATAATGCCTCCTGGTATTTACTGCCTCGATCCCGATGCTGCTTCAACAGAAAGTTCCGAACTGAAACGTATTTTGATAGTTTGGTGCGCTTCTTGAATATGGATGAGCCGCCTGTTGTGGTGTGTAGCATTTATTCGATTCGTTACAAGGATGTAACCAAATGCTTTGCCTATACAGGGCTTTTCATGATGAGCGTTAATTGTCCAAAAGTTGGACACAGTAGAATTTATAGGGATGCCATTTATGCTTATCAAGAATGCGAAAAATTGTCACGTAGGGTATATAGTATTTTTCACAGTCATTGGTATTGGCTTATTAACTGCAATAAACTACCCGGTTTAATCCCATTGTGTAGAAAATCATCTGGTAAAAGATGCAAATGTGCTACAGGGTCGAACTTAAGAAATTTGAATTTTGCATAATGTATGAGATATACAAGTAATTTATTTAAATGTTACAATTTTATTCTATATTTAGTTCAGTGTCGCTATCGCTATCCTTATATAAATTAATTATAATTGGCGCAATTGATTTCACAGAAAGGTACGAGTTTTCAACATTTATAACATGACTAACAGAACTTTTCCAACTCCCGGTAGGGATGTCATTCATACAGTTTCTAATTAATTCTACCACACTACCACTTGAAGTCGGAGAAGTATTTTTTCCGCGCACGCTCGATTTAAGTTGGTGCCACATAAGCTCTATAGGATTGAACACGCAGTAGTAGGGAGGTAGTCGTAACACTATATGTCCCAATTCTTTTGCAATTGTATCACAAACATACGTTTTTTTTTAAGAAAATGACTGCAGCACTTGTAAAAGTTCTTTTTTGTATAATTTTCCTCAAAATATATGTCATTTGCAGCCATGAAGTTTTGAATCTCCAATTTCGTATTCTTTGAGACAGGAATTTTTTGCAATTGTCGACTATGATAGCTTGCGTTGTCCATTACTATAACGCTGTTTGGCGGAATGTTGGGTAACAGACAATTTTTAAACCAATCTTCAAAAAGCTCTGCTGTCGTATCTTCGTGATAATCAACACAAGAGTCCTTAATATTTTTGGCAGAAAGCCACATAGCGTTTGGGATCCAACCATTTTCTGATCCTGCGTGTAATGTTGTGATTCTCTTCCCTTTATTTGATGGTGCTTTTGTTTTACACTAATCAGAGTAATCAGGCCATCCTTTGGAAGGGGTGCCATGCGTGTCAAACCACGACTCGTCGAGGTAGAGTATTGGACGATTTTCAGACCGGTATTTTCTTATTGACGTTATATATTCAGAACGCCAGTTCATTAAACGTGTGGATTCCATTATTACTTGTCTCTTGTCAATTTTTCTATATTTGAAGCCCATTGCAGACAGAGCTCGCCAAAGAGTAGTGAGGCCACAGTTGATGTGAGTTTCGTCATTGATGAGCCGCTTTTGATTGTAGGGACACGCATCGTACATAGTGTAGATTTTTCGCCTTATCAAATCTTTTTCCCAGTCGTCTAGACTTTTTGTGACACCGGAATCACTACGCTTTTTTCTTGATTCCATGGAATTTTCAACAATTCGTCTAACTGGAGAGGCACCTTCGTCAAATTACTGGTTACTTTTGCTGCAGCACCCGCGTTATATTCTTGCTGAAGTAAGGAACTATACACATTTTTTATAATGATTTTCGCGTCACAAGATAAGTGATTCTTCTTTAACGAACCACTGGAAGAAGCACTATCACTTTTTATCCACGGACGCCGCATACTGCCTATTCTGTACGTTGGGGTATAAAATCTTTGCTATTAATGTCTGTAATAACAAATAAATGTTATAAAATTATTGCACGCCGTAACACAAGTGAACACTTCCAATGAAATACAAAGACTAAAATGAACAAGAAGTGTGAGCTGTAATCCTCTACAATCCCTCTCTGAGAAACAAAATTACCTGAATCCGGTCCTTTTACGTTTATGATGTGCATCTCGGATTTTACAACTCAAGGGTCTAATTGGTTTTATTATGATCCTTCAGTCAATACCATTCATTGTGAAAACTACTTTACCTATCTCCCTTCCAGCCTCGTGCAGAGAAACATTTGGAAATGTATGAAAGTATCCCAAAACTGTTATACCATTGTCATCATCATCCACTTTAGTCTTCTTACGGATGATTATTGGACGGAAGGTTCCATTCAACCTACAGTTTTTCAGTAGTCGATTTATCACATTATTATTCGGCTTCGGGAGTTGTGGATATCTTTCATGAAATACTCAGCATGTTCTGCTTGCAATTCTATTGCACTCACCATAAATCATTAATAAATTCAAGAAATTTTCATTAGTGTAACCTAATATTGACATTATTCTATTAGAATTGGTAGCTATCACAATCAGTCAAAACCACCAATGAAAGTCTGACGTTGAATAATTGGTTCATTTATTTTTCCAAAGCACACTACTAAAAAATATTGATGTGCACTGTTGTACGTTAGAGACCAATACTTCAATGTATAGAAATTGTAACTTTTTCTAAGTTAGGTACATACCAATTTCGAATTGACTGATCTGCGACAGTTGAAAAACTGAATCTGAAAGAAATATTACTAAGTATAAAAAAAAATTGATAATCCAAAATAAGTGATGAATTAAGAAAACGAGCAAGAAAACCACGTCAGTTTCCGTTTGAAACTGTTTATCTCGAAAACGGTTCGAAATAGAAATAGTATTATCTGAACGAAGTCAATCTAATACTGAAGGTAGAGCTCAAAAATGTTGAAATATTCTGGGTGTTCCCTTTTGAAAAAAAATTAGTTCCACTCATTTTCTCATGATATCAAAGTATCTGCATTTTTTGAAGACCCTGTATGAGGCAAATGAAAATATGACTCGGAGTGAAGATCCTCATAGTTTCACTCTACACCATTTCAAATTTGATCGTTTTAGTGCAGGAGAGTTCAAGATTATCAGCATTTATAATAGTTCATGTTTGGTAAAAAAAATATCGAAATTAATTTATATCTTCTAATCGGTAATAGATAGGTATAGGGAAATAATATATGAATTTGTTGACAAAGTGATAATGAATCATAACATGATATTATATACGGGGTGTCCTATTTGAAAAATCAAAGAAGCCGCTACTTTATAGTAGAATCGAAATAAGCTGGATTTCGAGTTGCAACTCGAAATTAGCACCAACTGGAACAGGAGAAAAAAAATATTGCATGCTCGCCCTACTGCTCTACCTCTTCGTAGCAAGGAAAGTTACAAAAAAAATCACGAAGAATACAGTCCCGTACAAAATTCATGTTTGAAAAAAAAGGCCTTTTGTATATCGAACAGAAAATTATTCATTGAATTTGTTACAGGGCGCTTTCGAAAAAGAAGTAATCATCAGTGCTTAATTGTAAGTTTTTGGATTTAATTTGAAAAGTATTATATGAGAATTGAGTTTACTTACTCGTCAGGTGTACAAGAGTCATAACCATAAAAATGCATGGTTCTGAAGGACACAATTTTGGGAATAACTATAGCCGTATTCGGGTTCGCAATAAATACTCATCTTGGACGGTTCAAAATAGTCGCCCACCCAATTATTGTAGATATATTCGAGACAGAACCTTCACGCCTCAACAGTCCAACTATTTCGAACCGTTCCTGGACTGTTTTTGTTGTGAACCCGAACACACCTTATGTGTCCATCAGAACCATGAATATTAATGGCTATGACTCTGTACACTTGACGAGTAAGTAACTTCAATTTTCATATAAATTTTATTATTTTCAAATGGAATCTCTATTCGCCCACAATTTCCAGAATTTTACTTACTTTAGTTACTTTTAGGTAAGCACTGATGATGATTCTTTAGTCAAAAGCGCTCTGCTGCGAATCCAACAAATAATTTTCCGTCGAAATAAAAAAGTCTTCTTTTTTTCAAGTATATTGGTATTTTGATACAAATTTCACTCCATTAATCTTTAACCCCAATCAGGTTTCGTCATTTGGGAAACAGCCGCATAAAAAGATTCGTTCTCAACCCCCCATTTTTGTATAGACAATTCAGTTTTTCCCTTGTAATGTGCTACATAGTACTAGGAATTATTGTTTCATTATAGCAGCATCATCTGGACATGAATTATGGTGAGTCGTTTGACCCTTCATTTAGAGGAATGCTGTAGGTTTTTAGTCCATCAATGGGACATCGTCATCATCAGTGCTAGCCTGGAAGTAAATACTCTGATTGAAAGGAGAACTATATGAAATTTTAAATTTTGAGGTTATGAAAATTATGAAACTGGGTAGAGTACTTACTCGTCAGGGTACAGGAGGCATCTTTGACATAAGAGCTGTATACATAGTAAAATTTGATTTATATAAAATTAGTTAAACCAGCGAAAAGCGTGCTGGGAAGTTCAGGCCATGTGACTGTGTCAATGTCTAATGTGATATGAGTGAAGGACGACTTGTGACAGGTGCGTCAAGTCAAGTGTCATTTTTTAAAAAACAGTGTGAAAAGTAATGGTACCAACTTGAGGAGAGGTCCATCAAGAATCAAATTAGTTGAGAAAACGTCAATCTGAAATTTCAATTTGGATGATAACATGAGTTGAAAATTAATTTTAAATAAATTATAAAAGTTTAAAAGTTCCTAATCCTTTGGTGAAGAGGAAGGAAATCTCTGTTCAAATTTACTTGTGTGTTCAAGCAGTGAGGGTTGTTGGAAAGTTCCTTGGAAATCTTCAGTTCCTCGAACAAGTCAAGTCTAAGGAAATTTTTATTGATAATTTTATGTAGAATTTTAGAATTTTTGTTAGGGCTAAAATTATGATTATAAATTTTAAAGTGGTTGCCAAATATGGATTTGTCAGGTCTTTTTAGGTGTTCGTTGATACGGGTAATAAGGGGTCTACAGGTTCTCCCGATGTAAGATGCAGAACAATCAGAGCAGTCCAGCTTGTAGACACCACTACTTTGTAGCTTATTAATTTTATCTTTGGAATTAACTAGAGATTTGCTTAAATTATTACAAGATTCAAAGGAAATTTTTGTGTCAGGAATAGTCTTTTCTATAAATTTGGAAATATCAGAGCAAATGTTTTGATTGAAGTAAGGTAAAGAGAAATATTTCACTGAAGGTGAACCAATCATTGGGGTTGAGTTGAAGGCAAGTCTTCTGTCTGACCTGTGTTTAAATTTGTTGATGAGTTTGTGAATGATGGAAGGTTGGTAGCCATTGTTGACAGCAATCTGCTTCAGTATATTCAGTTTTGAGTTGAAATTGATGGGTGATAGAGGGGTGTTAAGTAGTTTGAATATACTGAAGCAGATTGCTGTCAACAATGGCTACCAACCTTCCATCATTCACAAACTCATCAACAAATTTAAACACAGGTCAGACAGAAGACTTGCCTTCAACTCAACCCCAATGATTGGTTCACCTTCAGTGAAATATTTCTCTTCACCTTACTTTAATCAAAACATTTGCTCTGATATTTCCAAATTTATAGAAAAGACTATTCCTGACACAAAAATTTCCTTTAAATCTTGTAATAATTTAAGCAAATCTCTAGTTAATTCCAAAGATAAAATTAATAAGCTACAAAGTAGTGGTGTCTACAAGCTGCATCTTACATCGGGAGAACCTGTAGACCCCTTATTACCCGTATCAACGAACACCTGAAAAGACCTGACAAATCCATATTTGGCAACCACTTTAAAATTTATAATCATAATTTTAGCCCTAACAAAAATTCTGAAATTCTACATAAAATTACCAATAAAAATTTCCTTAGACTTGACTTGTTCGAGGAACTGGAGATTTCCAACAACCCTCACTGCTTGAACACACAAGTGAATTTGAACAGAGATTTCCTTCCTCTTCACCAAAGGATTAGGAACTTTTAAACTTTTATAATTTATTTAAAATTAATTTTCAACTCATGTTATCATCCAAATTGAAGTTTCAGATTGACGTTTTCTCAACTAATTTGATTCTTGATGGACCTCTCCTCAAGTTGGTACCATTACTTTTCACACTGTTTTTTAAAAAATGACACTTGACTTGACGCACCTGTCACAAGTCGTCCTTCACTCATATCACATTTGACATTGACACAGTCACATGGCCTGAACTTCCCAGCACGCTTTTCGCTGGTTTAACTAATTTTTTATAAATCAAATTTTACTATGTATACAGCTCTTATGTCAAAGATGCTTCCTGTACCCTGACGAGTAAGTACTCTACCCAGTTTCATAATTTTCATAACCTCAAAATTTAAAATTTCATATAGTTCTCCTTTCAATCAGAGTATTTACTTCCAGGCTAGCACTGATGATGACGAAAGTCGAAAGCGCTTTGCAATAGAATCAAAAATTTTCAATATACACTTTATACAAAAACCTTCGATTCATTCACCAAAAAGTGTATTCAGCTTCCCAACTTCATTTATTGTATAATGTGCCCATTATACGTCTGTTTGCTCGACTTCAATGATACCCATTATTCACTAGTGAATAATGAGTCATTATTCATTGCTGTCAACTAATACTTCTTCGGTGCAGCTATAATATTACATTGTTCAGCTACAAACAATCGGTTTATAAGATTTTAGTATGTAAACCGCCATATATTTTCAATTCAGTTCTTTACCTACACATAAAAAAAAAGAAGGCAAAGAGCATCTACTCTGAACTATGAGCGACTATGAATGTGCGTGTCATATCAAAATAGCTTTTGAATCCAAACAGATTTGACTCGAACCTGCCCACAGAATTGTGAGAAATATTTGTCAGAATAAAATAATAGTGTTAATAAAAATATAAAAAAATTTAACGAAACAATTTCAACAAATTTTTTGTTAGTCGTGGAGAAAGTATAGTATTCTACTTGCGTATAATGGCTATTATTCTCTCGGCGATTCAGGTAAACTTCACCTCGTGAATAATAGCCATCATTATACGCTCGTAGAATGATATACTATTGTCCTAATCATCAAAAATGTATGATTCTTCATGACTGACATCAAACTTTGAAGTTGACGTTCGGTCCAATTTGAATCATGATTACCATGGTTACGGTCTATTTTCAATGCCGCTGGTTTTGAAGTACTTCTCAAAATCGATTCGATACTATCAAGAAATTTGCAATTTTCATGTTTGTCTGAATCGTAGGAAAAATCCTCTACGGGTATTCCGCCAATCTTTACACTCGCCACAAAGTGCATAAACTTTTCTCCTGATATAAAGTAATAATAATAATAATAAAGCGTCTTTATTCACCATGAGTATAGAAATAAAGGTATTTACATATAATTGTGCAAGAGTAGTCATAGTGAAAGGCGGAGTGTCAGCTTTCGCTGTTTTTAAACTCAACCTTGACAACACATTTACATTAGCCAGATGAAATGAGAGGTATACAATCGATGATCTTAAACAATTAAGATCCTAAACTAATTATGTCTTACAACTATTTTTCAACTATTTATGTCTAAAAAAACATAAAAACTAAAAAAAATATCTATAGAAACTAATACAAGCCTGCTACATATTTGGAATTAAAGTCGCCAATCAAGAAGAGTGCGCCATAAACAGCATAAAAAGGAGAAGCTAGCCAATAAGAAGCGACTTCAACTATTTACTTAGAAGGAACCATATTTGAACAATACGCGGAAAATATGAATTTCTCTTTGCAGCTCAAATTATGGTTGGGAATTACAAAGTATTCACTTCCTGTTCACAAAGAAGATGTTCATGAATGAAATGAGTCTACATTCCTCTTTTAATGATCAATTGATTTTTGTATTCAATGAAATTCCTTCTTCTTGGGAGAATATGATTTTTCATTCGATATTCCATTACATTTTCCTCACTGAATATAAAACCAACTTCAGCTAAACAGGTAAAAGAATTATCCTTCTGGTAATGAGTCTACAGCACTTCGGAATTCATCTGCAAATTACGCAGCAGAAAAAAGTTATTCTTTTACTTATTGAAGCAAAAAACCACCGTCTATCTTGCGTACTTCTAATTTCATCCCATTCATTCGCAGACTGAAAAGAAAATTAAAAACTGCCAACAAAGTTCAGTCTCGCCGTTAAAAGATATGCAATTCCAGAGAGAAATACATCAGCGTGGATCTGAGTAGGCTGACTACTTATTTATCTCCTCGAAGTGGAGGATTCGTTCGCCAAATCTTCGAAGAAGTTTCGAAAATTAAATTCTTAAGTTCTTTGACAATCTTCACGTTGAGCGGCAATATAGTAGGTTGGGGGATTGCGGTATTTCATAAATTCAGCTCTGCAAAGCGTATTCAATAGCCAAAGGAATATACATAAGTAAAAAAATGTGATTTTCTCATAGTAAATTTTATATGTCATTTGAGAATTGAAAGCATAATTCCGGTTATATTTAAAGGCTGGCAAGTCGTTAGATCCATACATCTTTCGAATCTGGGAAATTTGTCAGAATATAACAAACTGTAATTAAAAAAAAGGGAAATATATCGTGAAGGTAAGTGATACAGTCAAGAGCTTTTTTTGTCTGAAGAAAAGATCTACGAAACCCGCAGAGAAGCTCTGGGGTTCTCATCAGTATTTCCTGTTCTATTCTATTCATGCTGAGAGTCCTTAATTGAGTTTATTGGTATTGAAAATGGTCCATTTTTGAGTGGAATCCATTGCTTTCTGGGGACACTCGCGAGGGGGTTCAATACGGTAAATATAAAATTACACTACACTAAACTATTGATTCAACCAAAAAATTATGTGATCAGAGTAAATGATTCTTCTTCAAGAGGAATCCAATGATCACATTTATCTTATAGGTGCATATTCTTCATTGAAAAAGAGTATCTTGCTGAAGCCTATGATCTTTTTTTGAGATGATTATATATGAAATTCTAACAACAAAAAATCAAGGAATCTCTCGTTGTAATAACCAATATAAATTACCTGATTTTTGAAAAGTGACTCCACGGAAAAGAGAAAATGGAGATTGGGAATCTTTATTTAAATATAACCTGATTGAATAGTAATTTCTTGTTTTCTTGAGTATATTCCAATGATGCTGTTATAATAGTTCGATTATAATCTATTCAGTAGTTTGGCGATGGAAAGATATAAATATATATTTAGACATAAGTATATTAAATATTTAAAAATTTCCAATTTTGGATGTTGTTTATTCAGACAGTGAGATATTATATGTCTGTTCGCAAATTTGATCGTGTAGTGGTTTAGAATTTTTGTGAACAATGAAAGTTAATACTCTGGAAAAACTGCTACTTGTATGGGTAAATTATACATTGGAGAGTTCTTCAAAAATATGTTTGCTACATCATCATGTATAAAGTGATTAATAAAATTCGAAACAAACATATTCCCTAATCGTATCAAATACTCTGAAAAATCTTTGGGAGGGACTGTCAAACCACCAAATATATTTTTACTACCGTTGCGAGTTTGAGCTCGCTCTCTTTCGGATAATGAACAATATCGTAAACAAGAAGGAACTTAAGACAAGAATGTTAAAAGAGACATCTAATCAAAAATTATCCACCAGCATAGGTCAGTGATATCAAATTCGTTTACTCTGTCAATTCTATTTTTATAATTGGAGAAATATTTTCGTAAATTCTTCCAGAAAACTTTCGATATTTTTCAATGAATTCGATGTATAATACTAAGCAAAATATCGCTACTGTTTTCAATACACTTGCTGTCTTCTGTCTCGTGCAAATATCCTAGAGCAAAAAGTTTTTTGAAAACTCTAGGAAACTGAATTGGCCAAAGTAATTCTCGAGAAAATCCTCATTAAGATTACGCGTCAATAGAAATTTGTTATTTTTGATTTGCAATATTTTCCATTTGAAAACGGAGGAGATAGTGAGCCTCTGAACCTAAATAAATTTCAGAGAATTCGTAACATTCCTTCCTCTCTTATCTAAAACTCTCAAGTTCGAAAACAGCGTGTCCATTTTTTTTCAATTTTGTTTGAACCTTCGAGGGCACAGTAGTGATTAGTGAATGATTTGCAGAGGAAGTAAACGATTCATCGTCGAAATGTTCTCTTCGAACTTGTACTCTAATGTAGGCTTCCTCAGGTGTTGAGTTAGCATACTTTTGTTCTCCAACGAAACCAATGCTTTTCTCCACTGCTGACACCTGCGAAATCAAGTTTGAACATTGGTTATAGAATAGTATTCAAATCATACTACTACCGAAATATTTCTGACCTATAGGCATAGCTGGGCACCGTTAATCAACTAATTAACTTCGTTGATCGTTAATCCGCTACAAAAAAAGTTAGCTTCGTTAAACGTTAAAGCGTTATATTTCGGAAAAATTAACGCAAGTTAACGTTAATCGATAATCCGTTAATATGTGTAAAATTGCATCATTATTTCGTTGCGTTAGTGAACTTATGAAATTAAAACCTGTTGGTTTTGGATGTTAACAGGTTAGGAACAAAACAAAATACTTGTATAATTCAGATGAGTAATCTAATCGTCGGGCATAAGGTGCATATTACCCTTCATGAACATTATCAAGTTGAAGTTCTCGTCTGAAAGCGAGGCTCGTTTTGGTGTTGAAATATATTTACCCGTGGAAAAAAGACGTTCAACTGCAGCGCTCGAGGGTATAGCAGTATTGTATTTAATGAATAGGTTTATGAATATCTGTTCCTCGAAACACAGCACACCTAACCGCTGTTTTCATATGTCAAAAGTATTTTTCATACTTTTGAACATGAATGCCACTGTTATGGTAGTTCCTCACACCATAGGTAGTTCTCTGTCTGTTTTGAACTTGAAACTAACATGTGTCCTGAAACTGGGCACTGATTACAAGTTTTTCAGGAAACTGCTGTCAAAGAATTGGTTAGTAGCGGTGAGTAGTGGTTACTATCGGATCATACCCTAAGCACCTGCGCCAAGTAATGAAATGATCAAACGTCAAATGAAAGACATCTCCTTGCAGATTTCTTTCTCACTCGCACGCCTTGGCAAAATATATCTAGTTTTGTTTCTGTTCCACTCACTGTCACGCGTTAACAGTCACTTGACGATGCCGTGCGGAAACTATTCGGCATTGGATTAATGATTAACGGACTTCTACATATTAACGAAAGTTAACGTATCCGTTAACCTTTTCAAAAGTTAATTTGAAAGTGAATCCGTTAATCAAAATGTTAACTTCGTTAATTAACGATTAACGGATTAACGAGTTAATGCCCAGCTATGCCTATAGGTATAAATGAAATTAGGTATACTGGATTACCTTGTAGCATCTTTAGGAAATCGAAAAAATTGAATATTTTCACGTGAACTATCACATGAATCCACGGTGAGAAGTTATCATAACAATAATAATGTTCAAATCACTACAAAAATAAAAGTCCAAATAAGATGTTTATTTCGCACACTCAGTATAATCGGCCGGAACGATGCGAACTGTTCAATCGGGGACAATCGGAGGGTGATTATTGTTATGTTCCGATATTCCTGAACAGTACTGTCCAGCTAATTCAGTCGTTCCGATTTCACTGACATTCACTGACAATTATTTCGCGCCAATTTTTGAGGTACCCTGTTAAAGACTAAAAAGTTACTGGTGCTACTGCTGCAGAAGTGGTCCTGTAGTCCTATTATTCCCCAAGTTGAGTTAGGTTAGGTTGTGTTCAAATAAACTTCAACGAATAACAGATTGAATTTGTTTTCAGATCATTGCAATTGCAAAATTATCAAAAATGTTTCGAGTTGTACTGGAAGATATTCGCGTACAAGTTGATGCTGAATTGAAATGAATCCAGCAGATCAATAAAATTTGCGGGAACCCCATTTTCCGAGATTGCAAGCCTTACTCGCACTTACCTGAAATGTTGTTCGAAAATCTTGGGGTGTAGAAACCTACTACATTTTGAATGTACCCTTTTATTCTTGGTATTTTTTCTATGCGACCTCTAATTTTGTCGAGGATTATAATTTCAATCATTATATTCTCTAAAGACTCATTATCAGAGCTTGAGCTCTCTGAAATTTCTATTTCCGTATCGCTATTGCTCAATATTTCTTCCAGTATTTAATTCATTTTGAAATAAGTTAGGGTACGTCACACCTGTAACCGCTGACAGTTCCTTTGACGGATGTCCGATCCGTTCCGATATCATCAGCAGTAGGTAGATTACTACCACTGCAAAAAGCGTCCGGAAAATGCTTACTGTGGCCAGTAAAAACAGCAATTTCGGAACATGACATATATGGGTCGCTGGCGAGAGTGAGCGGACTTATAAGTATATCTGTGAACGATGCCTATACTTCCATTGATCATGGATTCATATTTCAAGACTCCTTCCATGCAAGCTGTTCCCGTGATTTCAAAATCCTACTCCAATTATTTTCAAATCTATATAACACCCCTGACCTGTCAGAAATAATACAAATAATCACTCCTTATCAACAATCTATCACGAGAACATTACCAGTAATGCACACCCATCTATTTCCTGAACGCTACTGCACGATAAACAAATTCAAACTGACGTTGACATATAACTCCTCGTGAACGGCCATTAATATTTCATCGGAATTGAGTATAACGAGGATGAACGGCGATTCCGATCTAGAGGGTTTACAACCCCCAACTATTTCCGCTGATGTCTATCATAATCGGATGAACGTTTATCAGCCCCCAGATTCTATTTCACGAATTCGATTGTCGAGTAGCTCAGACTGTTACTGTAGCATGCACTGTACCGAAAATATACGCATCTTCTAAACAATTCTATAATCGAATTCGTGAAATAGAATCTGGGCTCAGATCGCGATGCACCAATAAAAGTTAGCAGTGTGCTTAGTATCGGAATGCACCGACACAACGTTGGCAGTCAATTAGAACACCCTCGCGAGTGGGTGCCGTCTTTCATCTTGGGAAGATAGATGGCGGACGAACTGATAATATTAGTGATAGATACTCCGTGTAACACGCTGAAATTGCACCCCGTTAAAGCTGATGGGGATTGTAGACGTGACATCTGGGAATCTAGGTGGATTCATCTGGCTAATTGGTTGAGTGCAAGTTAAATTCAATCAACTCTCAAAGCAGAGGAATCTTGAATATATTTGATTCATCATTATCAACTTGAGTGCATTCGAAAAGCCTCTTGGGATTTCAAGATAAGTGATACGCTCTCTGGTGGAAACATGCAAACATTATCAAAGTATTGTCCCAGTATACCATAAACATACAGTAGAGACACTCGCCACAGAACACCAACTTCGGTTTGACATGTCGAGGTGTTATCAATCACTTTGATTGATGAGCGTTAAAATATAGTTTTTTGAATTAATGGCTAACTAACAAGTTGGAGAAGAGGAATAGTAGTTCTTCGAATTTTTCATATATTTTTTACAAATTGCAGAATAGAAGCTAATATGCGAGGAAGTATTAGCTTCCTAAAAATGCACCTCAATATTAAATAACTCTTTCAGGGGTGAGGCAAGGTTGAAGTCATGTAACCAAGAGGATTTACTTGAAAAATATCTCGAAGCTCTCTATAACAACTAACACTTGTGTGAATTTCACTTTGAGGAAGGAATGTTCTAGAATTTTCAACACATTGAAATTCGCAAATAGGAATTCGAAAATAAGCAAAACTAATAGATCGAAGAAAAAAAATTACCATTTCATTTATAGTCTTTATCACATCGTTAATATCTGAATGTATTTATTGTACATATTTAAAGCTACTGAAAATGAAATATCCACTTGAAAGCTTTTTATTTTCTGGTCATCCAATATACCTTTCCAAACAAACATGGACTGGAGGAAAAAAGCAACAAAAAGTGAAATAGCTGTTGTAGGTACTTGAGAATTTCAGATTATCACATTTATTTTGAACGTCATCCTAGACAAAATAATTATTTTATGATGTGAAATAACATGCTGGTTTGATACTCGGTATCCCGTACATTCAAATTTACCGCCACGAAATGACATCACACACCACGAGCATAGAATGAAGGTCACAGAAATTTGACCTTCGAAAACAAAGGATTGACATTTAAGTGTCTCTACTGTTTGGCTATGGTATATTGGGGTATTGTCAAAGTGGTACTTATAGTTGAAGACTTAGTCAAAGTCACGCTGCGAAATCATTTTGATATTCTGAAGTGTGATTAAAATTATAACTGATGTTTATCAAGCACAACTCATAGTTAATGTTCACATAAAAAGTGCGGAAAAACAGTAAAAATTGTTTTTTGTAGGTAGAGGTTGTATGCACTTTGAAATTTGTGTCAATAAATGAAGATCAGCATGTAATCGTCTATTTATTGTTTGAAAGCAAATGTGCTCTAAAGCTATAGTGCATATATATAAAATTATCTGTTCCCGAACGTTTTCGGTCATAGGACCATCATCAGGGGGAATTCTGAAAAGTGATGAATATTAAATGCGAAACAAAATAAAAATAAAAAGTTCATTTTACTTTATTTATTTTTTATTTTTTCATTCAAAAAGTTCATTTTACTTTATTTATTTTTTATTTTTTCATTTTTATTTTGTTCCGCATTTAATATTCATCACTTTTCAGAATTCCCCCTGATGATGATCCAATGACCGAAAACGTTCGGGAACAGCTAATTTTATATATATGCACTATAGCCTTAGAGCACATTTGCTTTCAAACAATAAATAGACGATTACATGCTGATCTTCATTTATTGACACAAACTAAAAATTGTGACAGTCGCTCACAAAATGTTACTGTTTCAAATTTTCAAACAACCTCAAAGTCCTAACCTCAATTAGCAATTAGGGAATCTAAACCACGTGACTTTTCAACTGTCAAGATGGCGCCTGGTTGGCAAACAAAGCTTTTGAGCCGTAGCCAGGTAGCTATATACAGGTAGTTTTAACGGAGTTTATTATACCTTTTGATTATTTTCGAAGTAATCGTCAGTTGTTTCAAGGAGACTCAAGTGTTGAGTTGAATTAGTTACGGTGCTCAATATGCAAAGTTCATATTTGAAGAAGTTATTGCAGGAAAACCCAGACGTTGGTCAGAGGTAAATATGACGATTTCTGCTGCTATTTTGGCATTTTTTTCAGTTAAAATTTATGTTAGATAGTAAACTGTTATGCTTGAAACTATTATAAAATCATAATTTGTTTCTAGGTACCTGATGAAGCTAACAGTGATTGAGAATTTGGATCCTTTTACATTTGCAACTGCTGATTTAGACTACAGTGTTAATGGCATTCCCCCAGTCACATACCCTGATATATTTTCTTACACTGTGTTGACTCACAGTTTCTACTGTCATGAGCAGATGAAAGCCTACAAAACCCTTGATGCTCACAAGTATTTTTCAGCGGGTTTTGTCTTGAAAGTAGGAACGAAGATTGTAAATGATTTTTATGTCATGGTTGGAAAGGTATTTTTTTGTTTTTATACTCTTTGATAACTAACTAGCTTATTATATTTTGTAACTAATGTATTACATGTTGTGATGTTAATAATTTGTAATGGAATGCGAAAAACACTAAGCAAATGGTCCCGATCTGCACGGCTTCCACAACCAACCACAATACACGTTACTGGCATTTTTCTTTCAAACCCGAACTTAGGTCTCACTATTTTCTAGAAATCTGATGAAAACTGAAGGTAATTATATCCAAATACTTCAAAAAAACTTCCACAATTAACAAAAATCAACAAGTAAACAAACGTATCACTCAATTGTTTTCCAACCAGGCGCCATATTGAATTTATTTGACAGGTCGTTGGATTGCCTAATATTTGTCCAAGTGGTGCATATAAGTTGCAGTTTTCTGTGGCAGTGTTACCTCAGTGACACCCGCGCAGTCTATATGCTTGGTCAGGCGGTAAATTTGTTTGAATTAACTGGTAAGTGTTGTTCAGGAATATCGGAACATGAGGTAAGTGAAAGTATTTTCAGTTATTGCTCGATTCCCCAACAAAAAGAGGCTCGAAGGAACTACAACATCGTCATCGATCGCTATCATCACAAAAATAATCGTAAACTCCAATGTCTACCCCACAAAAACGTGTCGATTTCGTATTCATAGCGTCGATATTTGTATAACGTGCGGTATTGTGGTGACTGCTCGTTTTTGAACATTTGTAGCAATTGACATGTCCTATATCACGCGAATCTCTGCGGGATTGTCAACGTGACGTTATTTATGGCACCTTCGCGGATGTCTCACGTCTACACACGCGTACGTCATACACAAAACACGGGGCTGCTGTTGGCTTGTTGGAGATTTACTGCTGGAAAAGGCGGTTGTAGAAGTTCAACCCTTCGAAAAGGGAAACTATCTTTGTGATGTGGTTTATCGAAACATCGTGTGGTTGCTTGGTCGAATACAAATAAAGTGATGTGAATGTAAGGGCGAATTCCATCAAGCCAACCAACTCAGGAATAACTTTAAGGTGGATTCAAGTGAGCCAACTTAACTTATGGATAACTTAAGGTATCAACCTTGAAACATAAATCATCAGGATTGAATGAGAGCATTCAGACAAGTACTTGACGTAACTTGAGAATTCCCATGTTTAATCTGTCAGTTAGAAATTGTTAAGTTATTTATAAGTTGAGTTGACTTGCTTCAAATCGCCTTAAACTCTTCTCAAGCGAAAGATGAAACATGAGAGTTTCCAAGTTTTTCCATCCTGATGATATATCTTTTTGAGTTGATAAATTATTCATAAGTTGAGTTGGTTCGCTGAGATGCGCCTCAAATGTTGGAAGTTGTTTCATCCATACAAATCTCTATGAATTTCCGTCAATCATTCAATGAAACTAGAAGTTGTAATGGATATACTGTGAAAAGTTGGTTCTATAACATTTTTTTTTAATACATTCGGGCAACTTCTAAGTCATCCTGTATCATTTTTTTCAAATTATTGCTCAACTTAATCAAACGCAACATCTGGGTTTTACATGAAGTGCCACGCAGCGCCTCATTTTTTTCGTAGATTACATTTTGTTTGTCCTTCGATTACTTCAGCTTTCGAAGGCAGACCGAAAAAAAAAATGGACCACAAAATCTGTCTCTCCTGCCCAGCCGATTTCAGTATCTAGTTATACACATGAAAATATACTGCCAAGCATCACTCGTTAACTAGAGAGGTGGTTTAATTTTTTGTACTTTCATTTTCCATATGCTGTTTCAACTGGAAGAAAACTCAAAGAGCCAGATTTTACTGGTGTATTCCATACATAGACCCCACGTGTCTTCATTGGTATCTAGAAAACACTACATACATCTGCTCAAACTTGTATCGTATATAGTAACTGCCTTTCGTCCTCAACACAAATCAAATGAGTTTTCGGCCTGAGTCGGATTCGAATAACCATGCCAGAAGCAGGAATCTTATATATCATGTGAACGCTTTTGTCCATTCAGCTGATCCAAAAACGACGCAACACCATAATTTTCCAGTTGAAGTCATTTCTGTCACCAGTATTTATTATATCAAGGTTACCTATTACAATAACTCGACAATACATACATTCTGAAACTTACTCTTACAATATGGTGTCCCTTTCAATACCCCAAGTTATGAAAGATACAAAAAATGTAACATAACAACTAATGCTCATTATTTTGAGGATATCAATTCTTATGCTTATTTTTTCGAAAAACTGCATTTTCCATGATACTTCTCTCTCTTAGTTTGACCACAGAATAGTTAATTACCATATACAGAAGCGAAACGGTAACCTAACACAATTGTCCCAATAATATTTTACATCTACTTGACTTTATTGACGTTTTCCTTTTTTTATTTGCATTATCACACGATTAAATTTGTGGAAATGAAGAAATTATCGTTATTATACTGAGCAGAATTCATTTTAGATAAGGTAAGTTTAGGCTGTAGGAATACAAACTGGGTGATAAGATAAGATAAAATGGTATATTAAGGTATCACCAAAACAGTATGTCGACGTAGGAAATAATAGAACATCTAAACTGGTGTGAATGAAGACAGACATTCATCAGGGACTACGCTATAGTCTCTCCTTTCCATCTCTCAAAAAACGAAACAAAGCAAAGAAACCTCTCTTTAGCTAAAACAGCAATGTATCAAAAATCCAAATCAGCATGAAATGATGAGCCACAAGTGAATTCCCTGTACTGGAAAACCACAAATACTGTTGAAGAAGATTGTCATCTATTGCCCTAGTCTTCAATAGTGAAGCAGGGGGTATTTAATTCATATCAATAGCTTTGGCTCATATAGGTTGCATAATCGTCATTGATAAGTTGAATATTGGAAACAGAGTAATTTTGGCCTAGATACCAGGACATGAATATTACAGAGGCAATAAAACGGTACATTGGCCAAAAGGGAGATGAATCAAAGCCTGAGCGAAATCCCAATATTTTAATGAAAAAAAAAATGCATAAAAAGAGAGGCGTCAGACTTGATGATCATGTAGTCAAAATCGAAAGAGATGAACAGGCATTCAAAAAAAAAAGGCGAACTGAAAGAAAGAAAATATAGAATAGGGTTCGCATAGGACGCTGCAATGCAAGGTATGTCAACTTTGAAATTGTTGTTCCATTTCAGAAGAGCTGCCCTATTCCAGAGTACTAGCAAGCAGAAAAATCCTAAGTTTATTGCTCTTCGTGCGAGAAGCGGAACTCAAGCTTTTTCGGAAATCGCCTCAACATTCAAAATTTGATGTGGAGCAATACACATTTGGTGACAGCAGCTACCATGAAATGAAATAGAATAATAGTCTAGCTCTCAGCAACTATTACACTGGTGATCTAGCGGTGTGATTGTGAATTGTAAATTGGTCTGTTCTGGAAATAAAACTGATATAGTTAGGTCAAAATAGTGGTACAGGGTTGGGAAGAAAATAACGAGGGAGTCTTGAAGCATCAAATAATTCAACAAAAATCCTCACAATAACCTCCACCAATTATAACACGCCTTCTCAGTCGTATGCTTATTGTCGAGTTTACTGATTTGTGAATGATTTCCGAAAGAACACCTTGTCATGAAATGAAATCGAACCATGGCACTATTTCAAACGGCACGATTTTAAACTATATACAAACGATTTATATTTGATTTGTACGGCGCATAACTGCAAAATGACATTCTCAGATCAGTTCCAAGTTCATCATATCTTCATCTCCTCATGCCAAAAAACTTCAAAGAAAAAAAGCGTGAACGTTATAAAAATCATTTAATAAATTATGCTAAAATCCTCAAACAAGTTTCTCTTAAAAAGTCTGTTACTACCCAATATTCCGATGAAGAATAGTCACGAAACAACTCAATGCTCATCATTGTGATCAGCAAAACTCTCCCATGAAAAAATTATGTGAAATCATCTGCCAAAAGTGCTAGTCGAAACCAAGTAATTCGTCAAATTGCTCTCGTATGAGCCTAGTGCATTGTAGGAAGATTTCCTTTTAATCATTATCTTTCAAACCGAATATTCCATCAGTTGGAATGTTGAGCATAATGTAATAGACATAAAAACCACCAATACGCAAACAAGAGCAATTTGAACCCCTTCAACCCATACCGCGCTGCTGAGGTAACATTCACAGTAATTAATCAACGTGGAATGGCGGAGTATCCCAGTGAATCGTTAACTGTCCATATTTTCGTTGCTGAAAGACCGAAATTCCAATCCGCCTAAAGGGAGTGCTGCGGATGAATTTTTTATGCCGCGCTTCTACTCAGCTTTAGCGGTTTTACGTTTATTACCGTTCTTCGCATTTCAACGAAAGGTAATGTTGGAGTTATTGAAGAGTGTTTCGTTTCGGCAGTTATGATGTTAGTGATTTGTTTTGAAGAGACATTCTTTGAATCACTGAATCTGAAATAGTGATCGAAACTATTATATTGATATGAATTGCTACAAATACCTCTTTACTTCTTTTTTTTTAACACGCTTTTATTAGCTTGGGTTGTAACTATGTATGTAACGGAATCTTTGAGCATAATTTTCACCAATTTCCAGAAGTCTGATTAATTTGAAACTTTGCATACGTATCAAGGACCGATGACAATGCAATAATTTGATCATAGTTTTCCATTATAATAATAATAATAATAATAATAATAATAATAATCTTTATTTTCCAGTTGAAAATTACACACAATATACAATAACTGAAAATGACGTCGGAATACAAAAAGAAAATAAGAAAAAAACAAAAAAACATTGTTTTAAACACTATAAAAAACTAGCTACAATGAAATAAAAATAACAAATTTGCTCGTATTGGTTTCAAGAAATACATACTCGATATATTCACTAAAAGAGCTTTGTCTGATTATCCTTATAAGGACCACCAGGATTAATAAATTCTTTTATAGATCCTCTGTAGTGGAGTGAAAAAGATAGAGCTAGCGCGCGTTCTGCGCATGCCTGCAGTTTCGGACTTACTCTTTCGTTCTTTCGTTCGGGCACTCGACACAGCACAACGGAGGCAGAAACGTTTTCAGGGTAGTTGCGTTCTCACAATGTTCATTCCTTATCTTACATGCGTAGGTGTACATGAGTCTGATACATGCAAATTACTGTATATGATATTTATGTAACATATAATATAGTTCCCAGCGAAATACAGCCACGGAACTGCTGAAAGACGAATGTTGCCAATAATCCTGAGTTGGGCTTCGACCGTTCACAAGATGCAAGGTTGTACAGTTGATCATGCAGTTATTTATCTAGGCTCGCGATTGTTTGCTGCTGGACAAGCCTATGTAGCACTTAGTCGTGTAAGATCTTTAGTCGGTATTCGGATTGAAGAACTTGATTGCTCTAAGTTAACAGGAAGTACCCCATGCAATAGTGAAGCTTCAAATGAAATGATGAGATTGCGGAATGATTCGTAAGAAATATCACTTTTCCACTAGAAACTAATTGATAAATTGAACTAAAAAATGAAAAATAAATAATAGTTAAAAAAAATAAAAAAACACGCTTTTATAGCTAACCGAACTAAAAAATAGAAAATAATTTTTAATTACAAAGAGTTTATATTACGGTAGTAGAAGGCTAAACAATCATTCATAGTCAATCAGCTCAAAATAAAATTATAATAAAATTCAAGTAATTAACAGAATAAAGTAATTCAGAGTAAAAAGCGTGGGGTGCATTTTACTACATTCCTTAAGTCTCCTCTCAAAGATTATTACCGATAGAATGATTGTAATATATAATATATCAAGCACCCCACGATTTTACTCTGAATTACTTTATTCTGTTAATTACTTGAATTTTATTTTAATTTTATTTTGAGCTGATTGACTATGAATGATTGTTTAGCCTTCTACTACCGTAATATAAACTCTTTGTAATTAAAAATTATTTTCTATTTTTTAGTTCGGTTAGCTATAAAAGCGTGTTTTTTTAGTTTTTTAAACTATTATTTATTCTCAGAAGAGCTGATTGAATAAAGAAGTTTACATATGGGCGTTCGTTATACGTTAGTATATTCATCTATCGAATTACTCCAGTCTATGACGGTAAAAAAAGTGTAAACTGTGTATTTATCCCATACAGCACCGATTCGTATGAAAATTTGGATATAGGTTCTACTTACCCTCTATTTCGAAATCTCCCCTGTGTCGAGGGTTGCATTTTTGGAGGGGGGGGTAAAAAAAATATCGAAATTTTAGATTGGAGCATGTAATAAACTGAAATCATATTTATATCAGTAAAATCAATCGATTGATAATTTTTAATCTAATTTATGGTTCAGTAATCAGTGTCAGCCCTTAACACCCCCCCTTATGACAGAATATCATCAGAAAATAATAATTAGCATGTTATTTGGCAGTTATTCAACTTATTCAGAATCTATTTGCATTCAATTTGAGATTTGGCTCCTATCTACCATCTACTTGAAAGCTGAGGTTGTGCCTGGGGATGATTTTTATTCATCAGAGGTGAAAACTACCCCTATTAAAAAAAACTACAAAATACTAGTTTTGAGCGTGCAGTCATCTGTAAATACGTTGAATCAACGTTGATAGACAATTTCTGATCTATTTAACAGTTTCGACCACTAAAAACCAACCTTATGATAGTTTTCATTAAAGAATTATATCGAAATTGTTATTGAGTAACGGGAAAACCCAACTGTATGAAAATTCAGATTGAGACTCTACTTTAAAGTTACCTCTGTACTCGGGGTTGCTTTCGATTTTTTAAGGGTGAAAACTACCCCATTAAAAAAAAGTTGAAACTAGATTTGGATGTGTGATCGATTGAAATCATATAGTTCCACTAGGCCTAAAATATAGTTACAATGTGTATTCTTCAATATGTTAATGTACATACTCTAATTTCTACAAAAATAGTTTTTGGTTTTTTTCCCATAACTCGCTTAGTCTTCGAGCAATCGAATCCACCAAAAAAGCATTTTGTAGCTTTTTCCAAGAGCTATAAGCTTATTTACATGATTTTTTGTTCCAGATCATATTTTTGAAAAGGTTCAGGCCGAAAGGGCTCAAAAAAGGTACTTTGCGCTAACCCTCACAATATTTAAGTGGCCATATCTTACTCTATTTTCATCCTGCAGAAAAAAATGAAACACCAAAATTTCCAAAGAACAATAACCTTCAATTTTGAACTCTGGAAAATTTTGCATGTGATTTCCGAGTTATTTCGAAGAAATGGTGATTTTTCGCTGAATTACGTATATGATTTTTTCTCTTCAATCTCAATTTTTTTCAAAACTACGTTATTTCAATCGATGAAAAACTCAGAACTCATTATAAGAACATGAATGAAGTGAATTATGGAGTGACAACGATTTTTTTCAAAGGGGGGGAAAGAGAGAATGAGTTATTCAAAATTTTTTTCAACGAAAAAATAGGATTCAACATTATTTCCTTCATTCCTTGGTCAGTTTTGATGCAAGAAACTTTTATAAATAACAAAAATAAAGGATCTCTGAAGGCCTTCAAAAAAGGTCCAATGAGTATTTCCCGAAACATGCATTGGTTTTTGGTTATTATAGGTAGAAACTCTATTATCTTTCAACAAGCAATTATTCAGTTTCTAGTGGATTTGCATACATCGCAAACAAATGATCGCCTTTATTTTTTCAGAAGCTATAATTTTGCTCTGTACAGGTTTTTCGATTAGATGCATATTTTTCCAGTTATTCGCGAAAAAGAATCTGAAAACGTGTTTTTTTTGTCTGAAAACCGACAATTTCGCTCGCGAATAAGTCGAAAAGTATTGCTTTTCAGAATAAACTTCATTGAACAAAAAGTGCTTAAAATTAGTCAGTCTATTGATTTCCGCACTTATTTCCAATAAAAAAGTTTTCACCCCCGAGAAGGGGTGGCATCCACCCCCAGTAAGAAAGCAACCCTTGGCACAGGGTAGATTTCAAAAAAGAGGGTTTGTAGATCCTAAATCCGAATTTTCATGCGAATCGGTGCTGTATGAGATAAATACACGCGAAAATGGTCATAGACTGGACTAAATACAATATCATAGTTTTTAATCTCGCTACGATACAATACCCTCTAGTATTCAACTAGTATGAAAATGATTCAATTACCCGAGATCGACGACTTTTCTTGCCTTTCTGGCGTGATTCCAAAAGATATTCCCGAATAGGTTCATTTCATACAATGCGCTGGAATGCCAAAGTATTTTTAGTATAATAGGATAGTTCAAACTATCAATCATCTACACTCTATACTTCAAACTGTCAATTATAGACTATCAGGAGTTCAACCTATCGACAGTTCGAATCAAATATACTTTATTGTCTGAGAAACGTAGTTCTCATTTACAAAGTCTTTCACAATAAAAAACAAGAACACAATAATCATCATTAAATATCTATCGATATGACAGTCTGTTAAAAAAACTAATAATAATCAGAATAAAATACAATTGTAAACACAAGTGCATAGAGAATATTAAAATTATTATAGACAACATGTGTAAGTATAAAATACAAGTTAAATAAAAATATAAGTAATGAATAAATATCACTGAAACACATCAAATTGAACAATAATGTATTACTTGCACTGTGAGACAAGGTCAAACTCCACAACATGTAACGTTTTGACAGTAGAATTCATCTAATGAATAGAAAGCATTCGTCAGTAGAGGATTTTTTACGGAGTTTTTAAATTTTTAATTTTTTGAAAATTTTAATCCTGTTCGGTAGGTGATTGAATAATTTTCTACCATTATAAAATATGGACCTTTATATTTGTGTCGACGCGACGTTGCAATTGGTAATGTTTTATTTAGAATTTGTCTAGTGTTATATTTAGACATCTTATGTATTTCGTTTTGATATTTGCTATGCATGAAACATACTACTTCTTAAATGAAAATACAAGCTAGTGGTAGAATTTTGTGTTTTATAAAGTTCAAACTGCTGATTATAAGTATAATCGGCAGTTTGAATTGTTGATTATCTTCAACCGACAATCTGAACTGTCGATTTTCCAAAAAAAAAACTCAGCTGTTCCCCAGCGCTTTCTTAAGTTTGAATATTTTGGCAAGTGAAAGTCGTTATGTGACAATTATATCCCCCCTATATCAACAGTCGGAAGTGAAATATTATTGAGATTATTGTCATTTTTTGGAAAAACTTTATTTTCAATAATTCTTCAATTGCAAATGGTGATCTCGAGGGATGAAATCGTTACGTCACGACATTCCAAATATTACCCGTAACCCATTATAAGAATTTATAATTTTGACCACTGAATCTCTGCAGCACTCAGTTCCGTTTATCTCTCACCAAGAATTAACTTCACCCTTACCACATTTTCCTGCATTACTATCTGAAATTTCGAACCTAATCCGATTATTATTCAACTAAACTCACAGCTGAATTTATGGTGTAGCACCAAATCCGATAATGCTTCATTCGGATCCAATAATTAAGCACATAGTCCAAAGGAGCCGAAAATATAGAGAATGGAGGAAGATAAGCCATCTGGCAAAAACAGGCCAGAGAGTCATTGCAGCAAAAACATATGCATGCTGCATGCGTAGAATGCAGAAATTACGTGCGGAACTCTTCGATAAAATAGCAAACACTTTGTAGCTATTAATCACAGTCGCATTTCACATTAAAGAAAAAATTCCGGTTGGTATAATTTTGCGATTAATTACTCTTTGTTTGAAGTTATTCAACTTGGTCTAGATCACGAGAGAAATTCATAGTGAGAAAATATTTTTTTGCCAATTTGTATGGGTGGCAATATTTGATTACAGTCACAAAAAAATAACTTAATTATCATTATATGCTCATGAAAACCTAATGTAGCGATCAACTACCCTAACACCGAACTGATATCAATCACGATCGACGAGTGTTAACATCTTAAGGAGAAAAAATTGTTACTGAATGTAAAGACTACTAGTCCAGTAACTGAAGATCCGAAACTAGGGAAAGCTGTGAACAAGTTTATGCGTTCTTCACTTGTGGCTCAATTTGTAGGTCGTCACAGATGTTTTCAAAGGACCCAAAACTTAACACGATTGCGTTCATGGCAATGGCCGAAAATGCCCCCCCCCCCAAACCCAGAAAAATGGGTTTTCCCGCCAATATCGGGCTAAATATACGAATTAGAGAATTGTCGTTACAAAAATTAAAGATCGTCTCATTATCTACAAAAATGACCCTCATCATTTTTTCCGAAAACTCAACAGTTTTCGAAATAAAGGGACCCAATACTCTCCTCATTTCAGCTGCCGCTTTCTCTATAGGAATTCTATTGTTTCATAACTCAGGCAAAAACAGACATTTTTCAATAATTCAAAGTTCAAGATAATGAGGAAACCCGTAGCTATCATTCCATATATTTCGAAGTTCTTTTTCATTTGGCAAAAAGATTTAATGAGCTGTGAAAGTTTTTTGGGACTTTTTACGGTTTCTTAATATTGATCTGAATAGTGGGCTGAATGGTGCAGACCCTCTATCCATTTACATAATTACTACATTCTGCTCTTTCTAGATATTCCAATGCATCGAAGCGTTTTTTTAATTTACATCTTGGATCGGTGTCACCATCCATAGTCGGAACAGTCAAATAAAAAGCTGACAGATACCAAATTAATAATAAATATTGAAACATTATTGAAACTGCTTGAGACGGATTTAAGAAGTGCTGGAGAGAGACATTAGTCGAGTTCATTGACGAAGTATCTTCGACAATAAAATTTATATATCATATAAAATTGCTGGGAATTCGAATGTGTTTTGGAGGTAAGCAGGTAGAGATTTTAGTGAGACACCACTGATAATGGAATGTGTCAACAAGATTTTTCCGTGAAAGCAAATTGACCATGGATATCAACCATTAACATAGATGACTTTGCAATTTCACTTGCACGGAATAAACTTCAGTCTATGAAACAACCATTTTCGGCCTTGAAATAATCATGACTCAACTGATTCCGTGTGAGATAATTAGCATATTTTTGTTTGTAACCATAAATTACACTATAATCCAGATATTGCGTCATCCCATGAATTCCATATGATTATCAAGTTGCATTGAGTATCTGTTTATCATATATGTATAATTACCAAAAACATCACAATCATCTGATTCGATTCCAAGAATGGATCGTCTCTCAAGATAAATGGTAAACATCGAATTACGTCGAGCAAGGTGAAGCGTGGATATTGCTTTATTTATTTTTCATGAAGAGACGAGCAACAGCTGTTTCAGAATTTAAAACTGAAATACAATATGAATTGGAAATTGATATGGAATTGATTGAAACAAAACACAGTGATCCATATTTGTCTTGAAGACAATGTTACGTTGTTATTAAACTCACTGTATGAGCAGGCAACCATATAACTCGCCTGTGAAGGGAATCGACAGATGGGGCACCCTTACTGCAGGAAATAATGGATGCTACTGCTTCAATATTTCACATGGACAGACCCTTCAGAATATTAAAATATCAAACAACGGACCCCAACGTAGTAAATGCACGGAGCAAATATACGGACGGCTAAAAAAAACAAGGTGTAGGATGTGGCATTTATTCCAAATCAAAAAAGTATTGTTCAATCTGAACCTACCGGTATAACCCTTGCCACAGAAGAATCAACCAGGGGGAGCACCACATGCAAGAAAGTACGTATCTATATAGTCTGCCGACAAGCAGTATTAGCCGTGGAGAGACCAAGAGTCGCTTCAAGTCTGATACTGAAATGACATCAGGCCTTGCCTGGTACACCGAACCTTGTCCCTCCAACAACCTATTTGCGGTAACTAACTTCACTGAAGAACACTCCCGTCGAAAATTCATAGCAAGACGGTATGAAACAATGGACTGTAGACTTGCCAGGGACCTTTTGCCATAGGCCATAGCCCAGAAATCCCCTCAGAAACGTCGTCGCCTACTTAGAAACAGCGGGCCTAACTATGTAACGTATCTTTTTTGGGGGATGTACAATGGACCTACTGAGGTGTAGGTGCTGGCCAAGTTTGCGCTCACCACCACCACTTTCCAGATCCAGTGATCTAGATCAACTCAATTACGCAAACAGCAAACTTGAATTATTCGTAATCGACACGCGTTCCGCTAATCAAGTGAGCATTTTCAGAAGAAATTGATACTGACCTCAACTGTTGTCAGTGATATTCAATACAGTATTGATGGTTAACTCAGCTGTAGTGATGAATTTTGACAACAAATCATCTATCGTACTCATAAGAGTGTTTAAAAAGGAAAAATATGAAAAATCATACAATGTTCTCTTGAGAACTTCTTTCTACCTTTACTTTTGAAATAGAAAAGATCTCCAAGTAAGGCAAAACTCATGTGAAAAGGCAGCATTATCAGTATTCTCTATTCAGAAAACACATATATTTGAATATTTCCTTTGATATTCTTGCAAAAATAAATACTGCAGTTATAGTCGGGCCGTTCAAAAGATAGAATTCAAGGACGCGTGAACAGTGAATGCCTGCATAGCCACGCCTACTAAACTGAAATAAATGAAGAACTGTTTAGGTACACTGTACTGTACTCATTTGTGCTTTGTATTCACGTGTGAATAATATAGATGGAAACACTCTTTCACCTCCAAGAAAAAGATGAAAAAAAGACATTTAACTGTAGAGGAAAAAGGTGTCATAATGAACACTCATAAAAAAGCATCCCAACAGTTGATGGGAGAACGACGTGGCGACGTTTTTGCTGAGTGGTGTAAATCGGACTTGAAACATTGGGGAGAGGAACATTCAAAGAGTGCGTGCCGTTCACGTGATCATTCTTTCTTTTCAGCGACTACACTATAGTTCTCTACTTCTCTCAATGATATGTAATGGTAATGGAATTATAATGATCGTTGCATGAACCAAACTTCAACCTCATTGACTTCAAATCTGCTACTGTTGTATTGTCAGATTAAGCCTGACATACCATTTCACTTGAATTTTTCAATTCGCAAGATTTGTTGATAGATTGCTTCCGTTATCAGATTCTAACTGGAAATTTCCTAAAAATTTAACAGTGAGTTTTTTGCTTAGTCACAAATTGAAAATCGAGAAATCTCTTGATAGTGTTCCTTAGAATATGATCTAGGACTCATTTGATTTGAAATGATGCCTAGAAAAATGTGCGAAAAGGTTATCTACCACCATGAACCAATTCGATAGTTATTAACGAATGGAACTGCCGAAAAGACGCTTCAATCTTTCATATACAACTTGAAAGCCGTTTATCTTAGTCAAATTTTTCAAACAGATTCTTGAAGATGAAAAAATTTATAATAGAAAAGTTTCAATAATAACATGTGAAATAATTGTTTTCGGCTAGCGAATATCGATTTGAAAATTCAAAGAGATCATGGTGTCATTTAGATACCAGAAAGAATAATATGTCGTTGGGAAAAAAAAATCCATCCATTTTTAATAAAATGAGCGTATTGGTAAGGATTCTCTTAGATATTTAAAATGACGTATCTCTAACCGAAAGCTATAAAGAATATTTTGCTTCGTAGATGCTTCACTACGAGTATATTTAACGAGATTTATATCACCCCGGTGTTTATATATCTCATAGTGTGTTAGTTTTCGAATGTTAATGCTAACAAAAAAAATAAAAATCGAAAATGGTGGCCCAAATATTTTCTTGATTTTTTTTACAAAAATTCAATGCAATCACGTAACTTTTGAATTCTCGGTGTTAATTTTCAAAAAAATAATAATTGAGATAATAATGATTTTGTTTGGATTAACATTTTTTCGTAATTGAATTCGTCAAGGAATATAATGATTTTTTACAAAGAAGAACCTTCCTCGAAATTGTTTTCAATTGTTCTAAATTGTTTTTTCAATTTTTTTTAGATTTAAATAAAATTAACCAAAAATATGTTTTCACGAAAAAACAATATTTCACATTCTTCACCAGATGGGTAATGAAATTCGATTGTTTGTTAACATTTCATTTGATCTGTTTATGAAAAATAAAATGATTTTTTTTTTCTCTAATGTGTCCATATTGTTTTTCTGATAGGGAGTAAATCTAACAACAAGCGTTTACTTCAAAATGCCGGAGAAAATTCGTTTATATATCCTACAAAACGTAAGATTTTGAAATATACGTTTGTTTTTGAGATATTATTTTCTACCTGAAAAAAAATATGAACACAGAAAACATTCTTCTATTTTTTCTTATCAATAAATAAAATAAAATGTAAACAAAATATTGATTTTCTTTATCCATTTGGGAAAGAGTCTCTCTCGTGAAAAAACATTTTCGACATATATTTTATGAATAATTGAAAAACTGAAAAAACAATTAAGAACAATCAATGAAAAATTTATTATTTTTTTTGGTGAAAAATCATTATATTTCTCACCAATTGAACGACAAAAATATGTTTTTATGAACGTGAGGGAAAGTTCCAAAAAAATTTTCAGCCTATATTTTCGAATTTTAATTTTTTTGCTAGCATTAACATTCCAAAAATAACAGACAATTTGACATATAAACACCGGGATGATAAAATCTCGTTAGATATTTTTGTAGTAGAGCCTCCAAGAAGCGAAATATTTTTGATAGCTTTTGTCAAAAAGATATCCCATTTTAAATATCAAAACAAACTTGAAAAAAAAAATCATTACCAATACCCCCACTTTATTAAAAATTGATGGAATTTTTTCCCAACGACATATTGTTCCTTCAGGTGTCTGTATTATATCATGATTTTTTGAATTTATACATCAATATTTGCTAATCGAAAACAATGATTTTACGATCATGTACATGGATAAGAAAGCGTTGCGCGGAACTCCATTTTTACCACTGAATTGAAATGGTTGCTACAAGTGGTGGAGTTTCGGCATCAAAACTTTTCTATTGCAAATTTAATTTCATTGAAATCAACGGTTTTCGAATTATTCACAAAAGACTGAACCCCCTTCACAGTTCCGTTCGCTAAAAACTAAAGAATAAGTTTACTGTTGGATAAAACTTTTTTGCGTATTTTTCTAAGCATCATTCTGAATCGAATGAGGCCCAGATCATATTTAGGATCAACATCAAGAGATTTCTCGATTTTCAACTTGTGAGCTAGATTATAACCTAACCAAAAACAATTTTCTTAAATCAATATTTTTTATGATGACCTCCTACCTTCCGCAGCATGTCCTCCAGCGAGTCCATGTCGGAGCTTCCGTTGTTGTTGTTGCTCGGCTGCACCATGTGTAGCGGCCTCTCGCCCCCTAACACTCCCCTGCTTTTGCCCCCGCGGATGTCCCCGCCGCGCGCGCCGCTACTGATCACCGCCTTTCGTCTCGACTAACGCGATCGTCATTTATTCACGTTAATACACCAAACTCGGAGGAGTTCACTGCTATCAAACTTTGTTTCTATCTCGCTAATGAGACGAGTGATTAACATGTCCCATCTGCGAAGGGGTGGAGAGAGAAGGGTAGGTTATTTCAACTTTGAAGGATTTACTTGGGTGCTAGTTGGTATGGTAGATGAAAATCTCGAAGAAGATAGCTCAGACAGTACTAGATCTAACTGGATTATTAATCATCTAGTAAGATCTGTTTGTGCGAATCCGGACGAGACTAGTTATTTGTATACTAAGGCAACAAAATGCTTTTTCCTATGACCACCTAGGAAAGTAACACATATCACACTCTCTACTTCCATGGAAAGTGACCTTTATCCTAACCCGTGCGGAAAGTTACTTTCCGCTCATGGGCGGAAAGTACTTTCCGCACGGCTGTCAATAAGCCGTCAAACCCGTGAATCCTGATTCACTGATACAATCATTATTTGTTATTATTTATATAAAAACTAGACTCATAGGTAACTAATTATGCATAAAAAACAAAGAGAAGAAAAAAAAAGTGTTGTATTAAGTACTTTACCTATTCTCATATATTCAAATAAACGTTAATTATCATCATTTCTTCATTTGACTGCGATAGCTATTGCAAATTCATGTGCACTTTTTATAGAAACAATATTCAAACAGACTAACACAAGAAAACCTTAGTAAGGCAACTCAATTATTCACAGTTCATAATTATAATATTGATAATTAAATTATTAAATTATAAGTATTTATCACAAAAATCAATACATTTAAGCAACGATTCTGGCCGTTCCCGACGCCATTAAACATTAAATCTATATTCCTTTCATCAATCTAGGTACCTACTGTCAGCCGTCGGATTGCTGTTAGTTGAGGCATACATACGAACTATACCTCTATTTAAGATGGGCAACCAGTGATCCGGAGCCCTATACGTTCGACGGACGTATGAATCGTTCAGAATAACGTAAAGCGATACGGCATATATGGGCTGAACTAGGACAGAACATCACAAGCGTATTCGTTTAGCTCTCGAGAATCGGGACCCGGGCGCGGGTGCATATTTGAAAATACAAAATGCTAAGTAGGCTTCAAAACAATTGAAAGACACAACAAATAAACATTCTTAAAACTTGATACCCACATAATCGAAAGTAAAACCCTGTCAAATCTTACAGTTGTACAGAATTCCCTCAACTTCTTCAATGAACACAATAATTACAAGCAGCATCCGAGAAAATATCGAAACAAATTTTTCGCAGACACCTTTACAATTTACAAATTTTAACAATAACCAATTTACTTTCAATTTTTATGGTTCCAAATAAATTAATATGCTCCCCAGTGGTATCTTATAAGTACTTATTGTATTGTAATTTTTTCAAATAAACGTTGATTATCATTATTTGTTCATTTCTCTATGAGAGTAATTGTGAATTCATGTGTACTTTTCATAGAAACAATATTTGAAGATGGACTGTTACAAATATAACGTAAGATAAGTCAGGCTACTCAATCTGATATTTGTTACGTTTTGTTCAAATAAATTGGTGGTCGTAGGAAAAATAGTGTTCATTACACGTGCGAAAAAGCCTAGTGCGACAATATTTCCCACTCGTGTGAAAAATGTCACTTTCCGCACTAGTAATTTAATATACTATTTCGCGTTCCGAGAGAGAGATTATCGTCGAAGCCACTCCAATCGAGGCAAAATAATCTCGTGGTAGCCAAAAAAATTCGCAGCCATAGTATACGCATTATTTTTCGTGCAACCGTGAATATTATAATATTACAATGAACAATATGTCGTTTTAAAACACAGCGTTTCAACGCGAATATAGAAAAGTAAACTGATAGCGTCAATATCACAATGTTTTTATGGAAATGAGATATTGAGGAATTCATACCAATATGACATTTCAAAATTGATTTTTATTTATTGTTATATTTCAGAAAGGTCTACTTCTATAGAGACGTTTCAGTTGGCCGACACCAACTCTGAGTAATGGCTGTGAAAGAATTTTATTCTGCAAAATATTTTGCGGCCTGCATTTTTTTTGCCTGGAGTAACTGTTGGCCAACTGAATTTCACCATAGTGTTTGACGTTTCTGAAATATGAAAATTCAATGTATTTGGAAATGTCAAATTTGTTTGTATTGCTACAAAAAAGTTGGATTGGATTTTTTGGTCAGAGAATAAGAAAAGGGAAGGCGCCCACTTTGTTTCTGCTTCATATCAATGATTTGCTCGAGAAAACATCTTGTTCAGTACCTAGTTTTGCGGACGACAGTACTCTTCATACTAGTTTCTCTTTCAGAGGCCCCATATCAGCTCGAGAAACAAAAATTCTAAGAAACATTCACGTCAATAAAATTAACGAAGACTTGGTATAACTAATAGAACGGGGTAACATGAACTTTGTGCAATTTAATGCTAGGAAAACACAGGCACGTCTCTTCTCAAGAAAAGCCGATCTATCATCATCTAGTATTCAGATGTCAGGAGTAACTCTATTCCTACAAAGCCAAGTATCTCGATACTAGGAATAACGATCAGTAATAATCTCTCATGGAAAAACAATGAGATTTCTATTTCGTGCGAAGAAATACTTCACTTCTCGTCAGCTTCTAATGATCTACAAGGATACCACCTTTCTTGGAATACAGTTCTCATGTGTGGATTTCGGCACCAAAATATTCATTTATTCTCGATTCTATTCAGAGAAAGGCAGTTCGCCAGGTTGGTGACTCTTCGCTCACAGACTCGCTCACTCCATTGGAGCATCATAGAAAGTTCGGAGACTTCTCTCTTCTATAGATATTTGCACGGTCGGTGCTCCTCTGAATTGTTATCAATCGTTTCACCCTTGGCAATTTCTACACGGATGACTCGACGAGTACAGAATTCCCACCCCTTTGTTGCGAACTTAGAGACCTGTCTAACCTCTCTTGCTCAGGGATATTTTTTCAATAGAACAGTTGAGCTTTGGAACCCCCTGCCGAGAGAGGTTTTTCCTGACGCTCACAAACTTCGAGAATTCAAAGTGAATGTTGATTCGTATCTCCTGTCCGTAGGGCTTTCATTTCGTGTGAATCTGCACATAAAGAAATGAAATATCGAATATGAAATGAAATAATATGAATTGATATAAAAAAATGTTGGAAACATTTTTCCAGTTGAGTGTACTCGCGACGTCCCGATCGCTATTATATCATATTAGTATTTCCGTAATCCTGTTAGAATTTGGAGGCAGGGTGTGCACACACCAAGTTATGTCGTAAACAGAATTCGGACTTGTTTTGTATGATTTACGGAAGTCAGTGTTGAAGTAGTGAATATCGGTGCTCATAGGGGATTCGAAAACCTAAGGGCTTTCGAAAAAAATCACCAAGGTCATAACTCTGATAGGTATCACCCTAAATAGTTAAAAGTATTTTCAATAATCACTGTGGAGACGCGTTCGGCAGAAAATGAATTTTTCGCAACATTTACGTCCGCACTGTGTATTTGAAACTACTACCTACTTTAGTATTTTTGTTCAAAGAAAAATAGGTGTCACAAAATTGCGATGAAAGTAACGACCTTTCGGAATGAGCCGTGAAAATAGTTTCAGAATCAGAATATACTTTATTGCCAATTAATGTTATACGTATTGACAAAGTCATCCTCAATGTACACAAATTCGATATTTGTCACAAACAAATACAACAACAGTTTGAGTTGAAATTGTAGAATCATCTCAGTTACAAACGAATTAAAAAACAGTCACAACTTATAAAATTTCGTGAACGGAATACATAGATAGATTACAAGATTAGAAATTCGGTATTGTTAAATTCCTCCAAACTATAATCCCATATGAAGCGGGACATTTTCGATCAATTACAGCAAAAAATTCCCGGCGGGACGTTTTCGGACTGGTAAATACCCGGTAGGTATCGAAAAATACCCGCTCGGTCCGTGTATCTATAGTAACGATTGTTAAAACGTACATTTGTCATCTTGACAGGCATAGATACTGAATTTTAAACGTCGTTGTTTTAACTCCGGGAATATTCTACCGAATTACACTCGTGCATCAAAATAAACCTGATAATTTTTCATTCAAGCATGTTGTCAGTAAAAAAACTGCATTCGGTTATTTTCATATTTTGCTAAAAGAGCCCTCCTCCGAAGGAGGAGGGCTCTTTTAGCAAAATATGAAAATAAACTCATGCAGTATTTAGACAACATGCTTTCATGGAAAATTATTGGTAATTTTGTAGCACTTGTGTAATTACTCCCGAAAACTTCACCCTTTTTCCAAAATAAATAAATAAATAATCTAAATAGCGATTGATTCCTTTGATTTGTGCTGGAAGGTAGTTGTGAATTTTGAGACCATTAATAATTATTGATTCTTTCACAAGACTACTTTCAGGAATAGGCCAAGGAACATTATACTGGGAGATACGAGTGTTGTACGCTTATGATATACCAACGTATTGATCACGGTGTTTGTGGATCAGACATGACGTTTCTTTCATTGGTTTCCTTTTCGTATTTCAAAACTTCTGGGTCCACCCCTGAACGCTCACCTAAATCAGCATCATAAACCGCAACTCCCGAGCCTCTCCTCAACATTCATTACGATCCGCGAGTGCGGAGCGAATCTGCTAAAATATTCAGCGAACCACTTTGATTCTCAGCGTCCCGCATAATTTCTCTCAGTGTAGAAGCGATTCGCATGCGACCGCTTGAAAGGGGTCAAAGGCAGTGTGCCTCCCTCGGCGAAGTGATGACAGAATGTGGGTCGGTAGCCCACTGCTGGGCGCCAATCAATATTCGACCCAGAGTACAGAGAGTGTCGAAACGAAGGTTTTCTACACGACAAACCCTTCAAGGAAGGTATTACGTGATATATTAAACGGTAGACTGATTATTCGTGATGGGGTTGTTTTTCGAATTACACCTGATACAAGAGCGCAACAAGGTTCCTAGTTCCGTATATACTTCTCCTCGTAGAACGAGCTGTATCGAAGGGTCAGAAGTCATAGTGACAATACAATATATCTCAAAAATGGAAACGAATATTTTTTTCATTTGCAAATGAATGAGTTCTCATTTATCTACTATTTTTAACGATTAATTTGGAGCGACTACCGGTTAGGTACAGAGATCAGTTTGACTTCCAGGGTTTCCATAGCTGCTCCTCGTGACACCAGATTCGAAGAGGAAAAGATCAAGGCTTTGTATTCAGTTGAACTTTATACTGATATTTATCAGATCAAAATTCACTCCCCTTTGGGTAATTCTGATCACACTTTGATTTCAACAACTTGTTCGTATTCGGCTCCAATGAGTGGTAAGTTACCCGCACGTCGTGTCTGGCATTACAAACAGCAGACTGGGGCTGTCTTCGAATGTTTTTTTCTTATTTTCCTTGGAGAAGGGTCTGTTTTTCATCTGGTGATCCCACTCTATGTGCCCAAGAAATCTCTGATACCATTGTACTGGGAATGGAAACATTCATTCCAAGAAGTACAAAGAGACCACAGTCTGAGAAACCATGGTTCAATAAAAGCTGCTCTGAGGCTGTCACATCCAAACAAGCGGCATTTATTCGCTGGCGCAAAGACCCCAGTTTGGAGACGAGATCTGAGTATGTTGACGCAAGAAATAGGTGTAGTGCAGCAATTGAAGCTGCTAAAGAAACACATAATCAGAAAATTCGTACAAAACTTGTTGAATGTCCGAACGGTTCCCGTTCGTTTTGGTGTTAATTCTTATTTCCTGTCCCTTGATTCACGCGGTGTTCTTTGAACATAACAGGACTTCCCTTTCGTGTGAATCTGCATAAAAAAAAAGATCATCCGTACTCGGAATAACCGATCATTCATACTCGAAATAACCGATCATCAATATAAACAGATTTAATGGCACAGGTGCTTCTCAAAAACATGGTAGGTTCGATAAATGTCACTAAAATTTAGCAGGAATGTCAACGATACATTCCTATCCTGTAGTAGTCTCGGTAGTGTAGTGGTTAGCATATCTGCCTATCAAGCGGAAGGCCGGGGTTCGAATCCTCGCTGGGCCACCGTGCTGGGTATCGCACGTTAAAAGGTAAGGCCTCGTTGATCCATTGCTCGCACAAGTTTCGACTTCTGAGGGTTGACGTTCGTCAGCTGGTTAACGGAACGAACAATTTTAGATCAATTTTTTTTTTTTAGTGTAGTTGATTATGATACTGTCAGCTTTTCTGGCAAATCGTCAGTAGTTCCAACTTTGTCGGGTGACGAGGATGCTCACAACATTCTCTCCCTGTAGCTTGAAAATCTGACTTTGTTGTCGCTATTTGGTGTTCGGACCTGGTGGATATACCTAATAATCGATTAGATTTCTGAAAATCAATTATCTTGGTCATTCATTGATCACTCTGAAGTGTCTAAAAACATTGAATCTGAAACCAGTCTGATGACAATCAGCTCGTATGCAGATTCTGCGTGCAGGAGTGATGATTATCGCACAAGTGCCTATGATAGGTTTGGATATCATTCAATACCCTTCCTAGTTATTGTCAGGACGGATATATACCTACCAATTTAATGTGTAGGTAGAGAGAGGCCAACTAACGAATTTTAGTTTGAAATATTCTTTTAGTGTTCACTTGATAGACTGTCTGTGTATTATTTCCATATATTTGGTTTCCTACTAATGTTTTACTCGAATCCATTCCCATATCACATGCTAAAAATGCAATTTCAAACCAACTCTGAAGAGCTCGTTGGCACGTATTTACATCAATTTGGTTAATGGAACTCATGTACGTATTATTATGAGAGCTTCTTTTGATCAATAAGCAATATGCATGGATATATGAGTGAATAAATATATAGAAATAGATTTTAGCTTCAGATATCCCATGAAAAACTTTCATATTTCCGAAAAACCTCAGGAATTGAAAAAGGGGAATGTTGAAAGCTGTGTTTTTCAGATAAAAACTTACGAAGTTAATATTTCCCCCAAAATCTCTTTTTCATTTTTGTAAATTTTGTCTTTTTTGCTTTTTTGATAGTATCAGAATGTCTCAAATATTCCAGAAGGTATTATATTCAGGAACAGAAATGCAATTTTCTTCGCCTGAAGATGCTGGCCTTGTTAACGAAACGCGCGTCGGTGCGATGTTGAAAAAAATGTTCATCTTTATATTCTTCAATTATTTTTTCAGATTTTTTGAAAATATAATTCAGGAGTGCAAATGACATGATAGGGTAATTGATTTCTACAGAAAGTTTCGAAATCACATTATTAGCAACTGAGAAATGTCATGAATGGGGGTGAAAAATGTATACCTTTCAGTTGTACTCAATTCTGAAAACAAAGTATTCTTCATCCGATATGTGGGTATAGTAGAAATGAACATTTCCATCCTCTTTCAGGAGCAAAGCCCTCTCCCAATCGTTCGGCCTGCGCTCTCTGTTTACGATTTATCGTCAAGGAAATTGGTCGATATGTTATTGCCAAGTCGGACGAAGCCTTTGATTAAACTGTCAATGTGGCGGCGTTTCCACTCAAATAAAGAATTCCATTTGTATGTGAGTCTTTTTTATGTTCCTAGACTTTCGTATCGGAGAGCAGCTTTCAATGGTTGGATAGTGAACTTTGCTTCATTTCATCAGTGATTATGGAAAGCGTGAAATAATTGGAATAATTTACGTTGTAGCTCATATGAGTTCAAATCGGAAATATCCAGAATATTTCTCAACGACATATTAACTCATGTATAAAATATCCAATAAGCCGCCGTGATTTTGTCATTACTTATGACAGCGAAAAAACTTTGCCCTAAGTTTTTCAGCGACAAAACGGAACCTAACTCTTGAAAGCATGACAAGCAGAATCGTAAATAAATATTTGACGGTGTCTTTGTTAATTTTCCACTTGTGTTGTCAGAAGAGTTTATCTGATCTGTGAAACTGAAATATAAGAATTGTGTTTTCAACAATTGTACTTTTCCGTTGAATTGAATAAACTAAGCTGTATTCATTAAATTGTCGTACCGAATTCCACTCCAGCTTTTTTTGTCGAACAAAACTTAACATTTATGATTCGAGTTTAGTTGCCTTCTGGCAAATTAACACAAAAAAACTGCTAGAAAAAATAATTCGTCCTACGGACTAGTAATTTTTTCAGAGGCAGTTTTTACAGTTGAATTGCCAGGAAAAAAAATTCTCATCGAAATGTCAAGTTTACTTCGACAAACAAAAGCTCTCGTGTAATTATAAGTGAAAAATCAAGTGTAACACATGAGCTTGAGCACAATTCGCGAGTAACTCAAAAGCTGAGACAGAGGTCATTATACTGATACAACCGCTGTGGAAAACTTTTGAACTACGGTAAAACGAAAGACTATCTCCGTCCTATTAGGCGCGAATCCCACTATACGTAACGTCACCGTCACGGTAAATATTCTTACATTGCAAGCAATGAACATAATCACACTATCAGTTACGTCCACCTCCCGTCGCCGTCATTGCTTGCAATGTAAGAATATTTACCGTGATGGTGACGGTGCGGAAACGTGACGGTGACGGTACGTATAGTGGGATTCGCGCCTTACTGGCCAACAGTTTACAATATCACTTTTGTTTTATTATGTATGATATTGCCATTTGTTGAACACACTAGTGACCTTATCGGTTTGAGATAACTAGGTTCAAGAATCACGGAACATGATCATTGCTAATAGTTTCTCTCCTTCATATACGAAGTAAACAACGTTATTGCTGTACTGACACTGATGAGGAAAATATTCTGGGAATCATCCGATTGAGGTATTTGGTAGGTATGCTCTATGGAATGAGTATAATCATGTTTTTTAGCAATATCCACTATTAGAACTGAAAATGAATCGTGTTCGAGATATCTAACAGCAGAAATTCGGTTCTCAAATAATATGCCTTGAATAAATGTGTTGTATAAATGAGCTAGTATTATAGTCGGGCCGTTCAAAAAATAGAATTCACGAACGCGTGAACAGTGAATGCCTGCAGCTATATATAGCCTGTGCGGCGTACGATGCCACGCCTTCTAAACTGACATAAATGAAGAACTGTTTACACTGTAGTGTACTCATTTGTGCTTTGTATTCACGTGTATTACGTTAATTCAATAACGTGATCATTCTATCTTTTCAACGACTACACTTTAGTAACTCATGTCCATGTTTCGAAACATCAAATAGAAGGTGTTCGGAAATAGTGATTGAAGGGACAAAATAAGAAAAGATATTGATCAGATAATATTCACCATACAACTGTAGGCTGTGAAATATGAATGTCCAATAGTTTCAGGAACTTACAAAGGAAAATAGATATAGAATTTGAGATAAATAAAAATACAAGTAATTTTATATCACGGAAAGTATACGACTCGATTCACGAGATGACTCTTTATACAAATATAGTCTAACTTTCAATGGCATTTCTGAAAATTGAAATTGAACAACAAAACGACAATTTGAATCAGGTGGCACAGAAATTAATAAATTTGTAACAAAATCTATACTAGGTGCAAATATTGGAAAATCATTCATGACGATGATATATTTTGACAATAACGAATCTGAAGGAGAATCCATAGGTACCGATTATATTGGGGAGTTTGGACATGATGGTTATTAAATTACTACTGTCTCAAAAAAAGGTGTTAACTGGAAAATTATAAAATGTGACAGCGTCACAACTTTTTTTTCTTTACAAGTACTTTCAGTGCTCTTTCTGGAATGGCTGAAATATATACGTATCACTTACTTAATCCTGATAATGACGAAGAAAAAGAATAAAACACCTAAGTCCATATTTGATATTTCTATAGACTCGGAGACATTCCTGAAGCGTACATTAACTGATTACTGACAAAATCCCTGAAAACGAGAAAACGTCATCTGATAGATACGGTCCAGGTGAACGGCACGAAGATAGCACATTTTATCCCGAAGTCACTTGGGATATATAGTGCGGTCAGAAAACAGGTCCCTTCTCCCCACTTACTTTTTTATCGGACAAGATATCAAGGCCTGACAGAGTTAACGTAAAAAGGCATCAATTGAAGTACATTCTTGTAGAAAATCAAAAGTGTGATTTCGCTCGCAGCCGAGAGGTAATTTTTTTCTTCGAAAGGAAGATGACTGGTTTATTTTATTTTGTTTGATCTTGAAACTAACAAAAATAGATATCCATTCGAAATCGCTTCAATTCATTCCAATAATGACCAACTGGAAAGCGATTTTTCCAGGACTCTAGTCGAGAAAAAAAATATCGTTGATTCAGATTAATTTGACAGATGATAACTCGGGACCGGCCGGGTCGATTTTCAAGAGAAAACTATTGTGGCATAGAGAATTGAATGACCGATTGAACACAAGCCCCTGTTTGATCTGGGAAATGAAAGTCGATTCCCCCTTCCCAGTGATGAGTGACGCCACACGAACATTTTTTTATACCGATGTCCAATAAGAGCAATGCAATTATCGAAAACTTACAGCGGTAATTGCATTGTATCAAGTCACCATAACAACACATTCGAAACCGTATCGCTAGACGTCAGTAAGCAACACAAATAAATGTCAGATAGACTTCAAGAATAGAAAAACATATCGCATTTAGGTGAGTACTCCATACAATCTATAGAGGAAAGTATAAATGAAAAAAAAAAACATTTTCTTGAGAATTTCTTCATTCGTGAAATATCCCAATGAATAACATTCGTGCATGAAAATGACCAGATAATTTTGCATTCAAGCGTGATATCTTATACAAATTGCGTTCGGTTATTTTCATATTTTGTAAAAGTCCTTCGGACTCGGAAACTTTGGCCAAAATATAAAAATAAACTTGCAATTTTTAGATATCACGCTTTCTTGCAGAATTATCGGTAATTTTTATGCACTCGTGCAATTATAACCGATAATCTTTCCGAGAAACAAACTACCATTGGCAGATCCCAAATAGCACAAGTACGTCCAGTGGACGTACTGCATATGTACGGTGAGGATGTATTGTACGTATTTAGGACGTACTTTTGTCTCCGACAGACGTACATAAGACGTCCCTGCGACTTACCGTTTCCGCATAGTCGGTAATCCCAGGTACGTACTTTTCTAGTCCACACAGGACCTGAAATGTACAGAAAGGGGAACTGTTTGGGACATTCCGAAAACGTACATTTTCCATTCTGTATGCGCTATCCCAAGTAGAACAAACATATTTGACCAATATTGGTTCAATATTACGGGAATATTAACCTTATATTGTAGATGATATCAATAGTGGCCACAAACAAAATGTGAACATTCGGCGATATTAGATCAATATTCGAAAACAACGTAATGATATATCATTTTATATCACTTAATGAATCTAAGTTTTCATATTCGGGATTATTCATTTCTTTTTTACCAAATAGTCAAGTTGGAAATTTTACTCATTCATGTGTACTAACCATCTAACCGAATACTTACTTGGAAAAAGACCTGGCTGCTGCGGGGCTTGAACTCTCGACCTTTTCTATGGAGATATCATTGTCGACCACTGTTACGCTCTACGGCACGGAGATACTTGTTTTTAAGAAGGAGTTGGGTGCTATAGATGTGATGACTTCAAGTTAGTTTTGTTCGAGATAATATTAAAATTTTAGAAAGTTCAGTAACAATGAAAATATATTCGAAAAAAGACTAAAGGATCACTGTCTCATGTGATGGCGGTTTTGGAATATCAAACTTGCTGTGCAAAAAAATCTGTATGTAATTTTCTGGTATTTAAATTCACCACATGTCGATGTTTCAATTTTTTCAATTTTTTTTAGAAATAATTCATTATGAATATTGCATTACCAATATTGATATATGTTCGAATACACTAAGTGATCACTCTCAAAATCCCAATACCCCTGGAACCGAAAGGGACCCAATACGTACGTACTCGGGAGGTCCAAACAGTATGTACATACTAACAGAAATGTAGAAAATTAAAGGAACCCAATCCGTACGTACTTGGGAGGTCCAAACAGTATGTACAAAAAAGTACGTCAACGAGACGTCCAGATAGTATGTACATACGATTTCCAAAAATGTACGTCATTACTATGTCCCGCAAACGTTTCGAAAGATACGTATCTGAAAGGGACTCAATATGTACGCACCTGGAAGGTCCAAATAGTACGAACATAGTTCTTCCAAACATGTACGTAAATGATACGTCTGAGCAGTACGTACATGGGATTCACAAAAAAACACGTCATTGGTATGTCCCTAATTCATTCCGAAAAGTACGTACCTGAAGAGGAGTTAATGTAAACGTATCAGGGACACTCAATAAAGTACGTACATAGTACTTCCAAGCATGTACGTTTTCATTACATTCCGATTGGAACGGGACCAAGTATGTACCTACATGGGACGTCTAACCAGTACATACATGGTACATCCGGTAATGTACGTTCTTCGAATGTCTCCTATACGTCCCGGGACGTATCGACGTAACTGGGACATAAATGGTTCGTCTTCAGGACGTCGTGTGCTATTTGGGATACGTATTCGGACAGATATGTCAATTTGGTTTTATTGCTCCTGAAACAAATGGTAAAGCAATGTAGAACTCCAGGGAACAGAAAACCCAAAAATTGGTTCATTTATAAAATTTTCAGTCACAATTAGTATTTCGACAAAACAAAAATGAACAAAAATAGAACAGTTCAGATTTCATCGTATAATTTTTCATTACCAAGTTGATTCATTTTCATGATAATCCAATTTATCGAAGAATTCTCCGAATGCCCCGGGATCAACAACAGAAATAACGAATTGGTAAATAAAATGACGAATTCGGACACATCCAATTTCCAAATCCCGCATTTGATTTCCTCCGGTTAAATGAATCAAATTCCATTACTGAAAGTACAATGTGTGCGTATGGAAGAGGAATTGAACAAAAAAGGAATCTTTTTCATACAAGAGCCACTACGGAAGATGGATATGTATTTTCGTGTCACATGCCATGTCCAATCTGAAATGTCGAACGTCTCTACCGAATCGATTGTAAGTTACGATTTGGGAACCGAAGACTCACTGGGGATTGTGCCTTTCGGTTATGAAAATTGGGTAGTTTCAGTAAAAATAAAATATTTTGGTTTAAAAATTTTCTCAGGTTTTTGTATCTTCAGTGTATTCCCTCATATCAAAATTCCATTGGGAATTTGAAGTGGTGGAGTGAAATTTTCGAAAAATGTGCATCGAAGGTATGTATTTTAAAATCAAACAACATGATAAATAACACATTCGGATTCCTCTTGAAACTAGCTTTCAAAAAATAGAGTTGTTTGGACGATTCAGAAGTGATCAATCAAATAAAAGAAACATACCCAGTCAGCAGTCCCCGTTTTCAACACAAATTTCGTTGGAGAGATCTTACTTTCAGGAAGATGTTTGAGAAATGCAGTTTTTTATTGTCGAATAATAATTCGAGCAGAATCCTTCTTCATAATGGTCACTAGATGAATCAGAACTCGAAAACAATTTCTTATCGAGTTTGTCAAATGTGCACACCCTATAAATTATAATCATGTGTGGACAAGGGAGTCCACTTTCCATTTTCAGGGTTGGGGTGCTGGACCGGAAGCATCTAGGCCTACACCATTTCAAGCGCAGATCTTAAGACTTCACATTCAAATCAGTATAACATACAGGAATGACTCCCTTGTGTGAAGTGTCAGTCAATCAGTTTAACAATTTTCAAATACAACTGAATTCCATCTCTGACTGTGTAATGAATGGAGTTATGAAGTTTTTTTTTTAATGGATGGTATATTTTGAACTGAAGGCTTAGTTTATGAGGATTCACAGAGATCCAGAAATCTCAAAACAAAACGAAAACCGATTCAAGTGGAACGATGCCATGATATCAAAGATGATGCATCCTGGCGACCTTGTTATAAATTATTTCACGACGAGTTGCTTCGAATATATGGAACCACGGAGATGGAATGGACGCCTTTCTGGAATACCTGAACAACGTGGGGCCCACCATCAAGTTCACATTGGAAAAAGAATCTCAGAGCAAACTGCTGTTGCTCGACGTGGAGGTGAAGAGGACCAGAAATATATGGGAAACATCAGTCTACAGGAAACCAACGCATATTGGACAATATCTGAATGAGCAATCCAATCACCATCAATCTACGAAGCGGGGAGTCATCAAGTCTCTGATTGATCTGGCAATCAATCTCTGCAACACCACAGAAAGTCTCGACAAGGAACTGAACATCATGAGGAAGGACTTTCAGAAGAACGTCTAGTCGAAGAAGTTAGTGGATCAGAGATTTGCCCGGACGACCCGAAGGAATACCAAGAAGATATTGGAACAACAAGTTCTTACCATCCCCTATGTGAGAGAACTTTCAGAGAGGATCAAGAGAATAAGAGGAAAATACAATAGTTCAGAAAATGAAGCTAAAAAATGATAAAATCTCGCAATTTTTTCGTCCAGCACCGACTTGTACAAAAATTTGGGATTAGGATTAATACACCCTCTAGTTCATTTTCTATACTGTGCCGTTGTACGCTTTTTGTTGTTTAGGGGTGAAAACTACCCCTAATTGTCAAAAATTATAAACCTAAATATAGGTAGAATTAGTTAAATAATGATCGTTTCATGCTTTAGGATACAATTTTATAATCTTTCAACCTACCCTTGTTATAAACTACCCTTGACAACATTGAAATATTTGTAATACGTCCTCGAACTTTAGGATACACTGGTGAGAAATCAACGAAATATACATTCACACACGCGGTTATGTAGATTACTACGCTCCGAAGAGGGTAATTCCAATTTTTCAAAAAAAAATTGATCGTTTTTTTAAGCATAGCTCCTTCATTTCAGGTGATAGAAAATTTTTTCAGGGAACGATTTTGTAGAGCTTTCCAAGAGCTATAAGTCTATGTGAATAAAATTACTTAAGATCCCTTAATTTCTAAATGGGGAGAGTTCAAAGCTCTTGACTAAGGCGATGTTCGATCGTAAATGTAGGTGTTAAACGGCTATATCTCGCGGAATATTCACTTTACCAAAAATATACACACAGGAAAATTTTTGTCATTGGAAAACTTAAATTTAGTACACTATTGTTTTTTTCGTATCTTCAGTATTTTGAGAGATGTTTATAAGAAAAGGGTAAAAAACACGAAATTGAAAAAAACTCGTTTTCTCTTTAAACTCCAATTTTTCTGAAATTAGGCATTTTAAATTCGTTAAACTCCATGAATGTATTGATAGTACATATATAAAGGAAATCACAGGAGGGTGGCGATCAATTTGAGTTAGGGGGTACTTTGAGGGTTGTTTTCAAAGATTTTTGTCGTAGAAAAAAGCGGGTACCGATCTTATTTTGATCATAAGTCGGTCAATTTTCATGCTAGGGAGATATTTTTTCATTTGTTTGAAAGCTATAATTGGATACTTCAAAAAAGATTCTACGAGCTTTCTTCGAAAAATGCAAATTTTTCTCGTTATTCCGCTTTAAATCTTCCAATTTATACAGTTGAAAAAAGCTAAGCATTAGTTTGCTGTATCTCAGTTCTTATGTGTCGTAAGAAAATTTTAAAGATAGCATTGTTTTTTTTAAGCTACAATTTGCCTCTCCACACATTTTTTGATAAAATGCATAGTTTTGGAGTTATTTGCAAAAAACCATTAAAAAAGTCGATTTTTTCGTCAAAAAACTGTTACTTTCAACTTCGAATAACTGAAAGAATATTACTTTTTCGAAAAAAACGTGTGGAACATTTTTTTCTTAGAATTACTTTTTCCGTCGATTCCTACAGTTAAAATGTAATAAAAAATTTCTACCCCCGTGATGGGGTGGCAACCACCCCCAAGGCTCTAGCGTACAGCGTCATGATATAGAAAATGAACCTTGAGCTATTCCCTACCTTCTGTGAAAATTTCAGGTAAATCCATGGTGGACGAAAAAATTGCGACCCGAAATGCTTCATTTCCTGAACTACAACGTCGGAGTCTGCTTTCGATCAAGAAACACAATACGCAGCCAGCTCTAAAAATTCGACTAGCGAATGAAAACAGCGGCACTAACAACTGCGTTTACTGGATACCACGTGAGTTCTCCTATATCGGAGAAACCAGAAAACCATTGGAAGAGAGAATGGGCGAACACAAAGAAAACACACAACGAGAAGAAATCACGAAATCAGGAATAGCGGAGCATGTTTGAACAAACAATCACAACATTGAATAATCTGAAGCCAAGGTAATACACAACAAGGAGGAGCACTGGGTCAGGAGGAAATTGAAGGAAGGCGACCTCAACAAAGACGCATTCAGTCACCCCAGCGTGAAGATCCGGAATGTTTGGAGGCCGCTCATCCAAGGATTGGACCGACTTCGCCTCGATGAGAGAGAATCTCGCGCCAATACATCCATTTCCTGCTGAAAACCGATCAGCACACTTCTAGTAGCACCCGTGCGCATCATTGTTAGTACCGCCCCCTTTTCCCACCATAAGGAAATCGGGTCTTTATAACCGACCATACCTCGAAATATTGTCAGTCATCACCCGAAGACGATTGCGGATAACAGCAATCGAGACGTCGTGAGTACATTCATTTTGATTTTGGTTTCAACATTCATTCATACTATTTCATTCATTTCTTCATTCTCATTTTTTGACTAATATTTCACATTCGATATCCCAATTTCCTTGTCAAAATATTATTTCATTGATTTTTTTGATCAATAAAGCCTTCAATTCTATTTCAAAATTTCGTTTGGATTTGATCACCTTATATGATTTGTATTTCCAACCTGTCGTTCTTATCAACAGGTTTCAATACAGTTGATAATATAGACAATGGAAGTCCGAATCATTACCATTCAGCAAGAAACATTGTCAACCATATTCGAGCAAATTCTTCAGTATATTAAATTTGATTTGAAAATGAATGTTCGACAGAAACTCATGTGGTTCATTAGAAAGGTCATTCACAAATCACATTTTGTATATCAATGGACCAACTTTGGGTCAGGTGAATGCTCGGATTACTTTTTCATCGAATATCCGGAAAAGACTTTTCCATCCTGGACCACGATTTATTCACGCCGCCGAAAAACGTTCCCAAATTGCAGTTTATTATGTAAGATCCCATTTTAATTAAATGGACTACCCCCCAGCGCAGATAAATCAGCCGCAACCCTTTTTCTTTTCACGTCGGATCATGAATATTGAATTTAAAAGTTTTCTGTGTGAAAACTTCTCCGGCGTAAAGTTCGACTGCTCGCCTTTCTTTCCGACGATTTGAAGGAAATCTAAAGAAAAGCGGCACGACACTAAATTGCTTTTATTAATGATGTTTACTTAGTTGGGGAAATTTTTCGTTCGCGGCATGAATCGAAGAAGGGAAAACCTCCAAGAAGGACATTCGTCTTACATCTGCGGATGTATACATTGTGAAATTATTGTTTATACAAGTTATCCGACCGGGCAATGGAGGATCGTTTCGTCGAGTGTCTTCTTAGGGGATGATATTTATTTAGTGTTATCATTGTACCATGGTGTTATCGGTTTCTTAGTGCTTCCTCGAAGGAAAACCGAGTTGAAGCGAATCTGGGCAAATAATCTTCACTGGCGATACACAGTATTCATGCAAGATGATGCAGATGCAAAAACGTTCATTCAAAAAAACATCGTTATTCAGCAGATACGCTATTACTAAGGTAAGACTTAATTGATTGGCTGCACCTTAGCAGTAGCTCAGGCGTTATTATAGCGAAGACCGTCAAAGACTCTAGCCCCAGGTTGGTGGTCCAGCGATCAATGACACTGACTCATATTGTATTCACTCCCCCAAAAAATTCCTGGCTGGCCTTATGTTATATGCAAATATTACAATATGAGCCGTCCTTTGCCTTTGTTAAAGAGTTTGGCAAGGGTTGATGAAACATAGGAAAGGAAATCTTATCTCATGTCATTTGATCAGTTTATTCGATTATCAGGAAGCGATTTCTTTCATGTTCTGGGGCAAATTCATTCTTCATGTGAACTGTCGACTCTGATATGAGCTTTTAAATTCATATTGAAACCACAATAACTCACGAGAATATCGGAGTATGACTATGAACGTCATACTCAAAAATTTCAGTGTTCCGAGGAATTATCACTTTTATGAACTTTATATTTTTGTTGAAGGAGTCTGCAGAACTCTTCTGTTAATCACAGCTCGGAATCAAACCAGTTGGTACATTGGAGAATTCGTTTTGATAATTCCGAGATTTTGAAGTTACACGATCAATATTATTGTGCAACTATCTATATTGAGAAATTCATTGAACACCTAGAGAGTACATTGAAACAATAGTGTTGGTGACAATACTATTGAAGAAATAAAAAATGTTCGATTTTTATTCTCGGATCGTGGTTTAGGTTATTTTTGTTCTTTGTACCATACAAGAGCTTGTTATTTGTTTGAGGTTATTTTTGTGTGTTTTTGTTTTTCGAAGTGAAAAACGAAACAACTACATAATCGAAACTGACTCTTTATCAATTGATTTTATTGAGTTGCTTGAAGTTTACTGTTTTTTCATCATATATCGCACTAATGACATCAACAATTCGTACTATTCAAATTTTCTGAAGGGTTATTGGGATGAATTCAGGATGCCCTATTCATGATAGTACGATACTATTTGAATCCCAATGATTCGAAAACAGATTTTAAAAAGGAAAAATCGAATACTCGCAAAAACATTCGGTATAGTCGAGACTGGCGTTGAATCAAATCATCTTTTGAACAATTCGTTCGGTCGGATATAATTCAATGCCCTTCGTGGTATTAGCCAGGGGAGCAATTGTTTTCTGACAGGTGTCAGCTAAGACTTACTGTGTGGGTGGATTTGGGACTGATCTGAACGAATTGTTCAAAAGATGATTTGACTATTTGCAAATTGCCATCTTTTCAAATATCATTCCTTTACGTAGAGGTGAATAATATATTCACTTCCAGCTTGGGTATAACGAATGTGTTCAACATATGAGAATCACATTATCTTCCGACCTCTTCCCCACCTCAATGAACAATTGGTCACACTCTAGAAGTTTAGAAATGAATACATTCCCGAATAATTGTTAATGAAATAATGAACTTCGTCGACATACAAAATTGACTTGTGATGACTTTCGTCTAGGTACAACCGATATTGTATTCAATAATACACTCGGGCATCGCTTTAATTGCTTTCATGATTTCACTGGATATCGTCATCTCTCAACGACAATGACGTGCTTCATACTACGACAATGAACCCTGTTGTCATGGACAACGTCTATATCAGAGAAAATCTCATAGAGACGAGAGCTTTTTAAGAAAATATATTTCCTCACGCAAATCTGAAATATTCTCTGCTAAACTGAAAGATATTTATTAAATTAAATTTCGCTCGCGTTCATCCATTTGCATAAAGGAATTTTGTGAGAGAGGGATAGAACCAAACAGCTTGATTAACTTTTAACAATGGGGAGTGAATGGGAGGTATTATCTCTTAATTTTCATGAATATTGAGACAGAGAGGGCTATGGATACCGACGGCTTACTGTATTGAGATTCGGGATGATAATGATCCTTGAAGAAAATGGGGAATATGCTGATGGAAAATTTCAGATAGAAGCTGATTCCCGAGAAAAGTAATGGAGATATGATTAGCCGAAAGCATATTTTCAAGTTCGAGACGAATTACGGCTGATCATTCAGTAATAAAGGACAGCTCGGATTTATATTTATGTTTCTGTTATTCAATAATATCTCAGAATCTGAATATGGAAAAGTCCGAAACGTACGTGGTTTTATAAAAAAACAAATATATATTAAAAAAAGAGATTGTTTGAACTTCCACCGACTTTGACTGAATCTAAAGTAATAATAATAATAATGATCGCCATAACGCGGCCTTATGAGTGCTGTACTATTTTCTTCGGCACTCGTATGAAATAGACAGGACATCGGTGCTGCCTTACGCTCCAGGGGATATTGAGTCCGTAGTGGAGAATGAAAGGTGTCGAATTTTTTGGAACTTTTCATTCCCCACCCTCAGGCAAATACAAGCCAATAAGCCTGATATAGTCCTCTTCGACCACCGAAGTAAGACGATATTCGTTATTGAGTTTTCGGCCCCTGCCGAAACGAATACCGTCCGAAAAGAGGAGGACAAACGGACAAAGAACCAGGATTTACTTTACGAACTCCGCAGGCTCCACCCAGACTATTCTGTCAAGTTAGTGGTTCTGATTATAGGTGTTCTCGGTGGTTTCAGACCAACGCTACTCTCGGAGCTCAAGATCATACCGGCATGCCGTAATGCGGCAGAGATCTTGGCCGGCCGCATGCAGAAGGCCGTTATTCTCGGTTCGTTGCGTCTGCTCAGGACTCACGATTCTCGGAGCCAGTGACCACTTACCCCGCGGTGCGGGGAGTGGTCATTGGTTAATTATACTAGCGCGTTCGCCCACTGGGTCGAAGCAGTGGGGAGTACGGACCCGACTAGATTTGTTTAGACGACAAATAATAATAATAATAAATGGTCTTTATTTTACGTGGCGGAGTTTAGCGAAACGCTATTTTTCCACTCAACCACGCATGAAAAAAAGGTATGAAAAAAAAGGCATAATATGAAACATTACATTGGTACAAGGTGCAATGGTAGAATAAAATACGAATGTTTATGTTCAGATCACTGCTGACTGAGGAATTCAATTTTGAGTTTACTTCTGAATAGTGATAGTGATAAATTTTTCAAGGATTCACTGAATGAATTATACATTGTTACAGCACGATACGTGAAGGATCGTCTGTAGATAGTGCTGTTATGTTTCGGAATGTCAAAATTATTATGATATCTGAGATTCCTTGGATGTACCTGATGTCTTGAAAGCAGTTTTTTCACCAGATAGGTGGGCTGTTGATTTGGTATCAGTTTGTGAATAAAACAGGCAAAATGCAGTTCTCTCCTGTTTTGCATTTTCAACCAATTTAGTTCGTTGATAAAAGGTGTTACGTGATCTCTGTAGTTCAGACTGAATATTAGTCTAATGCAGGCATTTTGTACTTTCTGTATCCTTGCAGAAGTTGTGGAATCGTGACAAGGGCCATAGACGACATCACAATAATTGGACATAGATAGAATCAGTACGTCTGAAAGGGTAGCTTTGAGTGATCTGCTAAGAAAGTGTCTGTTTGAATATAAATGTTTCAGTATACTGTAAGACCTTCGAATGAGAGTATTGACATGATGAACAAATCTGAGGTTGTTATCTATATGAAGTCCTACTTTTTATTTTATCAGTTACTTCCACAGGATGTCCATCGATGTACAAATGGATACTATCCATGCCCCCCCTCGATCTTTTTTGGCTTTTCCAAAAATTATTAAAGATGATTTATCAGGATTTAGGTTCAAGCAATGTTGCTGCAAAATCTGGACAAGATTTTTTATATCACTGTTAAGCGTCGCTTCGTTATCAATGAGATTATTTACTTTGTTGGAGTAGTACAGGTTGGTATCGTCTGCGTATGTATGAATGTTGAAAAGCTTTAGAGTTTTGGAGAAGTCAGATGTGTATATAGTAAAAAGTAGCGGGGCCAGAATTGACCCCTGGGGGACTCCATGATGTACATTCATATCAATAGACTGATTACCCTTTATTACTCAAAAAGGAGCTGATGAAACGCATGCTTCCTTACTGAAACCAAAAAAATGAAGTTTGGCGCACATCAGACTGTGATTCATGGTGTCGTAAGCCTTACTATAGTCAAGAGACAAGAAAAGAGTGACTTTTTAATTATCGGTGGATGAAAAAATATCGTCTGTCATTTTTAACAGGGCACTAGTTGTACTGTGATTCTTTCGATAACCGGATTGGTGTTCAGGAAGAATATTATTATTAGACACAAAAGAGTAAATCTGACTATAGGCTGCCTACTACTACTATACTACTACTATAGGCCGGTACTATATTTATGGGTCTCAGATCATTTGGTGTCAGCGGGTTAGAAATTTTACTTATAGGAAAAATTATGGATTCTTTCCATAGTTCCGGAAATACACTGGTTTCTAGGCATTTGTTGACTAGATATGTTAGAACTGGAGTCAGGTGAGGGATACAGATTTTGATAATTTTGATTGATATCTTATCTGATCCGGTGGCATTTGTTTTTATGGAGTTGATTATTGTGTTAATATCATCCATATTCATTTGTGGAAATTTAAAAATCGAATTTTCTTGAAATCGTCTTGTTTTGTATAAGTTAATGAGAGTATCTGGAGGTTCAGTAATAGTATAGGTATTTCGAAATTACTCAATTATTGATCTTTTGTTCCACAATATCAATCAAGCATTGAAACTGGTGTTATTGTATACGAAGACAAAAAATCAACGGTTACGTATGAAGTTTTCGGATTTTTTTTCTGGAGTGAATTGAACGTTTGTTACTGGTTTACTCCAACGAGTACTCCGTTAACTGAACTGATATTTAGGTGAAAAAAAAGATTTGTTTTCGATATCCAAATTATAAAAAAATCATGACTCAATTATTGATGTCTTTTGGAGATCACTCGGACCAAGTATGTTCAGTTTAGTTGATTTGGGTTAAGAGGTGCCTTCCACTCAAATATATCGAATCTCGATTACTTTTGCTCTATGTTCGAGCATACATATAGAGACTATGTACTGAGAAAAATCTAGGACTTGGAAAGTCACCTTCCTGATTGTCTTCATTGGTAGACGATCATTTATTTTAGTGATATTCTTTCTATAAAGAAACAATAGAATACAGTAGCATAGTGTAGAATGGATATCGTTTCCAATGTACAATGGGAATGACAAAGTGTCAATTGCTGATTTATCAAAATGAAACTTCATTCAATTCTAGATTTTCGAATTGGACTAGAAGTACACGCTTGTATGTATGGGGTTCTATCATTTCAGAATTTCGTAGATGGGTTTCATTTCAACCGAAAATGACCAAGAAATATATCATAAAGTGGTGAGAAACTTGAATTGCGAAACCTTGAAGCTCATATCGTATTGAAAATAATATGGACACCAATATTCGAGAACCAAATAAGCGAAATTTGAGACATTTGAGAGTTTTTGAGTAATGAGTAAATATTTGGAGAAGTATCGATGAAAGAAAAACAAATCAAAGAGGTCGGAGAGATGGATGAGTTTCTGAGGGAAAAAACATGGTACAACTGAAAATGCTGAAAATCGAAATGAAGAATAATGTTAAAGGTGGATGGTATTCAATTGTAGATATAGACAGAATTTATATCAGTCAGGCCTTCAACTTCAGAATTACGTTATATACAGCAAGCCAATGAGGTGAAAAGTTCAAGGAAATCACATATTCATATTATATTGAAATTTCGGTAAAAGTGAACACCAAGTAATCATTGAGTTCTTTCATCCAAGATCTTCGATTTCATTGGTAAACTCCAAGAGAACTTACTATTTTGTCATCATTTATATCATCTAATGTCAATGTCTTGATGATAGGACACAAAATTCGACTTTTAATGGTTACCTTACAGTTAATGGAATAAATTTTTATCATTTATGTGAGTGGCATATCTGATCAGATCCCTGTATACCTATGACATTTTCAAGTATTTTATCATAATGTGAACTCTGACATTTTTTATGTATAAGGCCCGGTTTCAACAATGACTTTAATCTGGATTATCTTGCTAACTGGAATTTCTGCACGCATGAATGCGTTCAAATATTCCAGCAATATAATCCAGATCAAAGTCGTTGGTGAAACCGGGCCTAAGTGATTACAGGTCAAGATTACCCAATGAAATATTACAGATACTGTTGACTCAAAACACTGCTATAGAGAAATTGAAGATAAAGATCACTGAGATTCTAGGTTTCGAAACATAAAAATAACATATTGAATCAATTATTATTCATCATTTCAACGATTCCACTCGGGTTTTTTTTTTCTCAAGAAATTTATTCTACAAATTTTCAACATAAGAAATTTCACTGATGATTGTAGCTGCATTTTAGAATTTTGTGAAAATTTCAGGCAGGAATTCTGGATTTCAAACATGGATTTGCCTCTAGTATGATCAGGTCACATCATAATGAAGTTGTTTGACGAAATCTCTGAACAACCCAATGAAAATGACTTCTTTAAACTTTTTTTATAAACGATAAGACTGGATCCAAGTGTGCATTGTACATGAAAATGAAAATTTGAAATTCACAAAAAGAACTAATTGGACGTGTACTACTCAGAAGGAACTGATAATATATAGTTGCCTATAAGATTTTCACATGTTAGGGTATATTAAACCGCGACACGTGTTTCGCTGTACAATAGCTTCCTCAAGCAGTTTAAAGTTCCTGGCTTGGGGTAGCTATTGTATAGCGAAACACGTGTCGCGGTTTAGTAAACCCTAATATGTGAAAATCTCACATGCAACTGTATGTTATTTGTTTAATATGGATTTTCATCAAGTAACGGCCATTTCCATTCAGTATTCAAAAGGATTTGTTGTTCAATTTACGCAGCAATTTTCCGGGGTGGCTCAGATGTCTATTCTCATACACTTGTATAGATTCAGATATCAATTTAATTTTTTTTCAGATTGTGGTGGGTTGAAAACTAAAAAAACTATGAAGAGAGGAAGCAGTTCTTGATTGGTTACTTTTATCGGAATAACTGTAACCCCCATCAATGATATAAAATACATTTTCAACTTATATGTATTAGAACATACGAACAAAACGAGTGTGGCTATTTCTTCTGATTTTCAAAAAATTATTCTTTATTATGAGCTGAAAGAGTACGCCTGAAACTATTCGACAAAATCTGTTTCATCTGTTTTTTTCTATGGACACAGAAGATTTTATCTACCACCAATTAGCTATAGAACCCCAAGAAAGCTACCATCGCCTTCTCTTCCTTTGACCCTCATCTCGACACATTATCAACACTATAAATCACCACCAATGCAACACTTCCTCGCACAACTACAAAAAAAAGCGTGAGCAAACGTCGACGAAAGCTCCGCACACACACACAAGTCCGCCGCCGATCTGAAAGCGCTGCGGTCAGCTGAAAGCGCGAAGCCTGAAAGCTCACTGCTGAAACGGACCTGAAACAGACACGACAAAAAGCTCGCGGAAACGGGCCCACGCAGGAGCGCGACTGCCCGCCACTTGACATGCGCCCTTCGCGCAAATCTAATCTATAACATCGCATCATGTGCTCTCTGCACAATTCAATAGACGGACTCCGCGGGAAGGACAGGTGTGGGTGTGCTGCGACGAGAGTTTTTGTCCATGCACCCCCGTTTGCAGATCACTGAAAGGGCAGCATGGTCTGAGTAGACAGTTGTCGGAGCCATGGTCTTATGTCGAGAAGCGAACCCAAGAAAGTTCTATGACTTTTTTGTCTGCGTTTACAGAAAACATCCAGTCGAGTCCAGGGAAATAACAGTTCTGAGTAGTTACTAACTCGAAAGGAAACACCTTCTTGCCGATGACTCCTAAGGCTCTGGCATGTTGTTGAAAAGTGAGCAAATAGAGAGAAATGCTTCACAGGTCTATAAGTTGATAACAAAGAATGGAAAGACACCATTCCTTCCTATTTCCATCAATGGATCTATGGATCTGCCAAACCAAAGATATTAGATGAGGGCGGTGTTATTTTCCTAGAAAGAAGGTCCATTGATACTTGGAAATGCATTTCAATTGCCTAGATCGAATAGAAATTTTGTAGTTTTATAGAGACTTCCAGTTTGAGCACTCAAATTATGTATTTGAAGAGTCTCAAACAAGAAATGAAACCGCTTATAACTCAGAAACAGCTGACTCTGTTCTCAAAAGAGGCTAGGGTTGGTTCATTGATATTTTCAACTAATGGCTCCTAGAAAGAAAATAGTGACATGAGTTTCAAGGAAAAATTGAATACATTCATTTCTCAGTATAGCAGATAAGAGGTTATGAAGAATGGAATAAATAAATAAAATAAATAAATAAATATATATATTTTCCTTTCAGACCATTTTCAACAGTATAGGATTCGTCAAGGTACATGGAAGAAGCAACTAAGTAGTAAAACCTAAAAACTAACTTAAAATTAAAATACCACGATTCAAGTATGCAATTATTACGCAATTTATTCAGTGATTGTATACTTTCAACAATTAAAAAAAAATACTTGCGGAATTCTGAATAATTAGAACTCGAGAAAAACAAAATTTCCTACGCAGGATTCGAATCCACGTCTTCCATAAACTAGATGGATGCTCTTATCACTGAGCTATCGAGGACCTTGAGTTCTCCATCGCATATTTGGAAGTCATTCCTCTCAAATTCTAGTGTTGGTTGTTATTACCAAAATTACGTTTAGGTACCAGTACTCGCAGAATCAGGATGAGAATATCATTCTATCTTTGGTCATATGCAACTGTATTTCAGCTAAAAATTCCCGCTGTTTGAAATAATAAAAGTATTAATGCATAGCCAGACGGATATAACTTCAGTTAAACTACGTCAAACATAGGTGTATTCGATCCATGTCTTTCAGTCTGCGAAATATAGCTGATGTGTCTCAGAATCCCCTGTTTCTTGAAGCATACAAGTCAATAAAAAAAGAGTATAAAAAAACTTGCAAAAAAAATCGCAAATGAAGAATATATTCTGAACTCACAAAATACCTTGAGAGATTGTTGGACTATTATAAATAAGGAAAGAAATTCTTCAACAGTTAATATTCCCAAATCAGAAATATGTGAAAACACTCTGAATGATTTCTTCTGCAGCATCGCTGAAAGAACTATTAAATCTATACCATTTCTGAAAGAGCTGAGTAATAGCGCTCTTCAAAAAAGGCTCTAGAGCCTCTTCAGATAATTATCGACCAATAAACATAGTACCCATAATTGGTAAAATAATGGATTCAAACAACACGCACAGGTGAGTGTTGTTGAATATCATATGAACAGACTTGGCCTGACACAAAAATTTGACATGTCATGTCTGTTTGGGAAATGACTGAACAGGCCTGCCAACAAAGGAATCAGGTTCTCAACGTTTGTCAGAGTATCCCTCACTACATCGAACTTGGAAGGTCACCAACTCAACAAACTTATCGCCTTCGTTGAGGAGCAGGATTTGGTGGAAATTGAACTGCTGTGAGATACAATAAATCCAAGCAGGTTCCAGTAGTTGGTCGAATAGACCAATGAACTTTGTTTTTCAGGAATTTCACTATTTTTGTGGAGAGACACAAAATTACGATTTTTTTTCTGCACGAAAAAAACAGAAGTTGTACGATCTTAGGGTTATGTTCGAAGGTGCGGTTCAGTGGAACTCTTCGTCAATTAAACGTTTGGTTCGTTGGGCATATACTCATGCATGAAGTGAAAAAATATACTTCTTCTCAACGTTGATCGTACCAAAAATTCCCTCTCATCCTGCATTAAGAGCAAACGTCGAACTCTTGTTTTTCTTTTTTCTAAAAGCAACTCATGAGTGCTCCCCGTCGAAGAACATACATCTGATATTCGCGTTTGGCATATTCAGAAGGGGTCTAATAAAGCTCTGACGGAGCGCGGCTTCCCGAAAACGCCAATAATTGGAATTCTTCGGGGAGAGCTTTCACCAGGATTGCGATGAAATTATAGGTAGCGAAAAATACTGGAGGAAATCCGGGTTTTGGTGATTGAGTTTTTTCGGTCAGGAACGTTTTTACGTTCAATAGGTTCAATGCAGATGTAGGGTGACTTGATTTGACATTATGCAGGGAGAGTCCTGTTTTGGTTTATTGTCCTGCGGTGTGTGTCAGGATTTCAATTTCGCCAGTATCAAGTCTAGTACAATACGTGTGAGATTATTGAATGATAAATTCATATGTCGGAAATAGATCCTTCAGATTTGTCCTTAATCAATTTAAATATTGCTGTTGTTTATTTTATTGATCACTTGGTATAATAAAAGGAATTTGTTAATCGTCAGATGAACCTTACTTGTCAAATATAGTTTTTCAATTATGAGAAAAACTCAAGTAATTCATAAAATATCAGTAAATACTATCGAATCCACACACCAGACCGCAGTACTTACATTTTGGCGACCGCGACAGGACACTATAATGGAAATTATGAAGAAAGGAAGAGACTTCCTTAGTGAATACCGTTTACGAAAAGGTCAATTAACTGAAGAAGGATATCCAAAACGGAGAAATCATTGAGAAATATCAATTGGAGTCACTCTTACAGAATCTCAAAGATACAAGACTAGCCTGCATAGATAACAACTTGAAAGAGTCTTTTTTTACTGGGGCCCTTGAAGAGATTGTAGATGAAGAATATCAAAAAATGCAGTCTCACCGAGAGAAATACTACGAGTTTCAATCCAAATGCGAATTCCCCATCAGAAAATTAGATGAAGACGTCCAGATAAATAGAGGTGGAAGCTGTACTTTTGAAAATATCGAGAGAAAATTTCATTTACCAAAGATTGAGTTGAAGAAGTTCGATATAAAGAATTGGATTGGTTTTTGGGGCCAGTATAGAAAGATCCACGAAGATGAAGATCTAGACACCGAGGATAAATTCCAGTATCTACTACAGTCTATGGAGGAAGGTACAGCGGCTAGAGATTTAGTTAGAAGTTTTCCGCCTTCTAGAGCAAACTATCTTGTCGCCATCGACCAGTGAAAAGCAAGGTTCGCTAGGGATGAATTACTCATTGTACGATAATAGAAACTCAGCTCAGGGCTTCAGAGACACTTGGAGCAACTAAGGAAAAGGGCACATCAATGTTGCTAACATTAGTTGAGACTGCTCTACCGGACGATTCGATTAAAGTCTGGGAAAGGCATAGAAACGTTAACAAAATCAAAGCGTCAAATTCTGTACACGGTGATTCAAAGGGAAAAATACTTATTAAGATCATCGAAAATCAGATTGGCAGTTCTTTGAGTGTTGAAAATAAATAAGTAATATTTCCCCATCGATTTCACTTCAGACCTTCATCATTAAAAAATTGTAAATGATGGTGAGGGAAAGTTGGTCAAAGCACTCTTAGAATGGGTATCGCAGCGCTCATATCTTTTACCTCACCTTGCCAAACAAATGTCACTAAGAGAATCAGGTAAAGAAAAAATTATACAGGGTGTTTTCGATGGTACTTCCTTCATCATCCCCTCAAATCCGTATCTTGTATAACATAAGGCTTCTCAGAATCGACAATTCGTTCGAATACAAACCAAATGTCTTGGAGCAGAACAAAATATATAATTATATTCAAGGAATGGATGATATTACGTATGTCAATTATTTGAAGGAAAGAAATATCATAATCCATGATAACAAATTCGAAAACTTACCAAGCGAAAGAGAATCATTATCGGGGGCCGATATATTTGGCAGTTTATCAACAGGCAACTTTGACAATATCAGTGATGGAATTACGGCAATACGAACAAATTTTGGGTGAACATTAATGGGCAGATATTATTCTCAACGTAACATAGGTGCTTTTTCCGGTTTCTTTGAGAACTACTCAATTACTGATTTGTGGGATTTAGAAATGCTAGGAATGAGAGATCCTCCTGGAGTTGAAAAGAAAGAAGTTCTGGAAAAAATAACTTAAAAATAATTTATGATACCATTTTTTTCAGAGATGAAATATATGAAATGATTTGCCTTGGGTAGAGGGCCATCCCATTCTTTTAGCTAATTCAAATTTAGCGAAGAGAAGATTGGATTCAAATTCGAAGAGGTTGGTGGATAAAGGAATTTTTGATCTTATCTTATTTTATCCAATCCATCTTGGCACAGAACTAATAACGCATCTGCCCAGCAATCTCTGTGAAGTATACTAATATAAAGAAATACTTATTATGTGTTCACTGTGTTGAAATTTATTCCTAGAAGGTGTTTTTTTCTTCGTCATTGTCTACACTACCAGTGTGCAACTGGAAAAGTATCTGACGTTATGCCAAGATGGATTGGATGAGCTGTACCTATCAAAAGTATTCACCAAATGACACAAATTAGGAAGAGATTGGAGATGACGGAAACACAGAGAAAAAAGTTCATCACCACGCAGTGATCAAGGAATCCAGCACAACGACAAGGATACGTCCAGTATTCGACGCCTTATTTTTGAGAAATGATTCCCACACTACTTCTGAAATTTCAGTACTTTTCGATGGAAAATGTAATACCATGACGTCACCGAGGGGGTGTTGTCAACTTGCTTCATCGAAATAGGAGGAACTTGTGATGTTAGAGAGGTCATCCAATCCTCTACCCATCGCAGGTTTACTCTCGAGACTTGGACCAGCCGTTTCTCAGTTATCATTAGTCAAATTCACCTATTCCAGCAATAGTAGTAGCAATAGTGGTAGTAGACTTGCACCACTTTCAATTAAATTATGATTCGTATGTTTGAAGATCATTCAAAATAACACTGGTATTAACTAGTCCAGTTATCGATAACACAGAAGTATTGGATTGGAAATCGAAAGAACTATCAATAGAGGTATCACAAGAATAGAGACCATTCTAGAAAAAATAGGCGGCGTCATACTATCGATTTCTCCACCAAATAGTTTGAACTTGATATCTGATGATATCTCACGTTTGTTGCCAAATAAAATACGTTTATACCCTGAAATAACAAATGTATTTATAGTGTTTGGCTGTGATTGGACATTAGAATGGGCGAATACTAACATATGCTTCTTATGCGAAGGGCAAAAATAATAGATCCCCCTCCCCCAGATAACTTACTGGTATTTCAAGTTCCCAATAAATAATGGGACCTAATGAAACGAGCATACGAGCATTTTCAGGAATACATGTTTGCTAGTTTTGGGATATCTGAAATGTATACTCTTCATGCTGACAGAAACTTTGTAATTATATCTATCAATTCAATCCTCAAAAACTGACTAATTCTTGATGCGAAATAAGAAATCATTTTAGTGCAGCTGAAAACGATAGAAAGTTCGTCAACACTCAGCAACACCATTAATCACAGACTTACTCCATGACAAATGAGCAAGCAGGCCGAGCATCAGCGTCTCGTTTGTTTGTGACCGTTGACAGTCACCGCATTATCCCAGACTTTTTGCCTTCACGCTTCTCTTTGTCCCACATGGGCCTTTCCAGTCAGCCCAAGTCATGATTAAAACCGGAGCTCTTCAAAACAATGGGAGAAGTTGAAACCCTTTCGACTATACAACAGATACAAACAATACTATTTACTTCAATTAAAACATCCCTTCAAAACTTCAGGGCAACATAGCATTCGCAATTCTCCTCCTTACTGGAAGAAAGTTTGCCGCAGCGTAACCGTTCGAGTGTAAAGTTCGAATGGGAAAATTAAATTTTAATATCTATCGCCCTTTTCTGAAAACGCGAAGACAAATAAATGCCGGCTCAGAACTTTCCAACAAACTTAAGTTAGCAGTTTTGCGGAAACAAAGGACGCTCCCGAATTAGCATACAACAGGTAGCGGGGGAAGACGAGGGGTGAAGGATAGCAAATTTTTCTTGTTGGGGATTAACTTTCGTTAAAGGGATTTGGGCGAGTCAATTAGTGGGTATTGTAGGGACAAGGGCATGCTGTAATCAGTGGGGCTGAGTTGAAATTATCAACTGTATTGCATGAATTGTGAGAAGAAAATGAGTACGTTTGAAGATATATTTACATGACTTGGGATCGATCCCCCAATGAAACAGATTTTTGTTTCGAAAATTCCTCTCTATCGAGTTGGTTATTTCTTTCATCTGTCAAAAATCAGTCATCAACCAATCACACTTTTGTTTCCTGTTTGACAAGAACAATCAACACGCACCATTAGAGACTATCTGCATGGTGCATGTTGAAGAAATAATCTTTTATACATACACCCTTTATAATGTGTTGCTATGATATTCTTATATTGAAATGTAGTCGTCATTGAAAGAGATAAATAAATGTTGTTGTTTTTGGAGGTTCAATTACAAAAATAGCATTGAGTTTTATTAAATAGAACTTCTACGGTTGATACAGTTTTCATCAGTGCACAATAGTCACCGACTATTCAGCAAATAGATTTTAAACTTCAAATTGAATCAATTGTGTTGAAGTGTTTGAAAATGAATCGGTTTGGCAGAACCAAAAACGAAGAAATAGATATTGTAGTCCAGTCTTCAATCCCTCATAATACAGTGAGGAGTAATTGATATTTTATAAAGCTGGTGCTGTTTCTGTTTGGATTTTGTTGATTGTTGATATTTTGAATAAATCATTTCAAATTGTTTCATTTTGTGAATATTTCTTTCCGATATGAGGAATTGGGTTCAAGAAATGATCTTTATAAATATAACACGACCTTGAATAGTAGGCTAAAATTTAGATTGCTGCTAAATTTCTCTTGTATTTATTAATTTGACTCGACATTATTATGGCATTAATAGTCAGAGATAAAAGCCCTCGATATTTGCTCTCGGGCGCTCATCAGATCATCAATGCCAAAATAATGTCTCGTTAAAATATTATAAAATACAGTCGAAATTGAGGTGTAAAAATAGTCGACTATTTATCAAGGTATTATTATATTACCTTTGAGATTCGACCTCGTCACGTTTCATGGTTGACGGGTTATTTATTTAATTTCGATCTAAAATCCAGATTTAGAATCATTTTTCTTCTGAAAATGCTCACCTTGTTAGCGAAACGCGAATAATATAAGTTTAGTAATTGATCTTAACAAAAAGATTCAACTTTTACAGAAAAGGTTTCACTCTCATCATTTCTCCGGTGGAGTTTGTAAAAATACCATGAATAACATGATGAGGCTTGTCAAATGTCTGAAGAGCCATGAAAATGAATCTGAAATCAGTTCCATATATATTGTTTAAATGCCACGTCACATTTCAATATAACGAACCAAAAATTGCGATTTCATTGAAGATAATCAAAAAGAGACTTGAAAAATGAGGCAAACTAGCTCTCGAAACGTCGCCAAGTGACAGAATAAACATTTTTTGATAAATTTGTTAACTGAATCTCCAAATTTATAGAATTATGATACGTAACTGATATAATAGCCACTCAATTTTGCGTCTCTTCAATATTGCTGTTACGTATATATATAAACATTTGCCCTCAAAGCAGTTCTAAATAAAAACCTGAACCTTTTTTCTATTCATTTCCAGGGAAAAAAAAAAACAAAAATGGATTCCAGAGAAATTCCAGATATATAATGAACTTGACCCATTTATTACACAGGCGAAGTTAACCAAACAGATCATAATTTCACTGATGATGTGAACAAAAAACATTTTTCTCTTTCTTCAATCAGCAGAATTAGCAATAAACTCCTTGACCTAGTCTGTGAGCGTACTGAAAGACTGAAACTCAGAAGAATTCAGATCTGCTTATGTTTTCCTGTTTAATAGTTGGCATCACTGAAATTTTCATTACATGTTGGAAAAATTCAGATCTGCTCATGTTTTCCTGTTTAATAGTTGGCATCACTGAAATTTTCATTACATGTTAGAAAAATTCAGATCTGCTCATGTTTTCCTGTTTAATAGTTGACATCACTGAAATTTTCATTACATGACAGAAAAATTCAGATCTGCTCATGTTTTCCTGTTTAATAGTTGGCATCACTGAAATTTTCATCACATGACATGGTTTCTCGCAATCTCCTCTTAATACTACAGGATTTCCCTCCGTGTTGAAAATAATCAGGGGCATATTAATGTCATTGAACCGTTAGGTGCTCTGGAGTAGAAAAAATTTTTTTTTTTCTCGCCGGACCTGCATGTCTTTTGTGAGTCTCGTCTGGCCACAAGAGGCGATAATCGTATTTACTTTGAGAAAGCGTGGTCCGCTCTGATTTTCTATCGTGTCAGTTTGAATTGGTATTCGCCACTTCTTTGCCTTCGCACGTCGCGTTTCGGTCAACATACTTCCTTTTAGAGGAGATTTAACGAGGAGATTTTTCGAAGCATAATAGAACCGAATTGATGAGGGCGAACAAGAGATTTTTTTGACAGCGTCAAGGGCTGGAATCAATCATATTTTTTTCTGGCTAAGAAGTTTAGGTGGAATGAGATTCCATGGTGGATACAATTCCGCTTTGGTTAGACGTCACAGAAAACTTGACAGAAATTTTTCGAGCAGATGGATGTTATTTCGTGCGACTCTGTAATTGGAACTTTCACTTTCGTATCAGTGGCAAAAAATGTTAAATAAAATGAAATGTACGAAATATACATAGTCGAGATTTAAGTAAGCCTCAAGTGATCGCAATAAATTCGCTCAAAAACAAAAAACGATCATTGATCTGAGCCCTTCACTTCCATTTGTGTTTTAGAACCTTCCAACCTACAGGGTTACCATTTGGTACAGCGATAGTGAAAACCCATCTGAACTACACAACATGTTCATATAATCAATCTCAACAACATCGAAAAAGGGTCGCAGAATCTTTGGAAAGCCAACGTCTGTTCAAACATTTATGATAACTTCTGTCAATAAAAACAAATATTTCGTAAAAATAGATCTGATGCTGGTAGGTTGAATAGTTTTTGGACAGTTACTGAATATAGTTATATCCAAGTCTCTCAATAAATTGACATTTATTTCGAGTAGCTGTTTCGGGTAGACTTTCTTTCTTTTTTGTGAATGGATTGAAAGTCTAAGTAATTAACTTTGTCAACGACTATTGTATCAAATATTCATAATGCATGTGTTTCTTCAAGAATTACGATATCCATAAATCACTTGTGATTTATGAAATTATTATTCACTACCATCAATTTGACAATTGTGATAGGAAATTTTCCGACTAGCAGTTCGATTTTGTGTGTATAACGTACAGACAAACACGATAAAAATAGAGCGTGCTATGAAACGTCAAGTCAGATCGAATTTAATTTGGAACGTCAAACAAATTGTTGGTTTGACTTGTTTCAGCAGCAAAGTTTATAAGTATCAAAGTTATAACATGGATACAGTTAGTGAAAATGAAGCAATGTCTTGTACACCTCCAGGAATACAAGAAGCGGCAAAAATTGCATCGTTAAACTTATTACCCGAAAGATCAGGAAAAATGTATTTATCTGCGTATGAATCTTTTGTACAATGGAGAATTGCCAAGAAAATCGAGTCTTTCTCAGAATCCGTCTTGTTGGTATATTTCACAGAGTTATCCACAAAGTACAAGCCATCAACATTATGGACAACCTTCTCAATGCTGAGAAGCACAATCAGCTTGAATCATGGTATTAACATTGATAGTTAAAGCAAATTGCGAACATTGTTGAAGAGAAAATCTGAAAACTTCTCGCCTAAAAAAGCCAATACGTTTTCTCCAGAAAATATAAAAGATTTCCTAACAAAGTCATCTGACGATAAATATCTTGCAACAAAGGTAAGAAAAACAATTCTTCATATATTTTGTAATTTGACAATAAATATTTGTTCAAGGTGGCAATGATAATGGGAGTAATGGGTGCCTGTCGGGCAAACGAAATGTATAAATTGAAACTTAGTGATTTACAAGATCTTGGATCAGCTTTTTTAGTGAAAGTTTCAAATAGGTACCAAAACAAAAATTACTCGCAAATTTACAATCACCGATGAATTTTACCAAATTTGCAAAAAGTATATCAGCCTTCGTCCACCTCATGTTAAGTCTGATGTATTCTTTTTGAACTATCAAAAAGGCAAATGTACTTCGCAAAGAGTAGGTATTAACAGGTTTACGAAAATGGGAAAACAAATAGCTACATATTTGCAATCACCCGATCCAGAAAAATACTCTGGTCACAGTTTCCGAAGATCATCTGCGACTATACTTGTTGATGCGGGTGGGGATATAACAGCTTTGAAAAGGCATGGTGGATGGAAATCCACGACGGTAGCAGAATGCTACATTGATGATTCCATGAGAAACAAAATGGAAACAGCCGAGAAAATCTCCAACACGATACAGAATCCATACAAGCAAAATGAAACCATATCGACAAGCTCTTTTTTGAACAACAAAAATATAAATATAAGTTCAGACTTAGTGCCATCACTAAATTTTGAACATTGTCATAATACAAATATTACTATCAATATTAATAAATAGGTAGTTGAATTTGTTGTCGAATAATTTATCAAATTTCAGGTTACTCAAGTATAGATACAAAAATTGTGATGATTTCAGAAAATATTATTCATGAGTCGTGGACAAAGTATAGTATTCTACTCGCTATAATAGCCATCATTATACGCTCGTTGAATAATATACTATATTTCACTTGTATTAGTTCCGAATCACTTTGGTGAAGAAGATGAAGATAATGTTAGTTATTCCGAAAGTAATACATACAATACAATACATACAATAGCAAGATGTGTAGGTTTCGAATAAACATGGCGGATCTGCTAAAACCGGAGTTGTGTGCTGTTTCTTCGTGTGCATTCTTGACTTTGACTGCTTTGAATCATAATTAACATAAATCATCTCCATTCAAACTCCATTTTCTCAACTTTTAAGTTTACCTCAGTAAGATTTCTATTGTATCAATTATGTTTCTATCGATTATTCATGGAATTTTTTCATCCCTCCATAAACAGAAATGTTTCTTGAGATCAATAAATCAATCAAGTTAAAACATTGACATGCAAAATATCAAAATTTGTAATCTATATGAATACCGATTGTAAACGAATTGTCAGATAATCTCAAGATAGTTAATGATTTCACTCAACTTCGATGCTTTGTTACACCTCAAGATGTCCTTCATATCAGCACTCAAGAAATTGAAAACTCTAAGTAAAATGTTTTTATGACAACGCTGTCTTGAAGCATTTTTTGAATTATTTATTTTTTACAGTCATGTAAAATGTTTGTATTTGTCAAATATTGATGAGCGATCAATTCAGTTCTCTTTCTGAAAAGGTCAAGAAAGATGTCTTCGAAAATACCCCCATTTTCACAAAAATTGGTCATCTTCCTGAATACCCAGAGAAGTATTCAGAACATGTAGCGTATAACATACAGATGATTTTCCACTAGCGGAGTACCTAAAGAAGCCGGAAATAGGGGAAATTGGTTGAGTTTCCGTCGAGATATGGAGCTCTCATGGAGAGCCAAAAAATTATAACCAGACAAGGGTGGTATTTGGAAGCGGCTGTTAGCCTGGTGGAGGGATACTCTCAAAGTAAAGAGCTCAGAGGATGTTACAAGGAACTATTGAACTATATCTATAGATAGAAGTATAACTTTTTAGTTATATAAGATTCGATGTCAACTGAAAGTCTTGCTATTCCTTACTATTCCTCTGGATATTGAAGAAAGTTCATGGGAATAATGAACACGCTTTTGACGAAGAAGTTTATTGAGATTCAGGATAGACGTGTGTATGAACAAGGAAGGGGGAAGTACTTCCGAATTGTACTGAACAGTAACCAACATTTTGAGATGCTATCAAGCGCACCAATCGCCTCATCGCACGCAACTCCAAAGTACCGACAAGATGCTGCCGTTTTCAAATCGTTTCTGTGTCTATCCAAGTATGTTGTATATTGTATTCAGCAATACGTAGAGTTATCAATTTGACTGAATATTGTGCGAAAGAGGCAATATACATATTTAGGTTTGTTTTTTTCCACTTTTTCAAGGATTCTCCATTCTATAAACCAACTTACTTTTTCATCTTTCCTGATATGCGGATTGATTGAAATTTCATTTTTTTTGCGTCATATTCAATTTATGAACACCCTAATTAACTTGTACTCATGAAAAAAGTGATGCTTCTAAAGTTACCCACAAAATTCAAGATTGCAATATTTCTTCAACATCTAGAATATTTGTATGTTAATTGAAGTGCTCTATCAAAAAATGCATAAATATACTGAGTTCTCAATTTTTGATTCCAGAGTTGCTGTAAAACATTGTGAATGTTACAGAATCATTTTTTTGGCAAAAAAATCTGAATTGTGATACTATATGACACACCGAATTCACTAGATTCCAGGAGAATGTATCGCCAGTAAGATGATATTTCCACAATTTAGTATAAAGTTTTCTGTGGAATGATCGACGAGACAGCAAGTCATGATAGCAAATATGTGAAACAGTTGCTCCTTGACTCACGAATATAACTATATTCAGTACCAATTCAAAAACTGTTGGACCTACCAGAAGCAGATCTACTTCTACGAAATTTTTGTTATATTTGAGAAAAGTCACAGAATTCATCATAATTACTTGAACAGACGTTGGCTTTTCAAAGATTCTGCGATCCTTTTTGGATGTTGTTGAGATTGATTATAAAAGTCATGTTGAATAGTTCAGAAGGATATGTAGTATCGCTGTATCAAATGGCTACCCTGTACATTGGAGGGCTCAAGTTCCATACTATTGATCTAGAACACATATGGAAGGGGAGAGCGCTGGTCAATAATCCTTTCTTGTTTCTGAGCTAATTTGCGAGCAGCCAAGTTTTCTATGACCGTCTCCAGCAAAAGCGGAATTTCGTCCATTATCATGAAATATCATTCCCTACGATTTCACAACACGATTTCGCCTAAACTTCTTAGCCAGTAAGAAATATGATTGATTCCAGCTCTTGCCCGCTGTCAAAAAAATCTCTTGTTCGCCTTCATCGAATCGGTTCCATTATTCTTCGAACAATTTTCTCGTTAAGTCTCCTCTAAAAGGAAACATGTTGACCGAAACGGCGACGTGCGAGGGCAAAGAAGTGGCGAATACGAATTTCAACTGACACAATAGAAAATCAGAGCGGACCACGCTTTCTCAAAGTAAATACGGTTATCGCCTCTTGTGGCCAGTAGGAATTCACAAAAGACATGTGTAGGTCCGGCGAGAAAGAAAAAATGTTTTTTTTTTACTCCAGAGCACCTAACGGTTCAATGACATCAATATGACAATGAATATTTTGAACGCGGAAGGAATTCCTGTAGTATTTAGAGAAAATTTCGAGAGGTAAGGGCAGGAAACCAAAATTCATATTGGGCCAGGACCGAAGTATTTGAAAATGGTGAAAATCAAAAGAAGTCAGAACAGAACCAATTGAAAATAAACAGAAGTATGACAAACATATAAGGAAAAATAAAATACGGGCAACTTGAGTTAGGGAAGTAGAGGGAGGTGGGATTTCAAGTTCAACTATTTACCACGATTTCTCACAAAACTACAAGTCATACCAAAAAATGTTGAAAGGCAAAGTTATAGGAAATGAAAAGATCCATAACTCCGATACCAGAATTTTTTTTTCACCATCAAAATTCATGCAAAGATTCCAAATGGTGAGAGATTTCCTTCTTATGCCATGAACATACTGTAATTTTCATCATTGAGAATATTAACTTTTCTCATTATTTTGATTCAATATAATTGAAAAAATTCATTCGAATAGTGTAACGCTTGACAACACGCTACGAGCAGTCACTGGAGAAAACTTACTTATTCGTGGAGAAGCTGACATCAGAATGATTACTGATTCTTGAGCGACTTATCATCATAGTTACAGAATTCGCCGAATTTATTCTCGGAATACATTAAATAAATTCTCTGATTGCAGTGTCCAGCCATAGGATGAATCCCCCAGCAATTCGGTTTTCGCACGAGCCAGAGAGGAGACACGACTAGACAACAGGAAGGACTAACTTGGTCAAACAGAAAGTCAGCATTGGCCAAGTCCATTCGATTCAACAACCATCAAGAAGAGTTCAATTCGTTAAGCTACAAGAGATGAAGGCTCGAAACGATTTGAATTCAAACACAGGCGGATTTGATCGAATGTGGCTGTACACCTCTCGTCGTAAAAAGAATGATATAGTGCACAGGACTCAACGAAGGCAAAGAAAAAAAAATGGAGCTCGTTCACCTACAGAGACTCAAGTGGTACAATGGAGATAATGAAATATTGTTTGATCGGGACGATCAAAACTAAGAGGGGGATAATGTTACCAAATCTCCTAGCGCCGGTCCTATCGCTCGTTAAACGTAAAATGAGGGGTCGAGGAAAGAATGTAAAATTCCAGGAAATTCCGACTCGCGTAAAGAATTTGATACACATCATCAAGCCCTGCATGAATAAGTTCGGAAGATAGGCAACTATAAAGTCGCGAAAGAAAATAAGCAATACGCCCCCTATCTCCTTTCGTGAGAACACTCAATGGTTAGACCGCCATACTTTAGTTTGCATGTGTAAGGGGCCATTGTGTTAACTCTTCAGTCATTTTGGATTTTTATGATTTTTGTGTGTGTAAAAATGAATGTAAATATTCCAGTGAAATAATTATAAGGTTTGCTGCTTTCTATTTATTGTGAGCGTATATTTATTTTTTGTTGTATTCTATTTCCAGATACAAACCAGTTACTCTTTGATACCATCTCTTCGGTATGTGTTATAATGTATCATTCAGTATGTAAATAATTCTAATTGGAGAGAATCTCATAAACCAGATGAAAACTGCCACTTCTGATACTTTTTTATTGCTTAAATACATTGAAAACATTTCATGTCAAGGGATCGAAATAAATTTTCCAGCTGAGAGATGTATTTTTCAATTATTGCATTGATCATTAAATCATGCAATAGTCTGAATGACAAAAATCCGGAGGAAAAAAAAATGAGAATTTGAATACGATACCTCTAGCTCACTACAAAGACGCTCCTAATTCTGAGCTAAATAGGCTTCTTTCATTGATAACTTCTTCAAAACATTAAAGTTACTACGGTTGTTTGGGAAGTTAGTATCTACTTTTGTAGCGAGATCGGGTTCTTGATTGATGAAATATATCATTAAATCTGTACTAATTCTTCGAATTGAACTGTTATTACCACTTTTGATGGCGGACTAGCTTACTTCAGGTGTTCAAATTGAAAAACGTACTTGCAAATGAAAACAATGTTTGAACAAAATTTCAGAATTATCAATTTACTCAACTGTGAATGGCCTCAACCAAACTGATGAGTGATGGACTTGTTCCATTTCCTTCATGAGCTTTTCTTTGAGTTTAGTTGAACACGTGTATGGAGATCAACGAGTGTACATTGTAATTTAAAATTGTTTTTGAATAAACGTCATTATTATCAGTGAATGAGTAAAATTCTGTGAAGAAAAAGTTCAACGAATGAGGACTTCAACAAATATAGAGATAAATTTTGAAAGCAAACTCAAGAAACATTCGATTACAAAGTTGCAATGAAAAGGAGAATTTGAAAACTAATGCATAATGCATATGCTCATTCAGAGAAAACTAGAGTGCATGAGTTTTTGTTTCCTCATCTTGAAATTCACACCGCCCTTTTTTTCACACTTATGTGGACAGTGCATTTCTCCTCTCAGGGAGAATCAGATTGAAATAGCATTCAGGTGAACGCGAAGTCACACCCGGTATGTTCTATGAGATGGGCCTCTTGCGTGTCTACTGCAAATTTAATTAGCCACAGTTTCTATCGGAATCTATTAATTCCTGTTAATTTAAGCCCGGTAGGGCCGAAAGTTCACATAACGCATGATACCCAGGAATTTATAACCCAGATTGAGCATTACGATAATTAACTTTTTCAGTTGGTTTCTCCACGATTTCGAAATGGAGGGGTGAAAATGTTCATCGATTAGAATAAGACGTGACCAGATGTAGAAAGCCTTCAGAGAAGCAAGAGAATGTCCGTGTACATTTCAAGAATTATATACAATATAAATGTTTGTGAGTTTTTGGTATGGTCAAAAACGAAGTATTTGCTTCTATGCCTAAACTAATACGCTAGACCTAGAAGAGGGGAAAAACAGATAGAGAACTTCGGGAGTATTGAGGAAGATGGAGTAAATGAAGTCAATAGTATTATAAATTCCTCCCTGAGTGTGATAATGAAATTGAGGTTATGGTGAATGAAGTGATACTTGACTCACTCCGTTTTTTTGAACAGATAATTCTTCTGTTGTCTGAAGTACCCAACGTATATTGAATGGATGAGTTTTGTGACATTCGGTCTCTGTCCTTCGAACATCGCTGGTAGCTTTTTCGTGAGCAACGGAAAAATGAAATACTGGTTCTTGAAAAACAATTTATTGTTAATTTGAGTACTGATTGGTCAGCATCATTGTGTGTAGAGCAATACTATTCTCAACATAATCGGTTGGTGGATCACCTTGGAAATATTTCACTCACTTCGTTCATGTTGCAACTCTCGGTATTCTTGAGAAGAACACTTTATTGTTTGATTTTCACTAGAGGGTTCACAAAACTGCTGGACGTGTTGTCACGTGTTCATTTTGATATTTTCATTCTTTATTTCGAAGTCTATGACTATGTAAACCCTGAGTTCGATAAATTCAAATTATATTATTTATTGTTGAGGAATATTCTCAAAGTAATCTTTATATTCCATCATTTCGCCAATCAGAATCCAATTACCTTCTCTCTCCTTGTTGTTGTCCTCAATTAAACCTGAAATGAATACTTTCATGAAGGTTTTGCTATATTTCAATACTTTTTCATTCCCTCAATTCCCATTCATTTGCAAATAACTATCCAAGCATATATTCGAACGTGTTCATTATATTCGAACGCATACTCAAATGAACTAACCTTGTTCCAATAAAATTACGATCCCTTGAGGATTCTATGTATTTTGTGACCAATGAATCTGAAAAATTTTGTTTCATGAATGGATTGCCACCGAAATTATATTTTTGTGGTACTTTTGATATCCAATTGTTGATTCGGAAATTTATGTCCAAACTTCTCGACAAAGTAAGATCTTCTGTAAGGATCAATTGATTTTGATTCTCGAGAGACGGCGAGCTGAACGACTCCATTATGTTTGTTACTACGCGTTCCTTATGGCATTGTTTCTTCATCGCCATACGGCGATGTGCGTAATAATAATAATAATAATATTTATTAACCATTTTTGATACACTTGGTATATGTGGTAAGTCAAGGTAAATGTACTATGAACTATAAGCAAAAGAGGACAATAACATTCAGAGAACATGGTCAACAAACAAGAGAAAAAGTTGAATATACAGTTTATACTCATAACACTTTAAAAGAGTTTAAAAATTGACAAAACATTAATATGTAAAAATATTATAGGTAGGTATAGTCTAAAATTTCTTATCATTCACAACCCTAAAAAAAAGAGAGTTGGCGGTGCAGGTGCTTCAAACTAGCTCTGCGATTGGTTCTCCAGAGGTCAAACGTCTTCCCACTCTCTTCATTTCAGCAGTTCTTCACAATTTATCGATCTTATGCGTTTGTCTTTATGGTTTCTGGTGAACATTTTTAGAACTGCTTTAATCCAATGACATGCGATGCTCCACTATGTTTCTACCCTTAGGTTGCTCGAAGACCATAATTGTGTCTCCAAGCCACCTCGGGGAGAATACAAAGCCTGTCTTTTAGGATAGTGACAAAGAACTTATCGATGACTAGCTTTTGATGCTTGAATAATATTCTCAGCAAAGGTTCCTCAAACCTGCCAAACAGGAAAATATCGGAGTAGAGTAGATGCTTTTATTTTATGTAGTTACTAAATTGAGTGTAAAGACTTTGTTTGCGTAGTGTAGTAGCACTAAATCGAAGACACTGCCCCGTACAAGCCATAGGAGCCTCGTCAGAAATAATAATAATAATAAATCGTCTTTTATTGGGCGAAGTTTAGTTTAACAACTATTCTTACACTTAACCCGGTTCATACAGTTCACATGAAAAGATCATATTATACATGTTTCTTATAATATTTGACGATAAAAATCTTGCCAGAGAAACAAAGAACAAAAAAAAACTATCAATTAAATTGTTACAGAAATAGAAGAAAAAAAATGATAATAGAAAATATCTAGAGAGTAATTTTCAAGTGACATTTGAATCAAAATCATGTATTCTAGACAATAATCCATGTATTTACATAAGAATCCTGTGAAATACAGCCATTCATCGATATTTCCGAAATCAGAAAGGCAAAAAAGGAGAACATCATATTATTATAATCAATAGAATATCTAACTCTCACTAGTTACAACAGAAACGAATATAAGGAGTGAAATGATATGATATGACATCCATCAAAAATGGTTCAGTGAGCGATCACGTGTTCATCATGGAAATTTTTATTTTGTTTCTGAAAGAAGCGATAGATGTTGAAAGTTTGATGTAATTATCAATCTCAAATGATTTGCCATTAGAATTGAGCTTTTCCTGGGTATATTGGTTCGTACAACGAATCATTTATGCTATTTGTGTATTATATCATAAGAACATTTTGATATTTTTTTTTAGAAATATATATTTTTTCGCATTTGACAGGAGCTCAATGCGTCCTGCCAGTACTGTTGGGGAATTCATATTCGAACGGATGATAAAACTTGTAAAATTGCAGTGGAATCAGAAGATTTGTTGACAAGTTTGGAACCGATTGAGAAGATGAATATAATGAGGAAAGAAATAGTAGGTCTAATGACTGGGTTCGAGTTTGAATTAATTTCTTACCATTTGGGTATATTTCCCTTTTTTTGTTTTGTTTGGTATTTTTATAAGCTCCAGCGTTGATAAAGCGGAGGGTCTCTACCCACGCCATTCTTCAAAAGCTGGCAGCCTACCCTGGGAGCTGAACTCTACAAACCAATCACGCCAAGTTGTGGTATAACGAGTGTTCATATATTCATTGAATTGAATAGTTCACAAGAGAAAAAAAATGTTTGCCAGTGTTTCAGTATACAATAACGTCTTCAGACTTGTTATAGTACACCATAACGCGCCTGAAGTGTATAGCGTTTTTTTTAATTATGATACGAATTTTCATCAAGAATAGGTCAATTTCACCAGTTATCTCCTGCTTCTAAGTTTCTACCAAATTTCATAACACTACACCCTATTTTCAACGCGAAAAACCTATTTCGTTACATTTAATTTCAACGACACAATTCCTCACGATCTAATCCGAAGAAACATTCGAGCGAACAATACATAATAACTTGATACATTCTGGAAATGAAAGCTTTGGAAATGAAGGAACGAGGAAAGAAAATGCAGTCGGTGTAGGCAGTTAGTCGCCCACGGTTATAATTGAAAAAGTTTCGTCCTAATCGAGAATATCCCCTACCGTATACGTGAGGAATGAAAGGGATGTTCTCAAATCAAGTGTAGGGAGAAAATGCAATTTTTTATATTGAGATATTGTCAGAACAGAATTTCCCAGATCGTTCTCATAGACACTTCAAAACCAACGGTTGGGATATTATCATCATAACCTGTTTCGGTTTTTTTTAAATTCATTTTCACAAGTACACACATGAGATGATATGACTGATGAAAATGAAGGTTTCTCTTGCTTCAGTTCGAACCAAAAGTGATGAGAGCTACTCCATACAATGCATACCATAAATGTATATCTAACTCAATTCAACATATTATCGGGCTACTTTTATACCAAATGAAAATTGCCAAGCTGTGTGCACGTACCAATATGCTAGGAGAGAAGAAGACTCCTGTATTTCGTGCAGAAAATCATTCATTGAAATTGTAGCAGAGTGCTTTCGACTAAAGTCGAATGAGAACCTACTCATTAGACCGACATTTTCAGATCTCTCTACGGGTTCCTTATGAACTCATTTCTCATTTTGTCAATTCACCTATTGATCATTTAATCTCTATTTTAAGCTCCATGTCACTGCCTCCAACTGTCATAGTCAATCTGTCAAATTTCAAAATTTAGTTTCACGCCATGGCAATTTTAATGAATTTCACTGGTACCATTTTCGTCATCCAGGATAATCCTGATTTTCGTCGAATACTTTTCAAGTGAAATCTCTATTCACCAACAATTTCAGAGAGTTTTCAAACATTACTTACTTTCAGGTAAGTTCTGATGATGACTTTTTAGTGGAAAGCGCTCTGCTAAAAAAAAATTATATATATATATATATATATATACCGTGTGACACAGACTCATGGTACACCCTCGTTTTCTCCTTTGTTTTTCTAGCTGTATTTTTGAAATTTGAAACATTGAATATGCTCACTGAACAGCATTTCTCGACATATCTGAAAGAAAAAAAAAGCTTCCAATTTTTCCGGAAATGACATCAACTTTCGATTCTTGAATGGGACACCCTGTATATTGTTACATGATCAGCTAGGGATGATCATGAGGAATCCAACGATACCAGGTTTGATGATGTTGTCTCCAATGACTGCGGAGATATCGCCATTTATATTATCCATAAGCTCAACGATTAGGTGAGAGAAACTTTTTCTGGCGGGTCAATCCAATTCTCTCACCTACTCGTTGAGCTTATGGATAATATAAATGGCAATATCTCCGCAGTCATTGGAGACAACATCATCAAACCTGGTATCGTTGGATTCCTCATGATCATCCCTAGCCGATCATGTAACAATATACAGGGTGTCCCATTCAAGAATCGAAAGTTGATGTCATTTCCAGAAAAATTGGAAGTTGTTTTTCCTTTCAGATATGTCGAGAAATGCTGTTCGGTGAGCATATTCAATATTCCGAATTTCAAAAATATAGCTAGAAAAACAAAGGAGAAAACGGGGGTGTACAATGAGTCTGTGTCTCACACATATTGACGATCGAAACAACGAGAATTAACACGTCTGAAACTTTATACAAATTCTTTTCATTTCCCCATATATCTTCTCAAGTTTTTCGTAATTGAGTTCTGAGTTGAATCATTCTTGTTATTTGTACAGGTTCATTGAATGGAATTATTTTGATTTTTTTTATTGTATTTCACGGATTATTTTGTTTTTCTTGCTGACTTATCTTTCATAATTCATTCACATGTTCAGTACTCTTTTCAATAATGATTAAGGACTTTTTTTCACATATCCATTGGCCCAAACAATGAGTGATCGGTTCACCAGTTGAACACTTCTTTGAATCAATTTTTAACAGTCTGCATTTGGAAAGGGAAGTAATTGTAGATGAAACGAAAAAATTACGCGCTGCGTGGGACTTCATGTAAAACACATAATTTGCTTTCGTTGAGTTCAAAAAGAATTTGGATGGAAGCCTTTTTACAGACTGCTTCACATTTGTTAATGCGTAAATTTCTTCGGTGAATGACTCTGCACATACATTTGTAGAATGTTATTCAGGAGTTGTTCAACGGACTTCAGCCCATCAATCTACACATTTTTCTTAATGTTGGATCTGGTATTACTCTGGCCGATCGTCTTATCACATCAGTTCTTTACAACGTGCCTCAAAATGCCCCATAGGTATTCAATTTATCTTGAACAATTTGATATTATAAATGTATGAAATTTCTCTTCTTCATGTTGATTCTGTCGAAATATAACTTTACCAAATAAGCTAATTAATTATTTTCTTCACCCCAACTAACGAGCCAAAGTCACTCTCGTGTTCTGTTTTCCCCAAGAGCATACTTTCTTTTCCGCGCTTAAAGAAATCATAGAGAGATTAGGGGGATTTCTTCGGGAGGCATAAGGTATACGCACTCCGAAGCACTTTCCAAAACTTTTCCGAGAAAACGGCTTATCGAAAATAATAAACTGCCACGGCTAAACAGCCACCGGAGTAACTCCGGAAAAACTGGGGATATCATAAAAATTACGTAGAGCAGTGCATGAGATTTGCATACATGAATGAATACGATGTTTCCCAAATAGGAGACGACAATATGTACAGGGTGATGATTTGCAGAAAGATACCACTCAGGGGCGTATCAATGGAATCACAATCAAGAACTTGAATTTCACACACCAGACCAGTGAAATGACGAATGTTCGCAAGGGCGAATTCAGGATTCTACTCGAGTCAGTCGTATATTCATGAATAGTGGCCAAGGGAAAGGATTTAGGAATGCAAAACATGTTTGTGGAATCAGATAGCATAAGTGATTTCCAGCTTCAAAATGATGTGTGATGAGTGAACATTCAATAAAAACAACAAAAAACTTGAAAAAGAATAAAATCTTACTCTGAAATATTCGTAACCTAGATCCATGAGCAGATAGTCATCAAAGAAAAGGTTGTGGAAAACTATACACTGAACAACAGGTTACTCTCAATCAATTCATAGAAATCAAAGAATTAAACCAATGAATAGACTTAAGGAAGAATCAAACGAAATAGTGGAACAAGTCGTTCCGAGAATCGTTCCCTGTGAATATGTTAACCTGTTTGACATTTCATATCCCACATTGGAGTTAATACCAAAAACTCATAGACATATCTCTATCAATACCACTATTCAACGTTGAACAGTTCAACATTCTGCATACGGAATATTTCAGTGTATTCGAAAACTTTAATTTCAGAAATCGAACAGAATGTTATTGTTATCGTCAATAATTTCATACTAACCATGTGAAGGAAACTATTATTATTTTCATATTATAACAGGAATTCGAATCAATTCTGCAGGAGTTCATGGATATCGAAGGTGAAAAAGGTCAGAGTATATTCCTGTATTTCGGAATAGACCTCGTTAAATTCGTTGTCTTTTCGATTGTCAATAATCATATTAATTAATATTCTACATCGGTATCAAACATATTGAGTGAAGTTTATCTCATTCAGAAATTTCTCCAACCAAACTTCTTCAAAATCATGCACAGAGAGGAATGAAAGTGGAATTTGACCAGTTACTGACAAACATTACGAGTTCATAGATATGCTTATCACAGCGACAAAAACCAACCTGCTGAATTGTGAAAATGCTACAAAAACCGCCAGATATGGGTAATTTACTTTGGTTGGGATTTCGCTTCGGCAAACTCCTTTTTTTATCCTGCGGAGTTAAAATATCCCCATATTTCAACTATGTAGGACACCATTTGTCGTATTTTTTTGCAACGCTTCATTCCAAATCGTTTAATTAACAATAAACATATATGAAACAATAAACAAGATGAAAATTCCAAGATAATAATAATAATATAAATGTATTAAGGATATAATACAATGCAATAGAACAAACAAAATCTTTTCGAATTGATCATGAATATCAAAGACTAAACTCTATGTTTTTGATATTCCTAATTATTTTGATCGGATATTCCACTGATTTTATTTCGCGGCATGCTGTAGTCTCAGAGGCCACGACACTCAACCTATAAAATAGGGCTCCCAAAAGTCATACATATAACTGCTGCCATGTCTAGGACCGGTCAACGCTATAAAAAAAATAACAAAAATGTTTTATTATGTTTCTGTAATGATGAATCTCCCGTATTGTGATTGTTTCCCCAAACATGGGAGGATTAGAAAGGACTATATGAAAAAGCAGTGCTGCCTTTTCCAAACAGTGGACAACATGGCGGCGGCAGCGCTTGAAAGTCGCCCACAGCGCAAACGATTTTGCGTTTCAATGATTGAGTGTAAAACAACAGTTACGATTGCCGAATAATCGAAAAACATCGTATAAAATATGTGATTTCATCTGTTTAACAATCAACGACACGCAAAATCCATTGCTCGTGGTAGTGGATGGCGTATTTCAATGCTACAAATCGAAAAAAAACGACCGATTGCTGATAAAACCGAATTTAAACGAAAAATCGGTCGTGCGGGGGGCGACTTTGAAACGCTGCTGCCGCCATGTTGTCCACTGTTTGGAAAAGGCAGCACTGCTTTTTCATATAGTCCTGCCTACCCCTCCCCTGTTCGGAGGAACAATCACAATACGAGAGACTTATCATTACAGACACCAAAAAAAAAAATTTTTTTTTTTTCTATGGCGTTGACCGGTCCTAGACATGGCAGCAGTGTCATTTTGTGTTCTCCTACGAATGAAATAACGAATTATATGTACGACTTCTGGGAGCCCTATCATTATAGGTATAGTGTCGTGGCCTCTTAGACTACTGCGTATGTATCGGTTTTGTGGATTTCTCTGTCTCACATATAGCTCACAAGATTGTATATTTTCTGGTAAAAAATTGAACACAGTAGGACCCAAGAAATTATAGGATGTTTGTTCTACTGACCCATACGCAAATGGTGTTATATATCTGTAACGAGTGCCATATCTATGTTATATGCGAAGAATACAGTCTTTCGAGGAACGACGATTGATGAAAAAACGTGATCAGAACAAATCGAATTGCGTGCGAAAAACTGAATCGAACAAATTTTGGTATTTAAAGACTCAAAGGTTCATTGACAAGGCATCACCTGTAAATCTATGGAATGCTATATCATATTCTGCAATCAGTTATGATATAATCACATGGAGATAAGCAACGGATTGTAGCCAGGTGTTGATGACTCAGAAAAGATGAATCAGATTGATTTATCAGGAATGTATCTATTGAAAACATAATGTACGTTGATAAAAACATGAGAAGGTCATATTATGATTCATTCATTCGATACCTCAATTTTCTTGTCACAATATTATTCCATTTATTTCTTCATGTAACATTATTTGATTCATATTTCATATTCGATGTCTCAATTTTTTGTAACAACATTATTTCATTTGATCAATCAATCCTTAATTTCATTACTGTCCAAAAAATCCATTTCAACCTTCCGTTTGGGATTTGATTTTCTCACATGATTTGTATTTTTATCCATTCGTTCTCAGCAACAGGTTTCAATACAGTTAACAATAAAGACAATGGAAGTCCGACGAAGAGAAATGTCCTATCAGCGGAATACTCCACGAAACGATTGTATCCCAATCTGGCCAAAAATATTTCGATAGCAAAAGCTACCTGGCAGTGATGGGAGTGATGTTAGATTGTCCGAAGTTCACTTTCTACTACGATCTCACATAAAGGAGAGGTAGATATTTGAATTTGATATTTGAGAAGAGAAAAAAAAGAAAAGAAAATGGTACAAGTATGTCCGATGGAATTCTGAATCTCCATCTTCCAACCTGAGAACGACGTTTACTGAGTCAAAATTATTTTCTTTGATTAATCAAACCTTTAATTTTCACTTTCAACCAAGATATCCATTCCAACCTTTTGTTTGGATCTGATTACCTTATTTGATTTGTATTTTTATCCTTCCGTTGTTAGCAACAGGTTTCAATAGAGTTAATAATAGAGACGATGGAAGTTCGAACCATAACCATTCAGCACGGAACATTGTCAACAACATTCTCATTTCCATCAAGACTACTTGAAATGAAACACATGGAAAGTAAATGTGTCGCTATAAGTTCAAAAGGAACAAAACACAAAAGTATATTCTTCAAAAACACAGAACAAACTTCGATGGGTACTTAAAATTATCAGATTATATTTGGACAACTAGTTGCACAATTTGAGAGAATGCTACTTCACTATAAAAGAAATTCATTGGTTTCTTCTTGTAGATTTTTGCTGGTCCATTGAATATGTAGCTTTACCGAAAAAAATTGATTGTACGAGCCTTCTTGAAAGTATCAAGTTACGGACAGTCTGCAAGGCCCAACATTCCTTCATTCGAGTACGCGATGATGTACACAAAACAGACATCAATGGTATCTCAAGTCCCTTCGGCCCATTAGGTGATACGCGTCAACGGCTCTTGCTATTGGTCCACGTCAGAAGGGATTGAAACAAAAAAGCTAAGCTGTATCCCGAGGAAAGCGACTTACACTTTGACCGTCAACAGGGTGTGAAGACTCCATCTTTTGAGCCGAGACATTTTGAGCTTCAAGTTACATTGTTATATAAGTTTGTTTTCATTAAAGTCATTTAAAAATACCAGCGTATTCGTCATAGTATATGGAAAGAGTCACTCCATATTAAATGGTCCTTCGAGCCGGATGTGAATTTTAGACATCAGTGCCGAGCCAGGTTAGAAAAGACACTTCACGAGTGAACAAAGACATTATCGTGCAGTGACGCCAAAATCGCTAACAAGTCATTAGTTAGTGATTCAACTCGTGCCAAACCGAAGAAGCATCGCTAAAAGCCATTATTTAGTGATATCAAGTGCCAAAGACATCCAATTATTGGAGAACTATCGCTGAAAAGACATTCTTCAGTGATAGCAAGTGCCAAAGACTTCCAACTTCTGAAGAACGATCGCTGAAAAGCCATTCTTCAGTGATAGCAAGTGCCAAGGAATAAATTCAAGAATCACAGTGCAGCCGATACGGAAACTGTAAGTCTGTTCCAATTCAGTCATAGAAGTTGAGCAGTCTCAAATTCCAAGTGCATCTGTCTCCTTTTGTCAGTTTATCCTTCAATCAAATTATTATCTGAATAGCCTTTATTTAGATTTGAAACAGAGATTATCAGAATAGTAATAAAAATAAGTTGCAAAAGTAATTTTCTGCAGCTCGAGTCATTTTAAAATTAATTTGAGAAACAAACTTCATATATATTTTCATTGAAATCAATCATGGTAGACGAATTGCATGAAGCGCGCATCAATAGCTTGAAAAATACACGAGAGAGTTATAAAGCAAAATTAACTAGTTTCACGAAATACGTGACAGATTTTGAGCAAGATTTGAATTCTATCGAAGAACTACAGGTCCGCATAGGAAAGATTGACAAAACCTTCAGTGCTTTTGATGATATATCGACAGATTTAGAAACTAACGATATTAGTACGACAAAACTAAAGGGTCATCGAAAGGAGAGGCAGGCATTCGAAACTGAATTTTACGAATCTGTAGGAAAAGCCAAAGCACACGTTTCCCAGTTCAGGGCGGCTCAATCTCAACAGTCAGTATCTGATGTCTTGCCTCAGCCTACTATATTTCATGATAGAGTTAATCTTCCGCCAGTTCATTTGCCATCATTCGATGGCATGCGAGAAAATTGGTCTCAGTTCCACGACTCCTTTAAGTACCTGGTTCATGAAGATAAAAGAACGCCGAACAGTACAAAACTAAGGTACCTCAAAGGCTGTCTGTCTGGTTCTGCCAAGTCCGCCATCCAACATTATGAAACAACGGATGATAATTACACAATCGCGTGGGATTTGCTCTGCAACAAATATCAAAACAATAGAATCACGGTTAATCGTCACCTAAAGTCATTATTTGATATGCCTCTAGTTTCTCTGTCAACAGGTAAAGATGTGAATAAAATCAGTTTAGGTACATTTTTAGACGAACTACAGCGTCATATGCATTGTCTGAAACTGCTTAAGCAACCAATAGACAATTGGGACGCTATAGTTATTCATCTCGTCACGACCAAATTAGATTTTCACACTAATAGAGAGTGGGAACAGTATGTCAATAATACATTCCAGTCTCCATTAGATTTTCCAACCTATGATCAATTCATTTCGTTTATTTCCAAGAAATTTCAACTCTTAGAAACCCTTGACACCTACAAAAAACCACCGCAGTCATCGAAGACCTCACAACCGACAAGAAGAAATGAGAAATTCGAGAAAAGATACTCTCATTTGACCTCGAATAAAAAATTTGCATGCTATTTCTGTAAAAGGAGTCATTTCATATACACGTGTAAAGATTTTCTAAAATTATCTCCAAAAAAACGTGAAGCAGAAATTAGAAAACTCAAACTTTGCATAAACTGTTTCAAGTCGGATCACGCGGATGAAACGAACTGCCCTTCATCTAATTGTAAGCTGTGCAATAATAAACATAACACCCTTTTGCATCACGACTCGACTGAAGGTCAAGTTCAACCACAGCATGTGGTCCAACCCCCTATAGCCTAAGAGCCAGCTTAAATCTGACAACACATTCTCTACGGTATCTGAAATTTCGTCCAGTGAGACTTCTATACCCAGTAAACAAGCAATGGGTACTAGCTAAGCCCGGCCGCGGTAGGTTTGGGGTCCTTCAGGTGAGTCAGGTATGAAAATTAAGTAAATTTTTAAAGTATTTTACGGCGTCTGCCGTTTCAATATGTTATAACGTACCTCTGGAGAAATTGAAAAATAACTATGGCTGCTGATTTTTAAGGTTGAAACAGCCACTTTTCAGAATTCGAAAAAAATTGTTTTTAAATATTTTACGGCGTCTGCTATTTTGATATATTACTTATTAAACTTTTTGAGCTAATATTGAAAATGGCTAACAGTTTTCCGGTTGTAACTATACAGCGAAACATTACCTGCAGTCTATGCTTAGAAAACACATGGTACAGTAAGAGTAGTAGTTGATGCTCTCTCTCTTTAGTCAAATATTTCCTTCTTATGTTAGGGCTGAATGGTGGGGTTTTAGTTCCTTTTACGAACACAAAGGCACACCTGGCCCAACCGTTTACAGACAAATATGTTTCAGCAGTGTTGCCAATAAGGGACAAAAAGCGCGAAATCTGCGCATTTTGAAAATCTTCGCGGATTTTTTGCGCTTTGAAGTTTTCTCGGATTTTCTGCGGATTTCAGATATTGTCACTTCTTCAGCAGAAAAGAGTGGCTGACCATTACACATATGATAACCAATAAGTGATACACTTTTAAAGTGGCGGATTCCGAGATTCCATGTTCCTTTTATCAAAACACACTGTTTTATGGCCGAAGCTAGCGTACTGCCCCAAAACTTCTATTTCCAGCTGATGGCAAATCTATAATCGAAAGATCAGAGAAACATTGTCAGCCAAGGGTTTGATAAGCATCCATAACTCATGAATCATCTGAGGAAATGATTGGAAGTCGAGGGTTCATTCCTTTAAGAAACAAAACTTTTTTTTCTGAAACACGAAGAAAATATTTTCAGATTCATAGATTATATCAGACTCGAACACAATTTTCATTTCAAAGCAATTCAGTTTTCAAACAGATGTAGATTAATATATTTTTTTGAGGTTTAAAAATTACTCGGCGCTTTTTTATCATATTTTGCGGATTTTCCATATCAGCTTCGCGTAAAACGACTGTATTTTAGTTGCATGTTGAAAGTATAGAGACATAATACTGTAAATATATACATAACTTGGTCCACTTCTGGCTGAAAGCTTAAGGGGCTTCCACGCTTTTACTGGTTGTGACTTCAATTCAGCTATATATAATCGGGGCAAAAAAAAAACCTTGACGTTACCAAAAAATAACGTTGAATTTCAAAAATATTCACTGCTTTCGGTGGCATTGGCCGGACTGAGGATACCTTACATGAACTGTTTAATGTTATCCAAAAGTACACTTGCAGTATGTACAATGCTAAAAAATCCATCGATGTTGATGACGGGAGATTTCAGCTGTTCGTTGATTCTTACAAGGCTGTAGATATGAACGAAAATTTCAATATAAAAGTCCGGAGCTTTGATGCAAGCTTGATCCTTCCTTGTGAATTTGAACTCTACCAACAAGTTTTAAGGATGCATTATATTTCCAGCATTTGGAAAAATGCTCATCGAAAGAGCCCACATCACAATATTAGCTTAAAATAGTTTAATAAATAATATACCAAAATAGCAGACGCCGTAAAATACTTCAGATTTTTTTTTTCGAATTTTGAAAAGTGGCTGTTGCAACCTCAAAAATCAGCAGCCATAGCTATTTTTCAATTTCTCTAGAGGTACGTTATAACATATTAAAACGGCAGACGCCGTAAAATACTTTAAAAATTTACTTAAATTTCATACCTGACTCACCTGAGGGACCCCAAACCTACCGCGGTCGGGTTTAGCTAGTACCCATTGCTTGTTTACTGGGTATAGAAGTCTCACTGGACGAAATTTCAGATACCGTAAAGAATGTGTTGTCAGATTTAAGCTGGCTCTTACACTACTAACCACATTCCAGAAACAAGTGCCAATGTTTCCGAGAATGCAATTGAGAACTGTTACTTCTCAGGTTACACCAACGCGAGAACGCGCGCAATTCGAACTCAGCCACGGGTTCAAGTTTTACTCTCAACAGCTGTGGTTAGCTTGCGCTCTTCGGAAGGTAAGGAAATACAAGCGAGGTGTATTTTGGACTCGGGTAGTATGAATAATTTCATTACCATGTCATTGGCGAAAAGGTTAGACTTTGAGTTGGAAAGGCCGCAAACTTCTGTTTCGGGCGTGAGCGGCTCTGCTATTAATATTCGCGGACAAATCAAAACAAGTATAAAATCTACCGTAAACAATTTTCAGTCAGCTCTAGATTTTATGGTGATCGATAAAATTACGGGAAAAATTACCTGCGTGTCATTCGATCTGTCCGATTTGAACTTACCGGAAAACGTTATGCTAGCCGACCCCACTTGCCATCTTTCGAGTGATATCGATGCTTTATTAGGAGCAGACATTTTTTACCAGCTCTTATGCAAAAATAAAATAAATTTAGGCGAAGGTAAACCAGTTTTATATCAAACTAAACTGGGATACGTTTTGTCTGGGCCATTAAGTATAAACAGCTATGAATATCCAAATTCGTTCTGCAATATTTCCTTTCAATCAGATCAATGTGAAATACAAAGTCAGTTAGAACGTTTTTGGAAAATAGAAGAGTGTCAAACAACTAGTAGCATCATGTCGAAAGAAGAGCGAGAGGTCGAAGATCACTTCGTAGCGAATACTAGGCGCGACAATAGCGGTCAGTTTGTCGTAAAATTACCATTACGCGAAAATTTCACAGAACTTGGCGATTCTTACGATATGGCATTAAGACGATTCTATTCTTTGGAACGAAAACTGAGTAAAGACGAGGATTTCAAAAGATTGTATTGTGAGTTTATGTCTGAATATATTGATTTAGGGCACATGTCATTAGTCCCCAACTCAAAAATAAATGCAAATAAAAACTGTTATTATTTGCCACACCACGGTGTGATTACGCACTAGTCTGACAACAAAACTGCGTACCGTATTTGATGCCAGCGCGAAGAGCAATTCTGGCTTATCACTAAACGATGTGTTGAAAACCGGACCAGTGATACAAGACGATCTCTTTTCCATTCTTACGCGTTTCAGAAAATACAATTACGTGATTTCAGCAGATATAGCAAAGATGTTTAGGTGCATAGCAATCGACGAAAGTCAGAGGGATTTGCAGCGTATAATTTGGCGCCCTGACATTTCGCAAAGTCCTAAAATTTACAGACTGAATACTGTCACATACGGACATTCGTCCTTTTTAGCAATTAGATGTTTGTTTCAAGTAGGCATTGAGAACGAGACAGAGTTTCCAGAAGCTTCGCGTGCAATGAAACGAGATTTTTATTGTGACGATTTCTTATCAGGTAGCGATACAATTGAAAGTTGTATTCAGTTGCGTAGGGAGGTTTCTGACCTTTCAGAAAAGAGTAAGTTTTTTCTAAGAAAATGGGCATCTAACGAGCAAGGTATTCTGCAAGATTCGCAGAAAAACGACATGTTTCATTATATAATCAATGATGACAAAGAATTGAAAACACTGGGCATTTTATGGAACACCAAATCAGATTCATTCGGGTTTTCTGTCGAATTTGGAATTCCATGCGTGAAAAGGGTCACGAAACGAACAATTTTAAGCATTATCAGTAGATTGTTTGACCCATTGGGGATAGCTGGGCCAATTCTCATTCAAGCCGAGCTTATCTTACAAGATTTGTGGAAATTGTCACTATCATGGGATGAAGCTGTACCTCCTACAATTCAGAGTTCTTTCATGAATTTTTGTCAAGATTTGAAATACTTGGTTATCATGAAAATCCCCCGACAAGCCATGTGCAAGAATTCAATTATTCATATACAAATCCGCGGTTTCTGTGATAGTAGCGAAAAATCTTACGGCCCATGTGTAATGCTCCGGTCAGTTGATTCGCTGGAAAATTGTAGAGTTTCCCTCCTATGCGCGAAGGCGCGCATTGCACCTCTCAAAACACAAACATTACCCAGACTCGAGTTGATGGGTGCCGTAATATTGAGTCGGTTGATTAACAAAGTTGTTAAAGCATTGGAAATAAAATTTTCCGACTCGGATATATTTTATTGGACCGACTCAACCATCGTTTTAGGGTGGTTACATTCGGAACCCTCAAACTTGAAATGTTTTGTGGCAAATCGTGTTGCTGAAATTCAGCAGCTCACCAAAACAACGCAATGGCGACACATCAGATCACACGATAACCCCGCGGACATTATTTCAAGAGGGGCGACTCCAAGCTCTCTTATAAAAAGCAAACTCTGGTGGGAAGGCCCACATTGGCTTGCTCTAACACCGAATAATTGGCCTGAAGCCATAGATGTTAGAGAGACTGAAGTTGATAACTTGCCTGAAAGAAAAAGGGTTGAAGTAGCATCACTCTTATTAACAAATGTCGAAAGTTTTGACATTTTTACAAAATACTCCTCGTTTGCTAAGTTACAGCGTATTTTCGCTTACACGATGCGTTTTATTCATAACCTGCGTTGTAAGTTGAATTAAAATGAAAATAATATTATCATCGGGCCATTGTCAGTAGAAGAATATAAAAAGGCCCTATTACGTTTAACTTTGATAGCGCAAGCGCAAATGTTTCCTAAAGACATCCAATCTCTACAGGCCGATGAAAAATTGAGCAATGACAGCAAAATTTCAAGCCTCAAACCATATCTTGATGAATTCGGATTATTACGGGTAGGCGGACGAATAAAAAACTCAGACCTGAGTACCGATCATAAACATCCACTCGTTATTGACAGTAAACATCCACTTTCATTAAGTATTATTCAATACGAACACATTCGTCATTTCCATGCAGGCGTTCAGAGCACTCTTTCAGCTATAAGACAAAAATTTTGGCTTATTAAAGCGCGTGCCTTTCTCGAAAGTGGTGTCGATTTGGCAGGCCCATTTCTCATAAAAGACAGCAAAAACAGAAATCGGCAGATGATTAAAGCATATCTCTGCGTTTTCATATGTTTAGTTACTAGAGCGGTACATTTTGAAATTTGCACAGACCTTACCAGTGAGACATTCATTGCTGCGTTAAAAAGATTTCTTTCACGAAGAGGTATTTGTCGATCTTTACTATCGGACAATGGAAGCCATTTTATAGGCGCTCGTCGAGAACTGCGTGAAACTTTTCATTATTTGCTGAAACTGAACAAAGACAAAGATATTTTGGATTATTTGAGAGAAAATTACATTTCTTGGGAATTAATTCCACCTAGAGCACCGCACTTCGGCGGAATATGGGAAAGTGCCGTTAAATCTGCCAAACATCATTTGAAAAGAGTTGCAGCAGATGCGCATTTAACTTACGAACTCTTTTATACTTTAATCGTCCAAATAGAGGCTATTCTCAATTCCAGACCATTGACTCCTATATCCTCTGACGTGAACGATCTCCAATTCCTTACACCCGCTCATTTCCTCATCGGAGACGCATTGCAAAGTGTTCCGGAACATGACTACATCGAAACACCGATCAACCGGCTGAGCCAATACCAAAGGATTCAGAAAATGTATCAGCATTTTTGGCAACGTTGGAAAAACGAATATTTGGTTAACCTCCAGCAAAGACCCAAATGGAAGATCGGTAACAATAAAGCACTGAGAGTAGGCACAATGGTAATAGTAAAGGAGGATAATACGTTGCCAATGCAGTGGCCTATAGGCCGAATCACCGAGGTGTTTCCTGGGAAGGATCAGGTCGTCAGTGTTGTCAACCTCAAAACCAAGAACGGAATCATCAGGCGGCCGACAGCAAAGGTCTGCATGTTACCTTTGCTTGATCAAGTCAAACTTCCACCTACTGGGACGCGTCAATGTGTTGAAAGGTACCACCTTTCAAGAGGGGCGAGATATGTACGAGCCTTCTTGAAAGTATCAAGTTACGGACAGTCTGCAAGGCCCAACATTCCTTCATTCGAGTACGCGATGATGTACACAAAACAGACATCAATGGTATCCCAAGTCCCTTCGGCCCATTAGGTGATACGCGTCAACAGCTCTTGCTATTGGTCCACGTCAGAAGGGATTGAAACAAAAAAGCTAAGCTGTATCCCGAGGGAAGCGACTTACACTTTGACCGTCAACAGGGTGTGAAGACTCCATCTTTTAAGCCGAGACATTTTGAGCTTCAAGTTACATTGTTATATAAGTTTGTTTTCATTAAAGTCATTTAAAAATACCAGCGTATTCGTCATAGTATATGGAAAGAGTCACTCCATTGATGAAAAGCAATAAAAGAATTGACACCTAAAGATTTCGGGGATTTCGGGAATTGCGGATCCAATTGCAAATTCGGAACGTCCAAAAACATTTTCCACAATGTTATAATCGGAAAAATTAGTTTCTGTGGAAGTGTTTTCTTCCTGCTACAAATTGAAAAGTAGTCATTCCATTTGATTTTCATACTCGAAAAAAACCTTTTTATCAGAACTGATGATAATAGTAATGATTAATAATATAAATCGTCACGCTTTCTATGCGAATAGTAAATAATTATAAATTGAAATGAATACATTTGCTTTCAATATTCTAAAAGCACTTTTTGACAAAGGATTCATACTCCGAATCATTTATCTGGGAAAACAACATTTTTGTCGGAATTTGTTTTGGTTGAATGAAAAAAAAAGACATGTTTTGAATGCCTCCATTAAAGTTTTTTGTAACAATAGAAGGAAGAACTATTTCAGGGGTTTTTGAAGATTACAGTAAAAGAAAGACCGATATAGAAGATTTTCCAAAAAAATCTTTACATCTCTAATATAATAAGAATAATAATAATTCCGATTCTACTCTATTCCTTCGGAGTAGTTTAATGGTCTCAGGAAGAGTTGCGGCAACTTGAAGTGAAGACTCGCAAAATGATGCATATGCACAGAAGCATGCATCCCAAATCGTCCGTTCCACGGTTATATCTCCTTCGACAACAAGGGGGCCGTGGACTTTTGAGTTTGGAGTGCCTTCACAACAGAATTGTACTGGATGGAGCCTGTAGAGTCATCAGGAGTTCGGATCCCCTACACTGCATGGTCCGAGATCATGAACATGCAGGAGTCGGAGCCTTTTTATTCAAGGCAGCAAGGCGCGCTGCTGATGAACTTGGTATAGTCTTCGACGCCGAGCGGGTAAACCAACTTTCTGTCACCGAGTTGGAGCCCGCACAGAGAAAAGCTCACATCAAGGCTGCAGAGAATGCTGAACTGCTGCAGCTGCATACAGACAAGCCCATGCATGGAGTCTTCTTTGAGAACATCGAGGACCATGGCTTGTCTGTTAAGCTGACATTTGCCTTCCTCAAGTCAGGTGAGCTGAAGTCGGAGACTGAGGGGTTCATCATGGCGTGCCAAGACGGTGTCTTCAATACCCTTGTCTATTGGAGCCGCGTGATGGGTATAGAGGTCCCTGATACTAGATGCAGGGCCTGCCGACAGGCGCCCGAGACTCTGATGCATTTGCTGTCATCTTGTGCAGTTTATGCGGTCTCAGCCTATATCTATCGCCATAACGCGGCCTTACGAGTGCTGTACTATTTTCTTCGGCACTCGTATGAAATAGACAGGACACCGGTACTGCCTTATGCTCCAGGGGATATTGAGTCAATTGTGGAGAATGAAAGGTGTCGAATTTTTTGGAACTTTTCATTCCCCACCCTCAGGCAAATACAAGCCAATAAGCCTGATATAGTTCTCTTCGACCACCGAAGTAAGACGATATTTGTTATTGAGTTTTCGGCTCCTGCCGAAACGAATATCGTCCGAAAAGAGGAGGAAAAGCGGACAAAGTACCAGGATTTACTTTACGAACTCCGCAGGCTCCACCCGGACTATTCTGTCAAGTTAGTGGTTCTGATTATAGGTGTTTTCGGTGGTTCCAGACCAACGCTACTCTCGGAGCTCAAGATCATACCGGCATGCCGTAATGCGGCAGAGATCTTGGCCGGCCGCATGCAGAAGGCCGTTATTCTCAGTTCGTTGCGTCTGCTCAGGACTCATGATTCTCGGAGCCAGTGACCACTTACCCCGCGGTGTGGGAAGTAGTCATTGGTTAATTATACTAGCGCGTCCGCCCACTGGGTCGGAGCAGTGGGAAGTACGGACCCGACTAGGTTTGTTTTGACGAACTAACAATAATAATAATAATATAGTTCTCTTCGACCACCAAAGTAAGACGATATTTGTTTTTGAGTTTTCGGCCCCTGCCGAAACGAATATCGTCCGACAAGAGGAGGAAAAACGGGCAAAGTACCAGGATTTACTTTACGAACTCCGCAGGCTCCACCCGGACTATTCTGTCAAGTTAGTGGTTCTGATCATAGGTGTTCTCGGTGGTTCCAGACCAACGCTACTCTCCGAGCTCAAGATCATACCGGCATGCCGTAATGCGGCAGAGATCTTGGCCGGCCGCATGCAGGAGGCCGTTATTCTCGGTTCGTTGCCTCTGCTCAGGACTCATGATTCTCGGAGCCAGTGACCACTTACCCCGCGGTGTGGGGAGTGGTCATTGGTTAATTATACTAGCGCGTCCGCCCACTGGGTCGGAGCAGTGGGAATTACGGACCCGACTAGATTTGTTTTGACGAACAAAAGATATTAATAATAGCTTTATTTGCCCAACAGTAAATCCATTGATAGGACAAAAATGCATTGATGTTAAAATGAGAATTATAAAAATAAACATAAATAAATAAATTAAAATTGAAATGAATACAAACACATTGTTATGTGATTTGGTGTATAAATGTTGTTATAATTTGAGAATATAAATAGTAATAATATGAATTTACAATCGGAAAATATGCCAGAATATGCCAGGAAAGCCAGTGTATGAGTTTACTCTCACTCTCTGTTCATTTTTTACTTTCACTTAGAGGAAGGTGTCACAATGCTAATCAATGGAAGTGTTCATACACGATACTCTGACATTTTGTATATCAACGCCCCCATTGATAAGCATTGTGAAAACTTTTTTACTGTAAAAGTGAGAGATGAAGTAGAAGTGTGGTCTATAAACCAGGCAAAACTCCTTCGTTCGTTTAGTATCGTCAATTTTCCCTTTTTAAATGATGCAGTTGCGTATCGGGGAAATATACCAATTTATCATGAAACATATATCACAAATATTGTATCTTCTCTATTTTCAGGGAAGAGGAAACTCGAAAAATGGATATCGTGACATTTAAAAAACATACAGAGGATAACATCTTTAATATTCCCGAATTGGATGAGACACCAAAATTCGTTGAGACATTTTGTTGAAGGTCATTTTGGGATTGGAAAGGCATAAGTATTTTCACCCTCCAAACAATCCCAGCTCACATTATTCAAACGCTTGTATGTCACACAGCCTTTCAGAGATTTCATCTATTGAAATATTTTCGCCAAAAGTTTTGCAACTGACATTCAACGGTGAATTTGATGTTCTTTTCCTTATCAAATTTGAATTATCATTACCCTCGTAACGTTTCACTGTTACTGTCGCTGGCACTGTAAGTAATTACTTCTTCTGCCTGGACAGTGAAGGTGACAATGTCCGTGAGTTCAATATGATATCCCAGAGATTTAATTATGTTGATGTTCGAAATAAAAAAAACATTTGTAATTTGTAGGAGAAGTGTTTTGTAATAGACCTGTTGACACAAAAACATATTTTTCATTTCATTTCAGTTACGGGTCTAGGGGATTACACTGAATTTTAATTTTTCAAAAGATTGCGGTTGGTGAGATCTATAAAGCCACCATGTATCTAATTTTTCATTCAACGTACATACCCAAATGAAGGTACAAGCATTTTTCTTCGACAATTTTCGAGTTCGGGAAATGTGGTTACCTGAAAAAAAAAACAGGTTTCAGTATCTTGCAGTGATTAATAGTTTTCAACATGGATATAAGATCACATTAAAATAATTAGACTTCATTCTCACTGGGGCAAAAAATACCAATTCAATTCATATCGGCAGATGAAGATGACTAATGGGTTTCAACGAGGCCAAGCAATGTAATAGTTCTAAGTCCCAGTCCTCACAATAGTATGAAAACAACCAAAAAAGTTTGCCAATACTGGCGAGCAGTTTACAGTTCGATTTGTATTTATTTGTACCTAAGTGTAGACATTTCCTTTTCTGAGTTGTAGTCATGTTTGAATAGAAACTCAGTTTTTGCATCAACGTATGCAGAGGTTTTGTAAACATTGCAGTCCAACCTAGTTGAAAACCTTTTTTTTTCTCAACTGTCACATATACAGACATTGTATGAATGTGGATGAAATAACTTTCGAAGTTATGAGGATTCGTCAAACGGATGCGGAGGTATGGAAAAATATCTTGACCCCTTTTATATGTTCAACAATGATGACTCATGGTTAAAGATGAAATAACTGAATTATATACTCAGTGACTTTACTGGGTGTTTTAAATGTAGTGTATATTGATTCATTCATACTAGGACCAATCCTTTTCATAATATTCACGAATAACATTTATCATACATGTACCTCACCAAATAAAATAATTCTCTATGCTGATGATACACACATATTAGTGTCTCATGAAAATATGGACAACCTAACGGACTCTGGAAATCTAGCATGTTTCGAATTCAACGAATATTGCATGAACAATAAACTAGCATGTGACATTGAGAAAACCAAAATAACGAATTTTCTACCAGAAAATATTGTCATACATCCAAATTCCATGAAGATCAGCATGTCTGGTGAAATCTTGGAATGGAGCAGATCAACCAAATTCTTGGGCATTATTATAGATGATAAATTGACTTGGGAGGCGCATATTGATAGTCTGTGCTCAAAAGTTGGGAGTGCATGTTATGCAATCCGAAACTTGAGGGACAGTGTCTCTGAAGAGGTCCTTAAACTGATGTATTATGGATTGGTGCAGTCGAGGCTACAGTATGGATTGATATTCTGGGGTAACTCGGCACATATCGATCGTATATTCAAACTTCAAAAAAGAGTGATTCGCTGCATGGACAAAGCATCTCCATCGGATTCGTGCAAACCACTCTTTAAGAAATATGACATTCTTCCGTTACCATGCCTGTATATATTGCAACTCATCTTATTTATTAAAGTTAAGGGGCAGTCACTTGCAAAAAATTCAGATTTCACAAGTACCCTACAAGAAGAAAAGATATGTTGCACCAACCATTCTCTCGCCTAAGTGTGGGCCAAAACTCTCCATATTATCTGGGAACTAAACGTTATAATAAGATCAAATCTTTTTTTGACACAGAAAGAAGTGTGATATCACTGAAAAATGAACTTTCCTTTTTGGTTAATGGTTGCTTCTACACAATAGACGAATTCTTCGAATATAATTTTTAATTCTGGCTCAGAATTTCTCAATGTATGGAGGTCTCTTGATTTATGAGTTTTTGTGAAATGACACAATTTTTTTTTTAATATTTTACTATATATCGCGTATTGTAATGTCTAGTCCAGTGGAATAAATGTGTATTTAATGTATGAATTTTGAACTGTGATTTCACAACACTTCAAATTATTTTGTTTGTTGTTGTATTTTTTCTTTTGACTAGTCCAATGAGATTTTTCTCGTGTATGAACTGTTTTTTATATGTGTGAGAATCTTTAGAGATGAATGAATTTACTTACTTACTATTCCTGGTTGACAATAATTACTCTGCTATCGAACCTGATGCTCAACGCTCTGAACTATTGAGACTTCTGATAACCATGCATTCTTAGAGTGACATTCGTTACTAATGAGTATCGATATTCGCTCATTTCATTATTGACTACTTCAAGGCGAATTGCTTTATGAGCATCGTCGCAATATTCATTACATCAGGTGCTTGGTTGGGAAAGTACTTCGTTAAAAATATGATATTGTAATCATAGGTGGAGAATTTGAAACTGATTGTAGAGATCAATTACCCTAATACCAAACTGATATTATTTACATCCGATGCGAGTTTCGCCGGTAAGGTTAGCATTGTCGGAAAAAGGGAACTGATACTCTTCTTTCCTTCTTTCTTCTCGTGGTGATGCTAACCTTGTCGACTAAATGCTAACCTTGTAAACTAAACAAAACCTTGTTGACTAAAGCACATATGTGCCGAGCCTAAAATACTCCAGATTGATTTTGTTAACCCTTTTTGTTTGTATGCTTGTGGTGCGCGATTCTGGAACTGACAATTAAATGTGTGCGGAAAAAAGACAATATTTTGGGTACCATCAACACAGGACAGAAGGTTTCACCCTATGTGAGCCAGAAATGAAAATCAGATGAAGCGGAGTTGGCGAAAAAGTAAAAGGTGGACAGTTGAGCTGTCAACGTTCAACGAGCGAAAGCAGAGAAATGTTGTGATCCGAAAACGAAATAACTAATGGTCCAACGGCAGAAAGATTTTCCATGGAACCTGTTTTCAATTGGATTAAGTTAGGATCCTTTCATAATTTCTAAATCCACGTGGTTCTCGAAGACTAGAATCAAATATTCATATCTGACTGTTACCCGAAATCTGACAATCAACGCGACAGATAAAGACATTTTCAACTTGGACGCTTCTGAAAGAATGAGATTAGTTTTTCGTTATTTTCTACATTACGATTTTTGTTCTCAATGATAATTTTGTCCATCCTGAGTTGATTTGTGTTTATCGAAATAGATGTTTCAATGATTCCGACTCAAATTTCATTGTTTCACTTTGTTTGCTGAATAAAGAAAACAAATTCTTGGTCCCTGAGAAAAAGAGGTTTTGTGCATTTGGTGCCCAACGTGGGGCACAATTTCTAATATTATTACGAGTGGACATAGACTTGAAAAAATTGTTTTATTAACGTTAGTTAAGTATACATTTGTGTAGCATTACGAATATCGAGAAGTGAAATGTTGGGTCATGGTAAAACAAAATCAATCTGGGGTATTTTAGGCTCGGCACAGCCAGGATATTCAAAAGAATGAAACTATTCTCCCGCATGAGTGTTTATTCATTTTCCCACACTTATGCCAATCAAGTGGTATTTTGGAACATATACTCGAAAAAACGAATAATCGGTTTTCATAGGTATCAAAAACACGGTTGTTCTCCAGATTGCTCAATCAGAAAAGTAGAAGTGACGCATAATTCTGTTATCTCTGTACTCATCATCAAATCAACAAGATCAACTCCGTGAGACAGTGGAGATACTATTGTTCTCATGTTGCCGGTTTGTACAGAAAGTAATTGAAGAAAGGATATTGGCGAATGATAAATGATTGGAACATATCAATGAAGCGTTCAATAATATTAATCAGAATAAAAATAGATGGAATGAGTGATCTAAACAAAAGAGATATGCGGGAAATGTAAACACAAAGCACGTATTATAATTCAATTCGATCAATTACTTACTTTGCAAGTGGATGAATAATGACGAAATTATGTGTTCGAAACCTCATTATTCATCGAGGAATATCGTGAACCACTTCCTAACGGGCACAATTTTATTGGCACTTTCAGTTTGGATGCATTCATTCAGGTACTATGGAATTAATCGCACGAGAAAAATAATTATATGCAGACGTTCACCTAACCGTGGACAGTCTTTCAATCGAAGGAATGGAATATAGTTATATATTTTAGTAATAACATGTTTTATTCACACTATTATATTTTCAGTGGCCGACTACGGCAATAACGATAGAATGGTAATGAGTGTAACACCAAAGCAATCAATAATGATGGAGTGTAATTGTGATCACAAAAAACGTAGTGAAATCAATATATATTCAACTTCGAGATAGTTGAATAAAATCTTTAACGGTTTCGTCAAATCTACCTCTACGAATGAAAACGCAGACGTCTTGGAACTCCCTATGTGATAGTTCCGGTGGACACCATTTCCACTGACTTATCCAGCCTCATTTGGCAACTTCATACCATTACTAGGAATGGAATATTCAAATTCTCAGAAAGTTTCAAGTACGTGACTCATCCGATATGGCACCATTGTAACAATATAAATGTGAGACTGATAGCTAGGCACACATTGAAACAATTCAATCTTCATTTGATCAGTTCACAATGCCACTAGGTGTAATAATATTTTATATCATACTGAGCTTGCCCTTGCTCATTTACCTCTTCAAAAAATGGCGAGCTAACCATTGGACGAGAAAAGGTGTGCCCAATCCCGGTCCGGTAGGAAGAATTGGAGGACTACCCCTTTCCGAAGTATACACAAACTTTTACAATGAGTTCAAGGCCAAAGGGAAAAAATTTTTTGGAATCTATACTACGGATCCCGTTTTTGTTCCCATAGATCTGGATTTGGTGAAACACATCATGAAGATTGACTTTCCCCATTTCGAAAGTCATGGCTTTTATGTGAACGAGAAATCTGATCCTTTGACTGGACATCTCTTCAATTTAGAAGGGGAAAAATGGAGAAATCTCAGAGCTAGGTTAACTCCTACATTTACATCAGGTAAACAATTAAAATAATTTCAAGAGTCAGTCAATTATTCCCGAAGTGACAACTTGTTGGAGACAAGAAAATGTTTCGATTTGAAGCTTATGATATTTTCACTATCTACGTCCTCCAATCGTTGGTGATGAAAAAATCATTTTCTTCTAGTGCAAGAGGTACTTCAATCAAAAACTTTTCTGAATCATAACAATAGTTTCCAAAAATTATATAGTAGCGCTTTCAGGAGTGATACACTGACTGAAAATACATTTATATTAAAATATATTGACTATCTCCAACAGGAGTGTTCAAGATTTATCGATGAACTGACAACTGAAACCAAGGTGTAACATTTCAGAAATATTTATGAAATCAGGTCATACTTATTATATGAGCAAAATTTTGAACAAATCCTGAGACCCTGCGATGGAAATGAGAACTACGTTTTGAATGACTATTCAGAAAAATATTTGATTATTTCAATATAATCGAGAATGAATCATACCAGCAAAGCCTGTGGTAGAAGTCCATTGTATCTCAAAGTAGAGTGTAGTAGATTTACGATGCAGAAAAACTCGAAGTCGTCTCCACAATTTAATGTTTGAAAGATGTCAGTACGGTGATTCAGTACATGTTTCGAACCTACATAGGTTCATCATCAGCTGAATTTACATTGAATTCTACAATAAAGGAAGAGTAATATAATGTTAGTTGATAAATGAAGTATAAAATTTACTTACATGGAGATGAAAAAATAGCAAATTCACATGGTGAAGTTCAAAGGGACACAAAAAATTTTGTAGTGACAATTATGATTGATTTGATATCAGGGGATTTAGGGATGTCCCGAATTCCCCTGATATCAAATCAATCATAATTGTCACTACAAAATTTTTTATGTCCCTTTGAACTTCACCATGTGAATTTGCTATTTTTTCATCTCCATGTAAGTAAATTTTATACTTCATTTATCAACTAATATTATATTACTCTTCCTTTATTGTAGAATTCAATGTAAATTCAGCTGATGATGAACCTATGTAGGTTCGAAACATGTACTGAATCACCGTACTGACATCTTTCAAACATTAAATTGTGGAGACGACTTTGAGTTTTTCTGCATCGTAAATACCAGCAAAGGTTACTCGGTCTATGTTCTGTTATTTGGATTGATATTTTCGAAAGTGAAGCTACTTCAATCCTACTTGATGTGAGTCTGAAATGATTCCAAATTATTGTGTCTTCACCCAACAAACGAGAGCAGCCATTGCTCATGACGGGGGGACTGATAAACTAGGGAATCGAACTACCAAAACGACAAAGGCTGCACAAACTCTTAATCCAACATCCAACGTTTTATATTAGATACCTAGTAGTGAAACTGAATAGGTGCAGTAGAGACTTGCTATCGAACAGTCTATATGAGCTGAACAGAATAATTGTTGACTTACAACATTCATCGTGTTATCAGTAATGCCAGAAAGCGTTAAAAGCGAGCGCTCGGTTCATTGAAAACAAATTGATATGGAAAATATTCTAGTGCTAAAGTAAGATAATTATAATGATAATGGAATTCAATGTTATAGAAAAAATATGGCATCGACGTTGAAGACAAATAAACATGGCTGCCATGGGAGTATAAATGCTGTGCAGCATTGAATGCAAAAATATGTCTGCTAACTTTAAAACGAAACATGGCTGTTCTATTGATTGATATTTTTGTAGCTCATATAAATTGTGTATGATTTGAATGAGCTTACGAATAATTTTCCTTTGCAAAATTCAAATGCATGATTTTCACCGTACATAATCAGCAGCGTATTGGAAATATTCAAATGATTGATTGATGATCTTTATTTGTTTTGGTGTAATCACGTTTCATTTTGTAAACATACAATTACAAAGCAAGAACTTTCGAAAAATGAAGTTTTGACAGCCCTCATCTTATTTTTGACACCTTGTATGAGACTTCCTATTTCCTGAACGGCATGAGAATGGGAGTGTCAGCTTGGATGGCCCTCAAAAGCTACAATTTGATTTGATCGTGAAGAAAGATGCGTTTGACTTTCAGTTCGATATTTTCAATCTCCAGCCTTACTACTGTTTTCATTCCCGGTGGTGCACCAGGAAGCTCTTCCATTTTGGAATAGTTGCTATCATCTCCTTCTCCTACCGAACGGATAGAATGTTTACGCATTGGTAATCATTGAAAATATTCAAAAATTGTTCGATGGGTATCAGCATGTTGAATGTGAAATGTGCCGAGTGCTTGATAGGTGACAGAGCCTCTGATAGTACTACAAATTCTGACTTCACGAACCGTTTCCAATTCTTTACCGGTTTTCTCATGACTATCAGACTGAAACATGAAGCCACTAGCATTTTTCACAGAGGCCACTCGGCCCTCTCCTCCGGTTCTCTGAACTTTTCTACTGATTTATATATTACATCAAACTATCGTAAATTCATTGCGAAATGATTTGACACAAGGATAGTAGCATTGCTACTCTTCCTTTTGTATGGTCTCATCTTCTTGAGTTTTCGGATAATGTTGAACACATGACTGGAAAGCATGATTCCAAAAATAATTTCTTTTCTACAGTCAATAAGTTGGCACTACTGCTGCTGGTTGAAGGTCTTGCTGAAGACTGAAATGGGGTATGGCAGAGAATTGTTTTTATAGATAAGTAACACCATAGTAGGAGGATCGGAGACTTGCCTCTCTTCTACAGATATTTTCTTGCTCGGTGCTCTCCTGAATTGCTATCAATCGTTCCACCCTTGGCAATATCTACACGGATGACCCGACGAGTACACAACCCCCACCCCTTTGTTGTGAGCTTGGAGACTTGTCGAACCTCTTTTGCTCGAGGATCTTTTATTCAATAGAACAGCTTAACTTTCGAACTCCTTAGCGAGAGAGGTTTTTCCTGAGGCTTACAAACTTCAAAAATTCAAAGTGAATATTAATTCGTATCTCCTGTCCGTTGATTCACGCGTTGTTATTTGAACGTTACAGGGCTTTCCTTTCGTGTGAATCTGCATATAAAAAGAAATGAAAATCCTATACCAAGTTTGCGTTTAGTCTCCATGGCTGTCGTTACGAACCAAGAGTTCATAGACTTGAACCCCTCCCTCGCACTGTACCCCAGCTCCAGATCGGCTTCATGATGATCCTCCGTAGATGGACTGTAATTTCTTTTTTGGAATTTACTCCTTCTTCATTTCAGACAAATTACGATACATTCTCAGAAAATTGAAAGGCAAAATTCAGTTTTTGTTGTCAAAATCGTTGTTTGCTTTTTCGCATTCGAATTTCTTGACAGCACATCACATAGCGCAAAGATTTTTAACTGAAATTAGCGCAAACAGGCTGAATCGTGGTGACAGCAAGAAGGATCTAAGCTGTTAATACACCTTTGGCCGAGCGCCTATCTTCAACGATTTTCGAAAAATGTACAAAGTGATCAGGAAACATAATGCTACAATAAAATTTTTCAGTCTCAGACACATAGAATATATAATTATAGCACATACAGCATCATGAAGGCCTTTATGGCTGAAGGTATCATTAGCCATCGAAAGAATCACTTTTTGAATATTCCAGTTCGAATGGCACCTACAAATGGTCTTATCTGAAACGACAAAATGCCAGGCCAACATCACCAACCCCAATACCTTCATGTTGGAAGATACGCAGGGTGTAGCTATTAAGGGGGCATTTTACGAAGGGGAATTGCAAAAAACTGCCCACCCTGATGTATTTCTCGTGGGATAGTGTCGAGAAAAAAAAATAGAAAAATTAATTTGGATGAAGAGAAAACAACGATTCAATCTACTAGAATCTCATGAAAAACGTGTACTCTGCTATTATATTGTGCGGGCCTTTCTGATTCCATTCAAGTCAACGAATATTCAGCACATCTGAGATTGATCACGTGATTTGAAACTATAAGTGCGCATGAAAGCGCAAACGCTAATTCAGTTTGAAAATGTCTCCCGATAGGGCTCACTTGGGGCTGCTGTCCTACCGAATAGCAATACTGGATGCTGTTAGTTTTTGTGACTGTTTGTGACATGGATGTGTGATAAAAACGAATTTAACTCTAGGGGAAATTTTTGTCAAGCCTCATCTTCGGATAGTTTATATTTTGATGGCTCGAAAAAATATTTATTTTATTACAAACAAAAATTTGTTTATGATTTTTGTAATGAATGAAAAAAGGAATTTTCCGTTTTATTTCATCGACTGTAGGGAATTGAACAGACACTATAAGAGGAGAATCTAGTTTCGAAATTATGGTGAGACACAAAACTCTTTGAATATGGTCATATTGAATATGGTTCGATGGAATATAATCGAATATAATTGAACATAATGAAAATAGACACATGTGATACAAATATCAAATTATATGTTATGTTCCAATGGAATATAATGGCAAAATGATTGAACGCAATGAAAATGGTGTGATAAAATAATGGCGAAATGAAATAAAAATTCGAAAAAAGTAGAAAATAGACAAATGTGAAACATAAATCAATTGAAAATGAAATAAATGCGGTCACAATCACATTTGCCAAGATGATGTATTCCAAACGTACATGCAGTGAATTTTCTGTTTTCTAAGATATTAATTTGTGAATCAATGAAAATAATATTTTGTTTCGTCCGTTTTTAAATTCTCTGATACAGTTCATATTGAGCATATTTTCAAATTCTTCTGGAATTATGAAATAGTGGTTATATTCGAATTTGCAAGACCAAATCTCAATTTTCAACTTTACTTTTGTTTTCTTGAATGTTTTCGACTCACACTTCATGACAGCTCTATCAATTGTGCAGCCAAATGTTGTGACGTTTGTGGACTGAAAAATGTGTTAGTCCTTATCACAATATTTGAACTAAAACAAAGAAACAGATCATTATTCTTAATTATAATGACCCCCAAAAAAGGTGTCAAACGAATCTGCTAGTAATTTACGCTTATCATCGTGCAGAATCAGCCCAACTTATCTCTTTGCAAAGTCACTATATTCTCCGTATGTTTCAATGTCGAATTCATGCCAGACGTTCTCAGCGTGAGTATAGTCACTTCCTGAAATGTAATTGTAATTTAATCCATTGAAGAAATTTTCCTTAGTCGGTAATTAGGTGTCTTCTAGACTATTTCAAATTCCATTTTACTCAAAATGGTGGATTCCTCATCATCCGAATGACTGAATTCTTTTTGACGATTTGAAAATTTTCCACCGATTAGCTCATAAAAAACGAGAAGAATTTATTTATGTCTGAATTTTATATTACTCTCATAATATGAAGTACGCTCACTCGTTCTCGTTTGGAAATATATCTTTTAATAAAATGACTAACGTAGCCGGACACGTTGTGAAATGCCGTGGGTATTTCAAACAGCTTTTCAAAATTCAAGTAAGATGGAGCTTGGTTAACAGAGCCCCTGAACTGTCCTGTAAAAAGGTCTAGGTCGTGTCGTACACGATAGCGTATTTTTTGGCAAAGGGTTTGTCACGAAGATGACATACCCAAGCAGTGACGATATTAGGGGGGTACGATATCTTCAATTTTGGGTGATACGTATTTAGCAATTTTCACCATTCCAAGAGGGTCTTCGTATGAGCACTTGAAATGAAACCCTGCACTATAAGCCCTATGACGCTGATACTTCTATGTTTTTGATGATATTTGAACATCACATTTCCCCAACAGAGATTCGGAATCTTCTCTTCTTACTCATTTGACTTGACAATAATCTAGACATGTCTTTTCATCTAGCAATAATGAACATCCTTGTCATTCAGTTTTTTGAAATATTCATCTTGAATCAGCAGCAGATTAACGTGACGTTAGGAACTTTTTTAATGTCATTATTTTGTGGTAGTGGATGAATTATTATAATACTCACAAACAAAATTTCTGCTTCAGTTCTTCAGGAGCAGAAATAATCACTTCATGAATTCAATAAGACACTATTCATTTCCAGGAAAGATGAAAATGATGTTTTCCACAATGTTGACCTGCACCGCAGATCTAGTGGACGTTCTCGATGACCAAATCAATGCCAAAACTCCCATAGATATCAAAGAGTATCTAGCACGATACAATACAGACATTATAGGATCAGTGGCCTTCGGAGTGGAATGCAACTGTCTCAAGAACCCTGACTCTGATATCAGAAAATTCAGTCTGAAAATAATGCAAAAACCTACATTGAAAAAAATGATGATACATCTAATCAGGGAAAATATTCCTGGATGGATGTTCGATATGTTGGGGACGAAAACCTTAGATAAAGACGTAGAAGATTTCTTTTTCAATCTAGTCACAACAACGGTAGATTATCGTGAGAAGAACAATATTTTCAGGAAAGATTTCCTGCATTTGCTGATACAGTTGAAGAACATCGGGAAAGTGACTGATGGTGAAGAGATAACCAGTGAAAATGGAAAATCCGCTTTGACCCTCAATGAGATGGTAGCACAGTGTTTCGTTTTCTTCACTGCTGGATATGAAACGTCCTCAACCACCATGTCATTTGCACTGCTGGAGCTAGCACTTAATCTAGACATCCAGGAGAAACTCAGACAGGAAATCAATAGAGTGCTGGATAAACATGGTGGTGAAATAACTTATGAAGCTGTAATGGAGATGGAGTACTTGGAAATGGTGATCAATGGTGAGTTTGGAATTTTTGAGACATATCTCGATGGATACTGTTCAAAGACTGGCTTACACATATGAAATGAGAGAAATTCGATCTGCAAATCAGCTGAATTTGCGATAGGCTTTCGATACATAATGGGTAAAGTGAAAAAAGTTGGAGCAAATGCCCGCTCTCAAATTTTTTGGGATAAACTTATACAGGTTGGTGAGTTATGTCCAGGACGGATCTATAGTTTGAACTCTTGCTCACTCTTATTCACTTCACCCAATGCGTTCAGAATAATCACACAAAACATACATCACTCATGAAGATAAACGGCATTTATTACAGTCGAGAAAATATCAGTGCTCAATAAGAGACTTTTTTCCTGTGCGATATCAATATATGGAATTGCTCGAAAAATTTATGAAATATTGATGAAATCTAAATTATGCCACAACATGGCTACTTTTTCTATCAAATGCCAGTAGCAAGGACGTATAAGCATAAATTACCAAACCATAATAAACTGACGAATATAGGTGAAATGGCATCGAATACCAACATCTCTTAGATGTAGTTGATGCAAGCAGAAAAGTTCAGTCATTAATAATAGAAATATTCAATTATCATCAACCCCCATAAATAATACCCAAAATTTTCAGAGACCCTACGGAAACATCCTCCTGTAGTTGTTCTACCAAGAAAATGCACATCACCTTACCTAGTGCCCAACAGCAAAGTAATCATTGACGAGGGAACCCAGATTATCATTCCCATCTATTCCATTCACAGAGATCCAGAGCACTGGCCAGAACCTGAAAAATACGACCCTGAAAGATTCAGACCTGGAAAATCAGATAATAGACACCCATTCAGTTTCATTCCCTTTGGAGAAGGACCAAGGTTATGTATAGGTAAGGATTACAGAAAAGTTATTATTTTTGAGAACTATTAATGGATTAATCATCCTCAAACTTGTATCGAATGCGCTTGATGCGAGAAGCAAAATTGTGAACAAGTTTTGAAAACGTGAGCGGGTTTGGTTTCCGAAACGATATGTATTGTGATAAACGCTATTTTTGATGGGCAAAATTGAATTATAAGAGAAGTTGCTGACCAACTTTTCGGTGTAGATTACAAATCTGTATTTCTACACTTCTATGGATTCTAATATTATTTTCAGATTGTGGTAAGATGAGAACCCAACACAACTATTAAAAAAATATTGACTTTGAAACAGTACTGAGAAATTTGAAATCTTGAACGTTCAAAATATATCAATGAAAACTTTCGAGAAAAAAATTGATACTCGGTATCTTTCCCTACAATTTTTTTCAAATGACGAAGATGTATGAAAAATATCAAAAAATCATTCTCAGTATGTTTTCATCGATAACTGAAAAGTAATACAAATCACTATAGATCTCAAAAGTTCAGAAAAAATACTGTCTATAGAACACCCTCTAGGAATGAAAAAAAATTCATTCATGAACTGAAAAATCACTAAGACTGGACAAAAAATAATATAACAACAAACCACATATTAATATTTGATATAAACTTACTAAATGAAAGTGATATCATTGCAGAATCCTTGACCACTATGGTTGAGTATGATTTCGTTTTCCTCATCAATGAATTCATTCGTTACAAGGCATTTCACAAAGGGCGCCGTTTCTCAAATGCAAGGGGGCGGGTGCCCCCCTGGATTGTAGATTTTTCAGTCCATACGCCGCGTAAGACTCGATATCGACTTAATTTTAAATTTTTTGGTGATACTTCGGTCGCTATGAGCACTTCTTTTTTGATTTTTTTTGTGGAACTCACGTAATTCGGTCTCCTCTACAAAAAAATGAATGGAATTTTCGGCGGTCCCGTCTATTTTCGGAGATACAGGTAAAACTTCACAATTTTTCACATCAAATTATTGTTGTTTGAAATAGGGGGGAAGTAGATCCTATATTCAAATTTCCATACGAATCGGTGCTGTATGGAATAAATACACAGTTTACACTTTCTCTACCGTCATAGACTGGAGTATGAGATCTACTCTTCATAATTTCAAGTATCTAAACTCAGTACTAGATATAGCGCAGCTCAAGATTTTATATTATTGGTAAAATCACGTATGCGCTATGCAGTTCCCTGTTGGGGAAGCGCAAACTCTAGTCAGCCAAAAAAACTGGAAATACTACAAAAACGATTTCTGAAATTCCTATTTAACAAAAATAATAGATATAGTTCAAATCTGCTCTTTTAAGAATCCCGTCTCCCAGATATTGGACAATTATAGATACTCGATCTCGCAATTTATTCATTCAATAACAGCACCAATTCAAAACTGATAAATCACAATCATGACACACGACATAAAGATGAATTTTTTGTACAGAAGACAATCTCAAAAAAAAAAGTCCAACGCAGTCACACTTACCTGAGCAATGGATTTTTCAATTTACTTCCAGAAATGTACAAAACTTATATAAGAACTATAAGCTCAAAACATATTTTCCTAAATATATTCAAAACGTATATTTTGAACATAGACAGAAGGAATATTACAAGTAATAATACTATATTCTCCAAAACTCAATGAATATTCAATTTTATAACACTCTGTGAATAGTATTCTTACGAATTCTGGGTCCTCAATTTCATCTTCATCTACTTGAATTTTATATTACCAAAAATAATGTACGTTGAAAAATTTGATTCGTTTTAAATATATACTGGAATGCATGAATATGTAAATACAACTGTACATGTAACCAACCCATGAGCAACTGATAGAATTTTAATGGATTCCACAATCTATTCTTGCATTGTTTTAGGTTTGTTCAGACATACTTCATATCTATAAATTTATTATTAAATGTATTGTTATTTTTACTGTAATCAGTATGAAAATTTGTCAAATGGTATTCGTAAAAAAAAATTGTTTTTTTCAACAATAAACACTATTATTGATATTAAAAAAAAAACAAAATTCGACAACACATGAGCAATAAAATATCTTCAATTATTATCTAGTAGTTTTCGAGTTCTTAACCTATCAAAATATAAACAAAATTCTTATTAGAATTTTTGCAAGAATGGAAAGGCTGATTTCTGATCATCTACTCCATTAGTCAGCAACTTTTCGTATGACTCAAATTTTCCTATCAAGAAAATAAAAGACTTTATATTTCTGAAAACTACTCATCTTTGTTAACGTTTCGGGAACAAATTCCGCTCCTGTTTTTGAAACTAATTCTCAGTTCTTTGTCTTCTATACTTCTTTCAGATAGTCTGTCAAAGATATATGATGTGACATCACGTTTTATATTTCAAGAGGTGCGATCATATCGAACACTCTCAGAAAAGAATTTTTCTCTTCGAAAAACGTAGTAAATCGACCACAATATATGACTTTCCATAATCATTTTTCAAAGACGGGTATTTTGTGTTCATGAACTTGCCTTCGTGGGTTGTTTTTGGAACCACATGTCAAAAATCCAATAACACATCTCTTTGTCCCACGTGAGGATAGTATGAATATTTTTGGTAGAAAAATTATTCGCAAAGAGTTCGAAATACACTTTGTTATTTGTGTTTTGTTACATTGCAGGTTCAAGATTCGGAAAACTGCAATCTAAAGTGGGTCTGATATCTGTCCTTACCAATTTCGAGGTAACTTTGAATGAGAAGACTCAGCTGCCAATAAAATACGCCCCTGCATTCATTATGGCCAATGTCAAAGGAGGAGTTTGGGTTAACCTGAGAAAACTCAAATGATCCCACTCGACTATTCTGTGAAGAACGTTTTCAAAAAAGCATTGCCTAGTATATTTGAATTGAATGAAATAATCATATGATACAAAAATGGTTGATATTATCCATTACAAGCGGTGAATTCCAAAATATCAATATTTTTCAGGTAACGTGTTAGTTTGTGATCATTTTCAAATACAAAATCCCTCACAACATCTAGAGGAGGAGATGTATCCCTACATTTCTGATGCATTCAGATTACTCAAAATATATCTGATTCTTCAGCAAGTATGGGCCAGTTGTACGAACTGAGGTGAATTGAATTACTGCTCATTTTGTCTATATTGTTATTCTCTAATTGTTTTGATCTCAATGTACTTTGAGTGGTTTATAATCGGTGCCAGAAGAATTTCAGTTAGAATGTACATTTCAAAATATAACTGTTTGTATTTCAAATGTACTTAATATTTTTCATTTATTTTTTAAGGGGGGAATTGAAAATTGCCTCTCCACTATTATGCCTGTAGGAGTATACCCAACACGTTCGATTAATGATATGTACCTAATATGATGTATAAATAATTCAATAAACATTATTATCATACAGAGTACTCTAAATGATATGTTAGGTGTTTCTGGGCTTCTGTGTCGTGGCCTGCAGGTTTTCTTGGCCAGTATATAAGAAATTAAATTAAGAAATAATATTTGGTTCCTTTTTTAAGCCAATTTTGGAAAATTTCCAATGATATTTCGAAAGGGGGGGGTGTAAGCATTCAATCAATGAATTTATTAATTTGATCGTTGAATTCATACAATTACGGATAGGTAACTGTATAATAATAACAGTTATTTATTCCCAAGAAACTACAGTTTATAAATAAAAATAGTCACTTAAATTTTCATCTTTTTTATACTGCAGTTACGTATCGGGGCAAATATACCAATTTTCCCGAAAAAACAGGGGAGAGAAAACCCAAAGAAGGATTCCGGAACATTTTCACCTCAAGAAACATTTAAACAATAATATTCATATCAACAAAGGCAAAAATATTCTGAGCGCTCATGAAAATCTGAATATTTTGATATCATCGTCGGATTGCCCTTCTTTTCACTAAAAGACCATCTAATAAGTAAATCATTATACAGGGTGAAACTGAATTAGTGTAGAACATTCAAGGAGGTGATTCCTCATCTTCCATATAAAGAAACTTCATTGGAGCATCCCTTGTTAAGATACAGCCCGTTAAAGGGGGTAGATAATTATTAAAGTAACAAATTAAAAACAGTACAACAACACACAATTAGTATTAATTCAATTTCGAAAATTCAAAAACTGACAGCGTCACACCAATTTAATTGTCACTATCGCGAATAGCTACCTACTAGATAGACTACTTTCGTATTTTCGCATTTATGGCGATGTGTAATGATGGTTATTAATACATGAGCATAAACCGGGATTCGAAACGAGCCGAAGGTGAGTTTCGTATGGTTTATGCGAGTGTATCAATAACCATTACAAGAGAGTTGCATACACTATTTCATCTACACCCGATAAATAGAGAAGAACTACAAATATTGAATTTATATTTGTATTGCACACAATAATACTAATTAAACGAATTTTTTTGAAAAATTCCACAGAATTGTAATTAATGATATTACTTCGAGAAATAAAACAGAGAGATATGAAAAGAAGATCAAAAAGTAAAGAAAAAAATATTACTCGAGGCCGGAATCGAACCCATGTCTCTTCTAACTAGTATCTTTAGTCTCAGCGCCACAGTCGGCTCGGCTACGGAGAGCTCACAATATTTGATGAAAAAATAAGTAATAAATCATGCGTTTGTCAAATGAAAAATCTTATCATTCTAACTGTATTTCTGTCGGTGAAGGTGTCGAAAGTGATTCTCCCATATCGCTAGTATCAAACATTTTGTTATGAATATCGAAGTTTGGCTATATTCTGCAAAAGTTCAATACCTATACCGATTTTGACTTGACAAACGTCAAATGCAGAGCATGCACATCATGCTTGATTGAAAAATAATGGGTTGCTATTGGTTGATGATCTGTATCATAATGAAAAATCTGTATCGTAATGGATTTCATTATAAAACGGCTTGTGGGCATATAAGTGTATTATTAGAGTACATCAGGTGTAGATAAAATATTTTTTTGCTGCAAAATGGTTCATTTCGGGAATAAAACCCAAAAGACATTGTTTGTTTAGAATGAAACAGGCTATCGGAAATAAATTATCGAATGGTAAACAAAAAATGAGACAAAAAGTTACATAGGAAATAAATTTTAGGGGTTGGTTTTCCACCCCTTACAACCATGGGGTAAACCAAATGAATTTCCGGCTAACCCTGTATACGAAAAGTTTTCAACGAAAAATTTTTGTAGTCCATCAAAACTATAAAACAATTCCATTCGAATCCTGACTGAGCTTTCAGAGAATTATTGACATAATTGTTGGTATCATGGTAGAATGTCAGGCAAATGCAGTTTTTATATTCTTTCGATGTGATCCTGGGGAACGGTTTGAAACCTTTCTCTCTCAGGGCTAGTTTAAGAATTCGTACTCGTTTCTTTCCTTTCACACGCTATTCTCAATCTAGAGCTTGATCATTGAAAGAATCATTTTGAAACAACGCCTGGGAGGATGGCAAACCTCTTGATGCTCAATGTTGTGTTTTTTTTTTAATGAGACGTAGTGAGGAAATGAAATAGCCTATGTGAAAAATTCTATCACTTCTGTAACTAGTTGATCACCCACAAATCTCTCGAGTTCATTCCGAACACATAGACAGGAGGAAGCACAACGGACCTACTGATGTCTGAAAAATCTTCAGATAATCCAAGGATATAGTTCAAAACTTTCGACTGGAAGTCGATCATAAGCTCCGATCTAGATGAGTCGGAGAACAACGTTGAATTCAATATAAATGATGTAGTGTATCTTCTGAAAAAAACGTTGAGTCCTACTCTGGCTTGAATGAATATACGCGATACGTGTTTCCTTAAAAACAATGTCTTCCTAATTCCTACTTGAGTATACTATTTTACAGCGAAAGCAATGTTATTATGAATCCTACAGAAAACTGTAAAAAGAATACGCAATACTTGCGCTTTAGTATGATTTCAAATTAAATGACATGACAAAATTCAGAAGGCCTTGAACTTGGTGTTTTTCTGAAATGAGTCGTTCATTCTGGAAATGACTTCAGATCAATATTCATCACCAGAATCAGTCGAGTTGAACGTCAGCTCTTCCACTGAGAATTACATCATCGCATCGAACATCAGGTATAATTACATTATTAGATTTTGAAGGTGGCCCGAATATCCTGCACGATAAGATTCGTAGCCTGGCTATAAGAGCTATCAAAATAGCACTTTTAAAATATAATAGTATATTATGCAACGATCGTATAATGATGGTTATTAATACATGAGCATAAACCGGGATACGAAACGAGACGAAGGTGAGATTCGTATGGTTTATGCGAGTGTATTGATAACAATTACATGAGAGTTGCATACGCTATTTTATCTACACCCAATAAATAATGAAGAACTAAAAATATTATATTATTAGGTATTTATATTGAACCCAATAATAGTAGGTAATCAATCGTATTCCTTTGAAGAATTCTACAAAATTATAATTAATGGTATAACCACGAAAAATACAACAATGAGAAATGAAAAGAGGAAGAAATGAAAACAAAAATTCTGCCGAGATCAGGAATTGAACTCGGATGTAACTAATCACTGCCGGCGCCTTTGACCACTCGGCCTTGAGAGCTCATATAATTTGATTGGAAATAAAAACACATGTGTTGCATTTGTCAAATGAAAAATATTATCCTTTCGATTGTATTTTTTTCTTGTCTAAGACATCTGTGGAGGGTCGCTGGTAATTCTTCTATATCACTGCTATAAGACATTTTTATACGATTATCGAAAATTGACTAAATTCTTCAAAAATTCAATGACCACTGATTTTGACTTGACAAACGTCAAAATGCAAAGCTTGCACATCATGCTTGATTGAAAAATAATGGGTTTCTATTGGTTGAAAATCTGTATCGTAATGAAAATCTGTATCGTAATAGATTTCATTATAAAACGGGTTGTGGGCATATAAGTGTATTATTAGAGTATGGGTGTAGATAAAATGATACATGATAATATGAATAAATATGATTTTGAATTACTTGTTCAGTTGGTACGAGATTGGACTGTATATTCTATGGAAATTATCACATTGTGTTTCAAGAAAAAATGTTGGGAATAATTCGTTCGTGACTTGTTGTTTTGAATCTGGATTCCTCGCTGGATCACTGTATTCGTAAGCCAAACGATAAAAAGTTTATGTGAATTCGAAAAACAGCGAAAAAGTAGCGAACTTGTAAGTTTGAAACGTGGGTAGAGACCGTCCCTTTTTCGGTACTGGTACCAGAGAGAGAGAGAGAGAGAGAGAGAAAGAGAGAGAGAGATAGTAAAAAGCAATGACTCAACATAAAAGATAAATACTACCTACTGAAAAATGATACTTCCCAGCTAACACTTCCGTCAGTCGAAAACCGCCGAAAGTTATCGATTGCTAAATCGGGTCATAGAGACTATTGGGTTGCGAAGCTTAGATGATAAAAAGAAAAAAATGTTATATAATGTATATCTTTTCATCGGTGGGGGAAGCGGCTTTAGACTTTCAAAAATGCATAGGTTTTCATTTATAGCGCGCCAAACTTTTCCCAGCATGGTTATTGCTAAATATATAGTTAACGGTTGAAACACTATAAATGGCAGTATTTTGGCGCGCCATAAATAAAAACCTATGCTTTATACAAAAAAAAGTTTCAAATAAAAGTTGCAGAGAATTCCATTATCTACAAAAACGATCCCAACTGTTTTTATCGTACGATGCACGGTTCACGAGATATTCGATAAAACGTGTTTTCCAAGATGGCGGCTGAAGCTCAACCCCCTCCGTCCCGCCAACTTGAATTTACATTCAGGGGACACCCCCGAACATTTTCCAACAAGAATATCAATTCTGTAGAAGATTGCAGAAAAAAAGTACCTGGCTCTTGGCCTATATGTTAATCTGATCGTTTGGTGGGGGTGGTCGTACGTTAGGGTTGAAAATGAAAAAAAATTCCTGATCGCGTCAGATTTTCTGAGGGGATGTTAAGTGAACATGAAAAAAGCTCTTATAAAATAATCTGACGATTTGGATGTGACGCAGACTCGCGGCCTTTATTAGAATGTGAAAAAAAATCGTCATTTTGAAATACACAAGCGCGTCAGATTACGATATATAAGGTTCATCTTTAAGCCCCAGACGTTGCAGTCTCATAATCTGACAATTATCTGGAGGAATTCGCCTATTCTGCCAATTCGTTTTTTTTTATTTCTTCAAATCATTGAACTGAAGTAATTGAAAATCTCAGGAAAAAGCATGCAAATGAAAAAAGTGTATGTTTTTTAGTAGAATACTTGTATTTATAAGAAAATTATTATAAGCTATCAAATTTTAAAAATTTCAGAACGATATATATTCGTTGTGAACAATATCATGCCACCAACGAGTCTGTGTGAAAGAGAAAGAATGGGAAAGATATAGAAACGTGGGGGGGGGGGGGGAATATAGGCATCACGTAGCTGCACGCATTAAACTTTATCGATGAATTCTTATTATTCCGGCTTGTGGAAATCGTCAGATTATATATTTTACAATTCTTGAATCATTTCCTTCAAAATTAAAATAAAATTAGCCACGCTCGAGAATGTCGAGATGACGATTTTTTTTACAACTTTGTAGCCCTCCTCCTTCATTAGGCCACTCTCGAATTGTCAGATTAGTGGAATATACACGTTTCAGGATGTAACTAGCTCCCCCTACTTTAATCAGACGCGCTCGAGAATTTCAGATGATCATTTTTTTTACTAATCTGATCCTTTATCTTTGAAGGGCGGTCATATATACATATATACATATATATATATATATATATATATATATATATATATATATATATATATATATATATATATATATATATATATATATATATATATATATATATATATATATATATATATATATATATATATATATATACATCACGCTAACAACATTATTGCGTCCTTTCACAAAACGACACTACTGCGTCCCCTTGAATTCTTGTATTTAGGGAGAGTTTTATAGCGAATACTTTTTCTCCTCATTAAATGCATTCCGTATCTATTTTCAGATTTTCATTACCATCAAAAATAAAAACAATGATATTCACGCCCTTACTGCGTCCTCTCAAAAGTGGGCCTTTACTGCGTCCATCGAATATACGTTTTTATGTTGAGTACTATCTTGCGTCCTGAAAATATATCATTGTACACAATCAGAATGATGCTGCGTCCTGCAGTGTTGCCAGATTCATTTCTGCTCACAACCTATATGCGAAATGCTTTCATTTTATGTGTTGGTTGAAAATTGACTTCACAAAAGACGACTAATTTGGGAGAAAAAATTCTCGATCAGAATCATATAAAAAAAATATATTCCTATCAAATTGATTTCATATTTCTTAATTTTCTATCAAGGCTGTAGATATTTCGAACTTACGCATAATTGTTATCACAATAGTATATTGTTCCATGATCAAGGAATGATAAAACATTCTTCACGAGAATGAAGTTTGCAGTTTGAGCAGTAGGCGACTGCTGTATATCATACGAGTGAGCAATTACCATTCAATGCGAGTTATTCATTATAGGTACTTCTTCCACGGTTACAACAGATGAAAGCGAAATGATTCAACAGATAACATGAACTTCAAATTTGATATTATTCGGAATTTTCATTTAGGTACGATTGCATAAGCAAGTATAGAGCTTTTATTGCTCAGAATTTGACATTCCATGAAAGACCTGATTAAATGTGTAGTGACAACAATATTTCTAAAACAATGAATTCTTCGTTTCATCCGGTGAAGAAATTAATTCGAAGGTATACCACAACTGTAACAAAATGAAATTATTGGGTTATCAGGTGTGGAAATGGAATTGAAGACATACAATAAACATCATTGTTTTATCAAAAACAGTTTAGTGTTCCTCCCTTAATAGTAGATTATACCACGAGTCAATAATGACAACTATTATTCTAGAGGAATATTTATGAACCGAGCCGCGTTACCGGCGAGGATGTAAAATATTCCGAGAGGATAATAGCCATTATTGCGAGTGTTATACTCTACTTTATTTACGATTGATTTATACAATTTCTGGAGGTGTACAGGTGAATAATAATAATATAATAATAATAATATAAGTTTATTCATGAATAAATAATAATAATTACAATTCGAAAATTTTATGAATATACATTTTTATGAATAAACTGAAAAACAAACCTTACGGAGAGAACTTGTTGTAAGGTTAACTGAAGGTAATAACAATTTACAATCAATACATTTGAAGTTACATACCTAGATAATCATCAATTTAAAGAAACCAATTTCATGAACTATTCAAAAATGTGTCAAAATAAATTCGAGAGGTCTTGATAATCCATATTTTACTTTTTTGTTTAAATGATGATAATGATTTGATTTTTTTGTTTTCATGTGGAATTTTGTCATAAAGATATGGAATCATAAACTTCCATATTTATGTTCATTATAATTTATATTTTTTTTATTTTTATGAATGTAAATCATCATTCTATAAATGTATAATTGATTTATATCCGTTTTTTCACTTTCTTTGAATGATAATTCAGTTGAATATTTCCAGTCCTTATTGTAAATTATTTTCAGAAATCTTTTTTTGTATTATTTCCAGTTTATGTTTATATATTTTAGACACCCCGCCCCAGCCTAATATTCCATAACTTATTTGGGATTGTATTAAGGCAAAATATAGAATATCAAGTTGTGGTATTGTTAAAAATCCTTTCAATTGTCGAAATATGGGAAGAACAATTCGAAGTTTTTTTACTATAAAATATATTTGCTGATCCCATTTCTGATGTCTATCTATCATTATGCCAAGGTATTCGATACAGTCACTATCCATGATTCGTATAGTATTAGTAATTTTAATAGGGCCCCAATTTGGTAGTGAATTTTCGTAAGAAGAAAAGGGAAGATATTTTGTTTTATCGAAATTTATTGTTAATAAATTGTTATCGAACCATTTCTTAACATTTTTGAAATCTTCTTGTACTATTTTTTTTAACTCTGTCCAAATTTTAGCAGTGTAAAATATAACAGTGTCATCCGCGAACGCATGAATTTTTCCTTTGGATTTGAGTGAAAAAAGATCGTTTAGATAAATATTGAATAACAAGGGACCTAAAACTGTACCCTGTGGTACACCATATTTAAATATTTTTGGATCACTAAATGTGTCATCAATATTAAGTTGTTGTATTCTTTCGTTTAGGAAATTTGCAAATAAATTTAGGGTTATTCCGCGAAAACCAATATTCTGCAATTTTTCCAAAAGTAATTCATGACTGACTGTATCAAATGCCTTTGCTAGGTCAAGAAAAACACAGATAGTTGGCAATCTATCATCCAGTGAATCATAAATATTACTTGTCAAATGAGTAATAGCATTTTCTGTAGAAATATTTTTCCTGAATCCAAATTGGTTCGGAGATAAAATTTTTTGGTGCGTTAGATAGTCATCAATTCTAGATTTTGAAATTTTATAAAATTTTTTTGCCAGAGTAGATATTAGTGTGATTGGTCGGTAATTTTTAATATCACTTTTATCTCCGCCTTTGAAAATAGGTTTGATTATACCGATTTTAAAAAGTTTTGGACATATTAATGGTTTCATCACTATATCGACTAAAGCTTTCATAACTTCAGAAGTGATTCCATCCTTTCCCGGTGACTTTTTAAGTTTGAGTGAATTGATACAACTGAGAACTTCACTCTCGCTTGTTTTTTCAATGAAAAATGAATTTAAATATGTTTTGGGGGGTTCTTGATCGTTTTTATTGTGTTTCGAAATGTGTTTTGCTAGATTATTTTTTACATTACTGAAATAATTTATGAAGTTATCTGTATGAGTTTTTTATCATGAGATATATTATTGTTTACTTTAATAAATTTTATTTCATTAGAATCATTTTTATCATGACATAATTTTTTTAAACAAAACCAGAGATCTTTGGATGATCGACAGTTTTTTTCAATTTCAGATTGGCAATATTTCATCTTGGCCTGATGAATTAGAGATGTTAATGTATTTTTGTAGGTTTTATACTCTATTTTTAGTCTTGTATTATCGTTATTCTCTCTAACTTTTCTATACAACTAATTTTTTTTGTTGACTGATTGTAGTAAGGATTTTGTCATCCATTTTTTTCTCATTATTCTAGTATTTTCCATTTTGACTCTAGTAGTGCTTTTGTCAATACATTCTTTAATTCTTTCTGTTAATTGATTTGCCAAGTCTTCTGGGTTATTATTATTATAAAATAATCGAAAACTACATTCGAAAAATTATCATGAAGTTTTTTGAAGTCTGTATAAAATTTGTACTTCGTTTTGTTAGTAATTTTTGTTGATTTAATAGTATTATATTGGAGTATGATTGGATACTGATCAGTAATATCATATTCTAATATGAATGACTTGAAAAGGTTCAGTGGTTGATTGGTTTTTATGAAAATATGATCCACGGATGATTTTTGATTACCCACTACTCTGGTATTAACATTGATGAAAGATAGAAACCCGAATTCGCTCAAAATATTGCAATATTCATGTGTGTAAATTGAATTCGAAAAAAGATTTATATTGATATCTCCGATCTCAATAGTTGTTTGTTGATTTCTGCTTTTATTTTTTTCAAAATAGTCTCTGAGATGAGAATTGAAAAGAAATGGACATGTTGAAGGAGGTCTATATATGGCCAGAATATTTATCTGATCTGTTTTATTCATGAATAGTGATACTGAAAGGACTTCAAGGGTACCAATTTGTTCTATACTATAATTGTAAGTGAGTTTACTTTTGATAAATATAATGACTCCATCATTTTGGTTAATAGTACCTTCATTATAAAGTTGGTTAAATTTATTTATATGAAACAAATTATTATGTAGTAGTTTCCACGTTTCAGTGAGGATGATCAAATCAAAATCATCTTCCAGTTGATAGAGGAATATTTCAAGATCATTAAAATTTTTTGCTATACTGCGAATATTATTATGAAAAATTGAAAAATGTTTATTGTTGAAACTGTTTTTTTTATAATCTGAAAAATTGGTGATTACCTGTGTATTGACATTTTGAACGTCTAAATCGTTGATAAATCTATCCATAAGATGGGAAAAAAATATATTTTTTTATTCGTCCTATCTATTTATCACTGAGAATTTTTTGAATATCTTCTTCATCGTAAATAGTAATTGGTGCCATATTTTCATTTTTTCTTATAAAAATTTTTCCATTTTTGAACCAGACATATTTATATCCAATTTTTCTCACTTCTTTGGCTTTTCCTAGTAGGTATTTATTGTGGTTCGTCAGTTCTTCATTAAAATATATTACTGACTCCTCCCCATTAATTCCAAGATTCTTAGTTGTGAGAGAACCTTTAGTTTTATAATAATTCTTGGCTGCTGAAATGATGATATTTTTTGTTTCTTCATCTTTCAAGTTAATTTTGTTTAATTATGTTTCTTGTTTTTTTTTTGACAGCATCTCTTCTCCTTTGAATTTTTATTTCTTTGATGTTGAGAGTCACACCAATTGCATCTAGAGCACTTTCAATGAGTTTTTTATCTTCAATAATATCCTGCATAGGAATTCCTTTTACTTCAACATTATTTCTGATTTTCATTTGTTCTTCATTATTCAGGTAGTATTTTAGAGAATTTACTTCTTTTTTGATGCTTATAATTTCTTCTTTCAATATTTTGTTCTCAGCTATTAATTCAGATTTTTCCTTTTTGATTTCTTGTAAAATTCTTAATATTGTGGTCTCGGTAGTGTAGTGGTTAGCATATCTGCCTATCAAGCAGAAGGCCGGGGTTCGAATCCTCGCCGGGCCACCGTGCTGGGTAATCGCACGTTAAAAGGTAAGGCCTCGTTGATCCATTGCTCGCACAAGTTTCGACTTCTGAGGGTTGACGTTCGTCAGCTGGTTAACGAAAACGAACAATTTCTTTATTATCATCTTTCACCTCATCATATTTATCAGCCATGAAATTTATTGATTTCTGTAATTCCATTACCGTCTTCAATAAATCTTCTATTATGTTGTCATCATTTTTCACCGAAACTCTATTACTGCAACTGGAGAATATCCATCTTTTTCCATTTGGTTTTTTGAGTTCTTTCGAGTACATATCAAAATCTTGGGATTGTAAATTTGAACATTTGAGATGAAACCACTTGCCGCATAATCCCCTGCATTCAATAGCAGATTGATTAGATTTCAAATTAGAATTACAATTACCACATACAAATATATCAGAAGAGCTGGCATTGCGTTGATCTTGGGTTGAGAGGAAAAAATTCTTTATTTTATCTTGGGTTGATGATCCAGCAGTAGGATATTTCAAGGGTAAATAATATCCGTCTTCTTCTTTATCAGAATTTTCGATAGTCACTGGACTATTTTTCTTTACTTCACATCTTTTTCTTCCCATGGTGTCAAATTTGATGTGTTTTCAATTGATATTGGAATATATGAAAATTTTCTCAAATAATATACTTGCAGTCGTAACTCCAACTTATTTTCTTTATAAAAGTTCTTAACTTTCTGTATTCAGTTTCCAAACACTTATAAGGCGGTTTCTTCAAGTCGTATGATTGTATTGTTTCTTCATTTCTATACAAATACACAAACACTACCAATGCGTTTGACACTGACACTTTGGAGGTTGGTTATATCGTTTCTATGGTGATATTAATTTCAAGAACTTTTGTGATTGGACTAGAAGAGGAAATGAAGACTATAAATCCCTAAGAGAATCATGTATGGCATTATACTGAGGAAACCATACGTATATTACTTATATTATGTAATAGTCGTAAACAAAATTCCTTATTCAATAGTTTAGTGTATTTGAAATAAGTGGTACAAAAATATGTTATTTTCCCAATGACAATTTTACCCATCACGTATCAAACGGATCTTGATAAAAATTTAGCACAATTTATTGTTGAATTGATTTCAGGCGACATAAAAGAGTATACAATTCAATTGTTGATATAAAAAAATATCTGAATATATTTTATTTTTCAATGTCCAAGGTTTTTTTTTGTTAATGAATGAAAGTCATCAATCAGAACAATGTTGTTGAAACTTTTCCTAGAGATCAATTAGCCTAACACCAAACTGATATAAATTTTTGTCTCAAGAAGATGATAACATTGTTAGCGAAATGCACGGCATATCACTTTGGTGTTGATGGAGTAATTGATCTCTGGAGAATGTTTAAACTTTCCCACCAGAAGTTTCAATCATATCGTTTGATGTTGCTGAGGAAAATTGTTCATCAAAATTCAATGAATGTAACCATTCAGAATAATGAAATGAGAACAACCAGATATTTCCGATACCTTTATTTCAATTCGAAGAAAACGACAAAATAGTAAGGTAATGATATCCATGAATTGTAGGATACCAAAAGGAACTAAAGATGAATTGATAAAGCAAAAATAAACCAATGATCATATAGAGAAAACATTCTTGAATTATTCACAATAATTTTTCGTATATTTATTCTGTATAAATACTTTGATTTTCATCCAATCCTTATTTTCGAACACTTTGGGAAACTTAGTTCTCATTTCTTCACATTCTTGTCGTTTTGGTGGATTTTTATTCTTTATATGAAAACGGAAATATTCTGTAGCAATTTTTTTTTGTTCTTCGGTCCATTTCACCAAAATTCTTTTTTTATTTTTGTACGAGTAATATATGTACTTAGTGCTAATTTTAACGGCTTCGTCTTCGCTTAAATTGAGGATATCTCCTATTTCAGTTAAGTAATTGATATTTTGTATTAACACATCAAAAGCAGTTTTCTTTTCTATTTTGTAAAATGCGCTTGTGTGTTTTTCCACTATATCATGTATGGCATTTTAACGTTTATTTTTACTATGTCCTAATTGAATAAATAATTGGCAAATCAATAATTCTTGAGCGGTGCTATAATAATGTAGAAATGAAAGAAGAGCATCTGTATCTACCAATTTTACAAGAATAGAATCGCCATGCGCTTCACCTCGGCTAAAACGTGACGGATAATTCTTCTTCTTCTTGATTGCTATTCAGTGAATATATTTGGATCATCATTTTTAGCTATGAGAAACACGTATTTTGGGTTCTCAAATCCTCCCGCTATAATCAGGAACTCATTATCTCCCAATGAACTTGGCCCATTCTGTACAAAATAATTCGTTTGAAAATTAGCAGTGATCTTTTGTTTGAGGAAGATTTGAAAACATTTTTTGAGACAGATCTGAAAACATTTTTTTTGGGACAGATCTGGAACTCAGTTACATTTGAATCACTTCGTTTAGACCTTTCCGCATTCTTAGGCGAATCAATATTGTAGGTATCCACTTCTATTGTAGATTAGACGCATGCTTTTTATGTTGAATGAGCTGATGTTATTTCTAGTTGTTCAAGAAGAAATTCCTTGCTGTGGATTTTGCGTTCCACTAGTACCGGCAGAACCAATATTTTGGACACTAGATGTTTTTCTACAACTCAGATGATATTTAACTTTTTCACTTCCAATTAAGACGGCGTCTTTTATTTCCAGAATTTTTAGGCCAACAGTATTTTTTTTTCTCTGCGGCACCAACTTCAGTTTGCAGACCCCGTTTTGTAAGGTTTTGCACAACCAATTTGTCCTGAGTTTCAACAGATTCTCCACATATAATGCTCTCTATTTTATACCTAGTGAAAGTTTTTGAAATAATTTTCCAAAATGCATATGATAATGTAATTAATCATTAGACTAGCACAATTAAATACAGATAGGTAAAACCTCATGTTCCTTTTGCTCACTGTCGTTGAGCGCGCACAGGTCTTCCGGGCAAAGTGCATGCGGGAGACACGCGTGATTTCAATATCGGCGCGGTTATTACGTGCCCTATCGATCTCAACCTATTATTTTTTTTTTAAAACTCCTGTGATTTTTTTGCTTCAATTCACTAGCAGAAAGTATGAAAATAAATATATATTTCTTATTTTTTTTCTGAGAAGAAGAAGTGAGTTTCCAAAAATGCGGCCGCATTGACACCAGCGCCAAGAATTCTACTTCCGAATAAAAAAAATTACTTTGATATCTCTAATAGTTTAGGAGTTATCACGAGTTATATCTAAAAAAAAAAGGTTTTTTGGATTTTCTATTTTTTCACACATTTTTTGCTCTAGAAAGAGTCAGCCCCAGCTGGCGATGTCGTAAATATCGATTTGTAATAGCCAATAACATTCCCAATAACAATACACCACTCGTTTTGTTCTACCTCAATTTGTTTTTTTTTTTTCGTGATAGAAGCGTCTTTCGAGCGCGTTTTCACTCCACTAAAAGAGGGAAGCAATATCAGTGGATGATCGACTAGCTGTAACGTTAATCTACGAGGATTTGAAGTTTTCGGCAATTATGTCACCTCAAGCATTGAGCAATATAATACCAGAAACATGCTAGTAAACTTTTGAAGTTCTTAGTGAAGAAAACATGAAAGAAAGTACGTAAGAAATGGTTATTTCAACAGGAAAAATCTGTATATTTTTTAATTCCCAGTCACTACGCAAGAATGGTTGAATATTGGAAAATATCCTAAAGCGGTGGTGTGAAAGGGCAATAAATTTTCCTTCGAAGTGCGCAGGTCGGTCCGAAATATCCAAACTAGCTGAAATATCGCGGATCTCTCCACTCGTGCCTTGTTGCCAAATTTATGGACGCCCTAAAGTACATTAGGTGCAACGGGTATTTTGTAAAAGTATACGCTTTCACGATTGACAGCGCCCCCCAAACAGATTTTTGTTGAACTAAAGATATATTTCGACTTTCATTGGACACATGATGGTGCATCCACTTATTATTTTTTCAAAACCAGATTACATCTTTGAGCGACGTCAGAAATGGATGTATCTGATATCTGCCGATAGGTCTCGGTATGTAGGACCTTCCAAAAAATCGGCATGGACCTCCCACATAGTTGTACGAATTTATAATGGTAAAACTTTACTGCGTCCGAAATACGGACGCACTATTGTAGAGGACGCAGCAATGAATGGTACAAACCCAATGTATGGACGTAATAAAGTATGCTGGATAAATATATATATATATATATATATATATATATATATATATATATATATATATATATATATATATATATATATGTGTGTGTGTGTGTGTGTGCAACAAAGTGCAAGATTCACGAGGAACGTCTGATAACCGAAGTTTTCCGCCATTACACTCGTGTGATGTTGTCACTTTTGTTGACAACAAGCCCAGCGGATGCTTTCGAAATTTTCATCCGAAAGCCTCCGTGCAGAAGGTTCCATTTCAAATCTGCAATCCAATGCATGTCGCCAAGGGCTGATAATTACCAGCAGACGTCATGGTATGGTCTATCTGTGGACTGCAGTTTCGTCCTTTGGGACTCATCAGCACAGCGATGACCGCATTCGAACAACGACGAATGCTCGAATGCACCATGACGAATACTGGGAATGTCATCGTACCAGCAAATATTGGGCATATTTCATGAAAAAATAGAAATTTGGAAAAATAAAAATATTTACTTAATAATTTCGAAGTTTTACTCCCGCCAACTTCCGCGCCCGAGGGTCGTGAAGTGGCGAGAGCCAATCGCAGCGCGAAGCCAGCACGCACACGCCGGGGCGTGGCCTAGTATAAAATACGAAGCGACGATAAATATAGGTGTTTTAGCAGCATTCGCCGAAGAGGAAGAGAACGCCGAGAGGCAGATCGAATCGGCAGCAGATGGAATTAGACGCCAGCGCAGGGACAACGCCCATCCCATAGACCCGACAACCCCCGAGGAAGTCAGAGGCATCGTAAGAAGTCTCGCTACCCGGAAAGCCCCAGGCCCGGATCAAATACCGAACCGGGCACTCAAAGCCCTACCCAGGAAAGGAATAGTAGCATTGACTAACGTCATAAATGCTATTCTCCGGTTCCAACACTTCCCATCCCAGTTCAAGGAGGCCACGGTCATCATGATCCCGAAGCCAAACAAGAACCATACCTTCCCAGAGAACCACAGGCCGATAAGTCTGACATCCTCGATGAGTAAGGTGGCGGAACGCGTCATTCTGAAAAGACTCGAGGAACAGACAGAAGAACTGAACGTCCTGCCAGACGAACAGTTCGGATTCAGGTCGGAACACTCGACAGAACTCCAAGTTCTTAGAGTGGTCGAATTTGCGACAGAAGGCTTCAACCTAGCGAAAGGACACCACACAGGAGCGATATTCCTAGACGTTTCCAAGGCGTTCGATAGGGTCTGGCACGACGGACTCGTGACCAAAATGTCTGATTTTGGATACACGGGGCCAATAGTCAGACTAATCGACTCATTCCTGAGGGACCGACGATGTCAATGCAGAGTGGGGAGTGTGCTTTCCAAATGGAGAGTCCTGGAAGCAGGAGTCCCACAAGGAGCAGTACTTTCCCCGCACCTCTTCTCAGTGTACACAGCAGACGTACCAAGGCCGGAGAACAACCATAACAAGTTGGCACTCTACGCTGATGATACAGCTCTGCTGGCGAGATCCCCCAGCCACACGTTGGTAGATAGACTCGGGCAATGGGCCAGTCTATGGAAAATAGCGATCAACCCTGATAAGAGCCAGGTGATACTATTTTCACGGAGGAGAGTAGAACCTGCAGGACACGTCATCCACGACGGTCGGGAAATCCCATGGACGAACGAAGCCAAGTATCTAGGAGTCTACTTGGACAACAAGCTGACTTTCAGGTCCCACACCCGACAGAGATTGAACCTGGCGAAAGCCGCACGGCACAACCTCAATCCCATAATAGGTCGCAGAAGTAACATGGAACTCCAGGTGAAACTGCTTCTTATCAAAACGATCCTGCTCCCCATTGCACTGTATGCCTCGGCGGCATGGGGCCATTGCGCGCAGTCATACAGATCAATGTTCCAAACGTTTATGAACGTCTGCTTGCGGGCGGCCGTAAACGCTCCTTATTACTGCCCCAACCGATACATCTACCGGGACCTGAACCTAAGTATTTGGCACGTCGACGAATACCTGCGAGACCACGCCGAAAGCATCTTCGAGCGTATCAGGAGCAATCCAAACCCAGCGCTGCGTGACCTCCACAACGCACTGAACATGGACGATCCCAGATTCCGCGAGAGGGACAAACACCCGAGGCCTTCCAAGCAAAACCTGAGACCACATCCAAGAGTCGCCCGCAGGCGGCTTAGGTGAGTATAAGAGTCGCATCAGCGACTCGGGTAAGTACACTCCACACTACACACACAGACATCGCGCGCGAACACATAAACCGATCCGCGACAGGCGAGAACTGTCCCGGAGAGGTCGGGGGGACCACCATGCAAAAACTGCACATCAGCAGAGTCAGGTAGAAACCAAAGTAAGAGACAGAGAGGAAGCAATAGCACCTAAAGGCTGATTTCCAACCGAAGCAGGTTAGATATCAATCTTGCTGAAGTGCCCATCAGCAGGTTGAGGACCGCTCCTGAGAGGGCGGGGGTGGAAAGGAAAATGGAGGATGGCGAGGTCTCGTATCCAGGCAACTGGATATGGCATCACGTCATCTTGGGCGCTCAACCCCGGGGGGGGCATGGTGGTGGTGGCATTCGCCAGCGGAGCAAGTGATCATCGAGCAATCGAAGAGCATAGTCGAGACAAAGTTAATAGGAAGGCAAAGTGATTTAATTACGGACCCAGACTAACTAGTCATAAAGCGATTAACACCAGTCCTTTACAGGGCTACCTGAGTCATTAACTGACTCGAAATAGGCCGAGAGCGGACCGAAAACAGTCCTTTACAGGACTAACTACCTGCCTATAAGGCAAATGTGACCAGCACAAGTTCTTTTTTAGGTTTTTCTGATTTTTAGGCGCCTTGAATGAAGGCCCAAAAGGATGGAGAACCGCGAGGAAATGTTGGAAATGATGGCCAAACTCGAGCAGAGGGCCATAAAGAGTGAGAAGCAAAACGTCAAACTGATGAGCATACTCGAAAAGTACCAGGAGGAGAACGTCGAGCTGAGGAGGAAGCTCGATCAACTTCTCAAGAAGTTCGATGAGAAGGAAAGACGTGAGATGGAAGGACTTGAGGAAAGCAAAGTCCAGAAAAGGAGCGAAGACAACGGCCAAAGCTCGGACGAATACAGCGAGACGGAGAGCGAAAAGTCGCAAATGTCGATCGACCAACCAGATGTACCCCCATCTACCTCCGTCAAAAGAACGCTCGATTCGTAATCTGTGTCCGACACAGAGGACGAAAGTAAGTCTCCTAAATCCCGCCCCAACGGCCGCACCAGGCAACGTAAGGCGATGAAACTAGCCAGAGAGGAAGAACAGGAGAAAATCGACAGCAAGAGCGGCCCACCAGCACCTCAGGTGGAGGCCACGGCTGACGAAACAATCCAAAAAGTGGCACCCGCAGCAAAGCCCCAGGAACCTGCAAAACCGCCTTCAGTCGTGATAAGAGCGACTGATAAATGGAACAAGATCTCAACTGAACTGTCGGATCGTCAGATCCAGTTCACCAAAGCGAAACTATTGTCGGACGGAATCCACATTAGCACAGCAGATGAGGTCAGTTGGAGGAAACTGACCAAATTCCTCGAAGAAAACAGGCTTGAATTCCATACGTTCAACCTAAAAAAGGATATCCCACTGCACGCAGTGATAAGGGGGATACCAGAAAACGTCACTCCCAGTGACGTAAAGATCAGCCTAGAGGGGCAAGGCTTCACCGTCATCGAATGCCACAGAATGACGTCAAGACGGACGAGGAAGGAGCTACCGCTCTTCCTCGTAAAAGTACCGCGGACGGAGGAGCGGATCTTCAAAGTAAACAGGTGCGTTCACCTAGTGGTGGCAGTGGAACCACAAAGGCAACGGCGGGGATTAATATCCCAATGCCACCGATGCCAGCTCTTCGGGCACGCGCAACGATACTGCCACGCAACTGCACGTTGCGCGAAGTGTGGTGAAAACCACGAAAGTAGCACCTGCACAAAACCCAGGGAGGAGCCAGCAAAGTGCGCAAACTGTAAGGAGGCGCACCCAGCCAGCTACAGGGGATGTAAAATGTTCCCTAAAGCCTGGCAAACGCCGCACAAACTACTCCAAGCAAAATCGGCCCCCAAGCCGAAACAGCCAGAGAGGAGACCAGCTCAAAAGTCCGACAACAAAAGAAACGCGGCCCCAAGAACAAAGCCGCAGGAATCGCGAGGTACCGGCGGAGCGGACCTGAGTGCGATTCTAACAAAGCTGACAGATGAGCAGAAGAACATGGCCCACGCCTTATTGTCTGCACTAATAGAGGGAGCCGGAAAACGTTAATGGCAGTACAACGAATACCGGAAAACCTCGTGATAGGATCCTGGAACGCGAACGGCGCTGCAGGACGCAAGAATGAGTTAATGGAACTGTCGTCGCGTCTATCCATCGACGTCATGGCGGTCCAAGAAACCAGACTTCGAACCACGCAGAGCTATCATACTCCAGGGTACAACACGTACAGAGCAGACAGGCCAGGCCAACGGGCAGCGGGAGGCGTGGCCATACTAGTGAAGAACGACTTAGTGCAAAGCGAAGATCGGAAGCCGGAACTTCAGGGCGGCGAGGCAATCGCAGTCATAGTGAAGTTGAGACGGCACGGACAGTTGAGAATCGTATCTGTGTACCTGCCTCCGCGGGAACACATAGCGAGGACCGACATAGCCGAGATATTTCCGGATCACCATCCAACAGTCGCCATAGGTGACTTCAACGCGAAGTCACGCGAATGGAACTGCAGGAACGAGAACCGGAAAGGCCGAGAGCTAGCCAGGTGGATGAACGAGTTCGACGAACTAGCAATCGTCTCCCCAGCAGAACCGACCCATTACCCCCATGCTGGCGCACAACCAGACGTACTAGACTTTGCCATAGTCCAGAACATCACCACCTCCGAGATGGAAGTTCTGGACGAGGGGTCATCGGACCACAATCCCATCCTACTGACCGTAGGAGACGGAGAAATGGAACCGGTGGCACAGGAACAGAGGATAGTAGACTGGAGCAAATTCCAACGCACTGTCCACGACGAGATAGGACCAATTCCACTCATCAATTCGATAGGCCAATTGGAGGTAACCACCAGTAACCTTCAAAAGGCGATTCTCAAATCCATGGAACGAAGCGCCCGGAACGTCCAATCCCCACGCTTCAATCTACAGGACGAACTAACACCGGAGGTAACGGAACTCATTAGAATTCGAAGACGCCTAAAGAGAAGATACCAACGGACACTTGCCCCGATGGACAAGAGTTGTATGCACAGGGCCAGCAGAACGCTGCGGCTAGCGCTGCAAACACTCAGAGACCAGAAATGGAAAGACCGTTTGGCAGAACTCAACACCGAGGATCAATCTGCATGGAAAATGCAGAAAGTTCTTAGGCACGGCCGTCGAAAACCATGCCCTCCCATACATGGAGAACAAGGCATAGTATACACAGATCCTGAAAAAGCAGAAGCATTCGCGGACAGCTTTCAGAAACAGTGTAGAGAGAATAATAATGCTTTCGTTACCGAAGAGGAAGAGAACGCCGAGAGGCAGATCGAATCGGCAGCAGATGGAATTAGACGCCAGCGCAGGGACAACGCCCATCCCATAGACCCGACAACCCCCGAGGAAGTCAGAGGCATCGTAAGAAGTCTCGCTACTCGGAAAGCCCCAGGCCCGGATCAAATACCGAACCGGGCACTCAAAGCCCTACCCAGGAAAGGAATAGTAGCATTGACTAACGTCATAAATGCTATTCTCCGGTTCCAACACTTCCCATCCCAGTTCAAGGAGGCCACGGTCATCATGATCCCGAAGCCGAACAAGAACCATACCTTCCCAGAGAACCACAGGCCGATAAGTCTGACATCCTCGATGAGTAAGGTGGCGGAACGCGTCATTCTGAAAAGACTCGAGGAACAGACAGAAGTACTGAGCGTACTGCCAGACGAACAGTTCGGATTCAGGTCGGAACACTCGACAGAACTCCAAGTTCTTAGAGTGGTCGAATTTGCGACAGAAGGCTTCAACCTAGCGAAAGGACACCACACAGGAGCGATATTCCTAGACGTTTCCAAGGCGTTCGATAGGGTCTGGCACGACGGACTCGTGACCAAAATGTCTGATTTTGGATACACGGGGCCAATGGTCAGACTAATCGACTCATTCCTGAGGGACCGACGATGTCAATGCAGAGTGGGGAGTGTGCTTTCCAAATGGAGAGTCCTGGAAGCAGGAGTCCCACAAGGAGCAGTACTTTCCCCGCACCTCTTCTCAGTGTACACAGCAGACGTACCAAGGCCGGAGAACAACCATAACAAGTTGGCACTCTACGCTGCTGATACAGCTCTGCTGGCGAGATCCCCCAGCCACACGTTGGTTACGAGGTACCTGCAACGGCAGGTGAATATACTCGGGCAATGGGCCAGTCTATGGAAAATAGCGATCAACCCTGATAAGAGCCAGGCGATACTATTTTCACGGAGGAGAGTAGAGCCTGCTGGACACGTCATCCACAACGGTCGAGAAATCCTATGGACGAACGAAGCCAAATATCTAGGAGTCGACTTGGACAGCAAGCTGGCTTCCAGGTCCCACACCCGACAGAGGTTGAACCTGGCGAAAGCCGCACGGCGCAACCTCAATCCCATAATAGGTCGCAGAAGTAACATGGATCTCCAGGTGAAACTGCTTCTTATCAAAACGATCCTGCTCCCCATTGCACTGTATGCTTCGGCGGCATGGGGCCATTGCGTGCAGTCATACAGATCAATGTTCCAAACGTTTATGAACGTCTGCTTGCGGGCGGCCGTAAACGCTCCTTATTACTGCCCCAACCGATACATCTACCGGGACCTGAACCTAAGTATTTGGCACGTCGACGAATACCTGCGAGACCACGCCGAAAGCATCTTCGAGCGTATCAGGAGCAATCCAAACCCAGCGCTGCGTGACCTCCACAACGCACTGAACATGGACGATCCCAGATTCCGCGAGAGGGACAAACACCCGAGGCCTTCCAAGCAAAACCTGAGACCACATCCAAGAGTCGCCCGCAGGCGGCTTAGGTGAGTATAAGAGTCGCATCAGCGACTCGGGTAAGTACACTCCACACACACACACACAGACATCGCGCGCGAACACATAAACCGATCCGCGACAGGCGAGAACTGTCCCGGAGAGGTCGGGGGGACCACCATGCAAAAACTGCAACGCAGCAGAGTCAGGTAGAAACCAAAGTAGGAGACAGAGAGGAAGCAATAGCACCTAAAGGCTGATTTCCAACCGAAGCAGGTTAGATATCAATCTTGCTGAAGTGCCCATCAGCAGGTTGAGGACCGCTCCTGAGAGGGCGGGGGTGGAAAGGAAAATGGAGGACGGCGAGGTCTCGTATCCAGGCAACTGGATATGGCATCACGTCATCCTGGGCGCTCAACCCCGGGGGGGCATGGTGGTGCATTCGCCAGCATTCGACTCGAGTAGATGCACCTTTGTATTTTAGGGTCCAAGCTTTGAGCTTCTACGAAAAATCCGAAACAAGGAATTATTAGCCCAGCTGTTCAGACGAATAGAAATTTGAGATTTTCCAAATATTATTGAATACGATAGGAATAGGAGATTCCATAGCGCCAAAGCCAATATATTGCTGTACGATTGCGGTACGCCGGAATCAATTCAACGAGAGACTTTCTTCATCAGGGGAAAAATATTATTGTGCAATTGCAGGCGCAATTGCCTTACATTATGAATTCGTATTGATTGCATCGTATGATTGCATCGTCGATTAGAGTGAGCAGTCTTTTTCAAGGCTTATTTGCGAACTCGCCGTTCCGGGTGCCTAGAGCACATAGCTGCCTACGACTACGATCTCCCTGCCCAGCGGAGTAGGATCAAGAAGAAGCCTTGCTCTCACGGTCTCCAGGAATTTTGGGACAACACGGTACTTGAGTCCGAGTATCGGCCGTGAGAGACGTCGGAAGCTCCGAGCCCTCCACCCGTATAAAATCGGGTTGCTCGCTTCGGAGACGCCAACCAGCTCTTCGTACGGCTCATCTCCGTGGTGAGCCACTGCACTCGAATGCTGCGGCTAAAAACGTCAATCTGACAGCGGCAGGTCAGACACGTGGTCGCGTTGTAGGTCGAGGATCGCGAATCGAAGATTTGTGTGTCGATCAGTGCTAGGGATCGTAGTGACCCCTCTTGCTCCGTGCCATTAGGACAACGTGGTGGGCAGAGGTGGAAGGTTCGGTCAGAATAGTTCGTTACCTAGGGAATTCATTAAACTCGGTGGAAGGATACTGTCCAGGTCGCGACAATAACGTGGTGGTCTGCATAGTGTTGCAAGGTTTGATTCACCTCGACAATAGTGAACTTTTTCACGTCGAGGAAGTAAGCACCTACCGATATACGTATCGGTAGCTCTGCTTTGGTTTGTCAAAGCGTTGTTTTCGAACCCAGAGCTAGCCGGAGAAGTATTAAATTTAGATTGAAATTTTTATTCAGAAAAATATGGATCGTCCATCTGACGATCTGTTTTCAAGTTTTCAAAATTTAAATAACCCAACACGCTTGAGACAATAGGAACGCCACGTGGCCCATCTCTCCACGATCTCACGATGAGTGTGAACTCAGCGCCATCTCGTGGTGGATTGACAAAGCATTGGATCTGGTGGAAGTGGCCGGCGTAGGCCTAATCTGCAACAAAGTGCGAGATTCACTAGGAACGTCTGATAACCAAAGTTTTCCGTCATTACACTCGTGTGATGTTGTCACTTTTGTTGACAACAAGCCCAGCGGATGCTTTCGAAATTTTCATCCGAAAAGAAAGAAGGTTCCATTTGGAACCACAAATCTGCTCGGAGGCTTTCGGATGAAAATTTCGAAAGCATCCGCTGGGCTTGTTGTCAACAAAAGTGACAACATCACACGAGTGTAATGGCGGAAAACTTCGGTTATCACATATATATATATATAGGGCTTATATATGGTGAAAGTACTTAACCGGGTACAAGGTATACCCCTGTATATTAATCTGCCGCGCTTCAGTAAATCCCGAAATCCCCGCTTGGGCTCCCCTATTATAGATTTCAAGAAGAATGACTTTCGAATATGCGACGGAGAACAGTGTCACGAGTGTTCGAGCAAGACAGGAAACTTATTTTTCTTGAATTCTGATTTGTCTGAATGTCACTATCACTTTATTAGTTTGCCAGAAACAATATTAGCGCACTGCATAAACTGTATGAACGATTTATACTGTCGTGAATATGCGAGTATGACTCAAGACATGATATCAATTAAAAGTTTCATCTGAGTACATGAGTGACTACTCTTTGTATTTCTCTGGGTTTCAACGTACCACAATCTGAAAAAAAAAGTATTGATATTGAAATCAATACAAGTGTAGGAGAGCATCTTTTTGATCTTACTCGAAAAGTTGCTGCGTAAATTGAAACAGCTCCTTTTGGATACAACGAGTTCAATTTATCAGAAACTTCTCGTATAACGAAATTTTGTCAATCAAAATTATTATATAAAAAATACTTATCGCTAACGTTTCGGAAACTGAACTCGTATCCGGTTTCAAAACTGATGTGAAAATTCCTTCTTCTCAAATACAATATTTCTTATCGACAATTTTCGTCATTGACATAATTTTTTTCAAATTTTAGATCTTGAGATCCTAACATTCTGTCCTTCAGGAGGAGCAGCCAGCCGCGATCCATATTAAGCGAACTCAAAGATATGCCATCTTTCTCAGACAGCAGGATGAAAGCAGATTCCTTTGATTCTCGTTTCCTGCCATTACTCTCTTTTACTATTATTTTCGTCTCATTCCATTCCACTGTGTGATCTCTATCGGCAGTAAGAATATGCTCTGATAATTGAGAAACACCTATCTGTCTGTTCCCAATGTACATCGTGCGTTCAATCTTTCGCACTTCCAGAGGTCGTGATGTTTCACCGATATGTTTTCGACCGCACGAACAAGGAATTTGATAGAAACAATTTTTTGTGTTCTCTCGTTGTGTTATTTGGTTGAGTATGTGTCAGTATTGACGTATTCGTTAATATTCAAAACAGTAAGTATTGTCTACATGTTATTATTACCAGGTAGGAGTGTCTCTTGTCTTCTTTATGCGGATGTTAGTGGTGAATTGTGCCTGAAAAACATTTCAGTCATGATTTGAAAACTAGATTAGATCCCAGCGTCACTTTTACTACGACTTGAACCAGTTTTCACCACCTTGACATTTCCACCAGAAGGCGTATCGATTCTTTTGAAATCTCAATAGCACCGAACATAAAAAAGCAGTATTTACAGAGACAACTAACGGAGAGACGCCTATCTCAATGTATAATGTTCCATGCGATCACTGCAACCACGGCGTAGGTGGCGCTAGTAGTAATAGGGCGCGAAATTCAAATATATAGTCATATATATTTTCAAGGAACTAATGTTCACTCGAGTTTCAGCTTCCAGCAAATCAGCACTTCGGAACTATTAAGGTTCCTAATAATGCCGAATTCGCCTGAAACTGAAACTTGAGTGAACAGGGGTTAGGAAAGTTAATGAATATCTCAGAGCTATTATAATAAATATTCTTTCGAGATTTGTATAACGTATTTTTACTGATTGAACAGACTTTGCTAATGTGAAGGTTTACAAACTAATTGTTATTAATATAGCACTGAGACATACAAAAAAGTTAAATAAGCATTCAATAGATCTGTTGTATTGAAGAATTGTTTTATTTCATGTTATAGTAAACATATAAGAATATATAAGGCTTGTCATGGAAGATACTTCACAAATTATAGACACCTAGTAGAGCTGGCTAGATCTGCAGTATTATAATAAAATAGTCTTTCAGTTTAATCACCTTTTGTGTAATGAAATACTGCCATACTAAGGTATTCAACATAGAGGTAATTTTCAAAAGTTATATGTATATGACTGATATAAGATTCTGGCTTATACAAACCAACGTAAATGTAATAAAAAGTTGTGGTATTTGTAGACATAACACATCAAGAGTGATTCAATGAACTACTTATCGAAATCAAAACTAAACCTAGTATCAATAACTTTTTAACAATAAAAAGGTTATTTTTAGTTAATTTTAGGCTATTTCTTGTTCCTTTATTAATTGCTTGATAAATCAAAAAAAAGATATCTTGCAGAACAATTACTAATGCCGAAGTTTCTTCACTTTCTGCTGAGCGGGCCGGCTATCTTTAAGCTTCTGTTTGGACTCGGTGTTGTCCCGTTTGCACCACCAGGGTATTCCCACTCTCCAAATACCTCGGATTATGGCATCGGCCACTAACTGTTTGTGTGAGGGGCTGCAGGAACTATCCAACGTAAAGGAATAGCATCATTTCGGAGACGTCGTGATGCTAGACTAATGTAGCTCTCTGTAGAGAAATGCCTGTTGCATAACCTATAGCTACGAAGTGAGCTATAACGAGTTACAAAACCTAATTCACATCTTGCCACAAGTTGGATCTGCAAGTACAAAGAATACCCATTAATCATATATTCATTCAATGTAATTTGTTATATTACCTTTCTACATTTCGCGGAAAACTGTGCATCGCTTCTACTTCATCTTCATGGCATCCACAGAGTAAGCAACGAGCTCCTCCCATTGGGGGCATTTTGCTGAAAAACATATTGGTCGGTTATTAACGAATTTATTCATATTTAAGGTGGATACCTTACCGGCCGTAATACAAATATAATATAAAAAACGATGTACACTGATTGTTAGTCTCTGTCTATTACAAATACCACTATTAAACACAAGTACACAAAAGAAAGCAAAACTATATATTACCAAATGAACAACAGTTCAACGCAAAAATATAGCTTTTTTTGGAACAATTACACCACTGAAACGAAAAATACTTGCAGATTGGAATCGTTAAACACTTTCCAAAATCAAAAAGTTTCAACCAAAACAAATTTTATAAATGTTGAAATGACAAATGACTTTTGACAAATATGACAGACATGACATAATTTTGACCGTCTATGTCAATTCAACACTAGCGCCCTCAGCCCTTGGTTGCGAGCCGGAGAAAAAGAGTGGGATATACACAAAATATATGAGTGGAAAAAGGATAGCATTAGCGAACAAATTTTGCCTCTAAACATAATCGTCTCTCCTTTAGTTGTCTCTGGTATTTATTTTGCTTTTTTGCATCTGATCGTTGATCTATTCGAAGATTAACAACACTGTAGAAAGAGGTACGTTCTCTAGGTACAATTGTCAATGTTTGATTAGGTGAATTGTAATTTTCAGTAGTAGGTAATATTAGATCTATCAACTTCATATTTTTTTCATTAGAGAAGCACTATTTTTTGTAACGGAACCAGGTTTCGATTTCTTTCTGAAAACTATTTCTCGATTCACACAAATGGGACTGAAGCTTTCGATTTACCATCTAATCTGTTTCTGATTAAGGGTCAACAAATTATGGCGAAGCATCAAATTGATACTCGAGCACCTTCAACCTTTCCCTTCAAAAATTCCACTCATTCTCCTCCCATTCACAATCAACTGAGAATATGCGCAACATCCTTCATCATTATATGATTTCAACATTTGCATTTGCCCACTTGGTCAGCACGCAAATATCAAAACGAATGAGATATCAAATATTGTTCGATAATATCAAATAACTAGGCCACAACGTATTATGATAAACAGTGATGGTTGAATGCAACTGATAGCAACAGCATCTTGAGAAACTATATTATTGAACAAATAATCATTCTAGAAACATTATTCATATATTATGTCACCTGCAGTAGTGCTGATATGTATTCTACTGCCGCTGATCATATATTCAGTCAAAAAATGGCAGATCACGTATTGGACGAGAAAAGGAGTTGCTAATCCTAGTGGAACCATAAGGATTAATGAACACCCTTTTTCTGAAGTCTACGGAAATTACTACGATGAGTTCAAAGGCAGAGGAAAGAAGTTCTTCGGTATTTTCACCACGGAACCAGTATTCGTTCCGATTGATTTGGAATTAGTGAAACACATCATGAGGATAGATCATTCACATTTCGAAAGTCATGGGATGTACGTCAACGAAGAATCCGATCCTCTGACAGGAAACCTCTTTAATTTGGAGGGTGGAAAGTGGAGGAACCTCAGAGCTAGAGTGACCCCAACTTTTACTTCAGGTTAGTGTAGTGAGGATAACAAAATCGACATTCGATCAATGCAATATTTTGAACAAAGCTAGCTGAATCATGGAATATAACGCATATTGAAAAACACATACAGTGTGTCGCAATTAATATGAAGACAACATCATTCTTTTGCTATCTAAAGGAATACCGATTTTATACACGTGTTGATGTGACACATTTATTGAGATTCCCAACTTGAATTTGAATTCCATACGTGGCCTACTAAGAAAAATAATCAATTCTCGAGATTTCGATTCTCATCAGAGATATCGAAAATAAATGTATGTGAGAATGTATGTATGTATATATATATTACCCTTATATAAGTTTAATGAATCATTGTTTGGCTTTCTTCTTCTCTCTTCCGAAAAATTTAAAAAACATGTAAAATGCAAAAAAAATAACAAACACTATCTGTTGATAGGTACGAATATATAACTTTTTTTTATTCAACATCTTTTACTGAAACCTGTTGCTAAGAACGAAAGGATAAAAATACAAATCAAGTGGGAAAATCAAATCAAAATCAAATATTTTTAGTCAATAAAGAAATTGAGGATTGATTGATCACAGAAAATAATGTTGTTACAAAAAATCGAGAAATCAAATATGAAATATGAGTGAAAAATATGTTTTTTATATAAAGAAATTATTGTGACAAGTAAATTAAGGTATCGAATATGAAATACTAGTCGAAAACTAGACAAATGAATGGAATATCATGGAAAAATGTCAAAACCAAATTTCAAGTTGAGTGTACTCACAACGACAAGAAAAGTTTTGCAAACACTTGATTCTGATGAATATCTCTCACGATAGTTTCATCTGTTGATGATGCTCACAAGGTTAGCGAAACGCGAGTCAAAAGCGACTGTTCAATTTTGTGATATAATAATTCATCTCTGTCGAAAGTTTTCACTTTTACACCAAAAGCTCCAAATCATATCTACGGTCAAGACAATAATCGATTTTTTTCCAGGAAGAATGAAAGTCATGTTCTCCACCATGGTCGACTGTACCACCAACCTGATTGACGTCCTCAATGAACAAGTTGACACTAAAAACCCCATAGACATCAAAGAGTACTTAGCGCGATTCAACACAGACATCATAGGCTCAGTTGCCTTTGGAGTTGAAAGCAACTGTCTCAAGAACCCAAACTCCGATATCAGAAATTTCAGTAGAAAGATTATGGAAAAAGCTTCACTGAAAAGGCAAATGATACTGTTGCTCCAAAGCTACATTCCACACTGGTTGTTTGTGATGACTCATTTGAAAACAACCGCTCAAGACGTGGAAGATTTTTTCTTCAGTCTAGTCACAACAACGGTGGATTACCGCGAAAAGAACAATGTGTTCAGAAAAGATTTTCTTCATCTGTTGATTCAGCTGAAGAACATAGGAAAATTGACAGATGATGAGGAGATCACCAGCAAAACTGGAGTATCTGCATTAACAATCAATGAATTAGTAGCACAGTGTTATGTCTTTTTCATAGCTGGATTTGAGACATCTTCAACAACTTTATCGTTTGCCTTGTTCGAATTGTCCCAAGATCTGGATATCCAGGAAAAACTCAGGGAAGAGATGAATGAAGTGCTTCATAAATACGGTGGTAAAATGACCTATGACGCGATAATGGAAATGGAGTATTTGGAGATGGTGATGTGTGGTGAGCTTTAATGTGTTTAATGATAGATATGACAAATGTCAATGGATACAGGTCAACACAGTCATTAAAGTTCTTCAGCAATCGGTTGTTATATCAGCAAATAATTCTTCAAATTTCAGATCTCCTCTCTAATTTGAGTCTGATGTGCTTCACTAAGTAGAAAGAGGGCAACAATTCCATAAACTCACTGGATCCGCGTTCGATTAGATAAGTTTGGAAGTTTTATCAGAGCACAATGTTCTACTGTTTTGGAATGGAACTTTAGTTATTGTTTTGATTTTATGTCAACCATTATAGAACCAAATGACTCGAGCTTTAAAAAAATATGTTCTCAAAGCGATCTTAACTCATTGTTCACAAACATGAGTGTACAGCTGGAAATGATGATGATAACTTCCATTGAATGATAAACTTGAATTGCCGTCAATCACTCATTGAGTGGTGTGGGAAACAATAAAGTTTCGCTCAAAACAATAATTTGAACTTTTCAATTCGAAATATAAGGATAATTCAGGATTATTGAAGATGAAGTACTCTGAATCATTTACTGGGTGGTGTAAAATAAATGAAGTTTGGTTCGAGTTACTTGTTTAAACTGTTCAGTTCAAGATTCGAGGATAACATTGAGCTCCTACGTATAGGCAGATACCGCATAAGTTCCGTTTGAATCTCACCTTTCGAAAGATATACGGAAAACTATCGCAGAAATCTTGCTTCTTTTATGCCGTTTTATTTTTACAAATATAATATTGCTCAAACATCGCAAAACAACCAATAACAACTTGAAACTTGATTCATATTGTTCACACTAAATCAATGGAAAAATGAGCAATGGAGTCTCTGAATAACATGTTGATATACCTCCATATGAACATATGTCCTGAAAGGTCATCACTTTGGAACTGCAGGGTACTGAATACTTTGGCAAATGAACTTTGGTAAAGCCCTAGATATTTTTGTGAAACGTATTAATCGATTCATATTTCTAAAGATCGAATAATATTCTCCAACATATATTTTTTAAAAGATCCTGATTTGTTTTTTAGCATGAGAAGCAAGTGAATGCATTCTATTTTCTTTGTAGAAACCGTATGTTGAAATGGGGAATGAAACCAAATATCCACAAAAAGGAATGATGATTTCGAAAATAATTATGAATTCGAGAAAAATCAGTGGCGTCTCACTTTCATCTACGGACGTCACTGGCAAGCATAAACAATTATGGCTCATGGCAGAAAATACTTCTAGATGCTCGGAAGATTCATTCAAAGTCTCATAAAAATATTTAATGTTACGCCAAATTATTCAAGAAAAATATGTTTTTCTACAAACTCCAACAGTTATGAGCTTCAGGTCATATTTTCAGGAGAAGTTCTCTGTCAGAATTCACTCATAAATGGATTTCTTATAGCAGCATGTTATTGGGAAACACTCTCTATGAACATGATGGCATCAGCAGGGGCCTGTTTCATGAACATACAAGTCTTGTAGCTACAAGAGAAACACAATGAAACGCGATGATAAATTTTTTTTTTACTCGTTTTTTATCTGTACCTGAATTTCCTTCCTCTTGTAGCAACAGGACTTGTAATTTTATGAAACAGGCCCATGAACTGATCATCAATGGAAAATTGATCATGAAATAAATAATTTTGAGTTCAAACAACAATTTCATTGGAATAGAAGTCACACAAGGATTCTTAGAGCTGTACTCCCCTATCTGATTTTTTGTGGAGTTACATTTCCTTTTTTGAATTTTGGGTGCTTATAGCATAATTTTATCTATATGTCATTCATAACGTTCGATTGGATGACAAACAGAATGAAGAACAGTTTATTCCACTAGGAATATTTGACCGCACCATAGGTCTCGTGGTCATTGCCAGCCTCACACCCGGACGACCCAGTTTGGAATTCTGGAAGTACCAAATTACCAGAATTTTACAAATTCGGTTTTTGCTGTCCAGTCACGGAGCAACGTGTAGTGGTTTCTAAAAATGCCTAGTAAAGAAAACACAATAACGTACCTTTTAAAATGACCTTATCGATTGAATTCTTGGAGATTTTTGTTTGAATCTTGTAGTTATTTGTTACTGAATATTACTCAATATAAAAAAAATATATCTTGAATAGACTTCAGAACTCATTTCTTCATTATTTTTCCAGAGACCCTACGTAAGCACCCAGCCATCGTAATGGTACCGAGAAAATGCACCAAAGCGTATCAAGTGCCAGATAGTGATGTAGTCATTGATGCAGGAACCCAAATTGCCATTCCCATATATTCAATTCACAGAGATCCAGAATATTGGCAAGACCCAGATAATTTCGATCCGGAGAGATTTAGGGCTGGAAAAATTGATGAGAGACACCCTTTCAGCTTCATCCCCTTTGGAGAAGGACCTAGATTCTGTATAGGTGAGGGGCTTCATGCCCCTTACAAATCGACAGAGTATACTTATTTCGATTTTTTTTACAGGTTCAAGATTCGCAAAACTCCAATTCAAAGTCGGGCTGATATCTATCCTCATCAATTTCGAAGTTACTCTGAATGAAAAAACACAGTTGCCAATAAAATATGCACCCTTCAACCTTTTAGCTAGTGTTGTTGGAGGAATTTGGATAAATCTGAAAAAACTGTAGTTGAACCAACAACAATAAAATCATTGCTTCTCTCTGATAATTCTGTCATTGCCAACCACAGATGTTATACGCTGGTATCATCTACAATCTACATTCAGAATGAAGTTATACGAAGAACTTTGTGACATCAGTGATTTGAAAGAAACATTAAATTTTCGTATTTTTGTTCCATTACTCTTGCACTCGAACAGATATAAAAAAAGGATAAAGTATTAAAAATCATAGGTTCATCTGAAACTTGATGTTGATTGCTGCTACTGTACAAAAAAGTGGGTACTGTTGGGAATCCAGACACAATTTGATGTTTGAAGTGATTTTCGTTACACACATAACATGAGAACAGTGAATAAACATTGCTTTTGTTTGAACAGGGCTACTTCAAAAATTGAAATAAGTTTATCTGAGAGACATTTCGAAATTCTTATCGAAACCACCCCTCAATTTTGAAATAACAACCCCCCAAATATTCCTAAAAATTTAGCTTTGGTGAATAGTGGCCCCAAACTTTAAAACAGGTGAAGAAAAACGTGTCTAAAATCGAAATGTCTACAAATCAACCCTGCGAAACATACTTTCCACGAATATATGAGGGTTTTTTTGAAAGAAGTTTTATAAACGACGCAGTGTCGACTGAGAATTGAAATTTCACAAAAAAAAACATGTACCTAATGTATCACTACTTTTCTTCGGGTTTGAAGGCCGTCGTTCTTTGGAATTTCTTCCTGACGTTTCGCTAGCGCGAGTGGCTATCTTCTTCATTCCGTTGTTTGTACATTTCACATCGGGTAGTCAAGATGAGTGAGCCTCTGAAGAAGCTAGCCACTCGCGCTAGCGAAACGTCAGGAAGAAATTCCAAAGAACGACGGCCTTCAAACCCGAAGAAAAGTAGTGATACTGAAAACCTCGGCCGCGAAAGCCTTAACCATTTTGTCATGTATCTAATGCTCAAGTAAGTTGAGTGATAATATTGGAAACAGACAAACTAACGTAGCGTATGGAGAGTTTTTTATGTCCGAACCTACGTATGTAACGAATGAATACTCGATCCAATGATGATGAATCGAATTTCATGGTAAAAAAACTCCGATAGTTTCAACTTGAATTAGAATAGGAGTGGGTTCGTCTGGAGTGTATTTCTACGTACTTTTTGAATTAATTTTCAAGGTGATATGACCAACTCGAGCAAGTCATACTACTATATCAACGATATACTTTGTTCAATCATCCTTTGCCGTTACGTCACAAACGGTGACGTATTCTGCTGTTTTACAGTTGTCTTATATTAGTTAAATGTTATTCTACACTTAACCTCAAAATTATTAGTAGTATGTACCTACCTGCAGAATACATCGCATACACTCGTGTTCTTATTGCATGTTGATGTATGATATAAATCGATGATCCTCGAGCAGAAACATGTCCGACATGAACTTTGATTTTGTAGTCTTTATCTGTTTCCATTCCACTAGTAGCTAGTTTTTGAACAGTTCTAATAGAAATTTCTAGAGCATCAGCAACACGCTATAGAATTCAATAAAATCAAACCAATAAAAACTTACATTTTGCATAACATAGGTAGATACATACCATAGACCTGATAGTATGGACTGGGCATTAGAGTGAGAGGATTGATCCCCACGCCTAAAACGGCATGAACATATTAAACTAAGGGCAACTGCGTCACCACTTACGAGTGACGTCCCAATGTATCACTTGCTGCATATTTGGATAGCCAAAAATCCGTTTTATAGTGAGGGAGTTGTTGATTTGTGTTTGCGATTTTTTGAAGCTTTTTTCACCCATTTATTCTCAATGTGAGATATAATACTTCTTGAAGGAATGTCAAATCTTATACCTAAGACAACAGTGATTTCCAAATTTTTCCAATGCCAATTTTCGAATAATCTATTGCTTCAGTTGAAGTGAATGGAAAATTGCTATGGTCATTGTATAAAAACATAGGATTTTTTTTAAGTCGAAATCATAAGAGTGGATTTTCAATGCATGATATATTTATAATAAAAAAAAAACAAATTTTCAATTCACATACTGAAAACTATATGAATTGAACATTTCATTACGGTGAAGGTCGTGAAAAAATGATGATTATCGATAAAAATCTATATATGAGAAACAAGGAATACTATGTATACGAATCATAAGCTAGTCTAGTGAATCTTGAATAACACTAAACATTGGTTATTGAAAATAACTGTTATAGAAGAAAATAATGAGGCACCACCAAAGACAAATAAAATACAATATATGTCTTTGGGCACCACTGATATTCCTGAAATATCTTGTAGGTACCTATAGTGGTTTATTGAAATATATTACCTATTCAATACCCGAAAATATTGACTATTGAAAATTTTCAATATGTACCATAATTTCATTTGGTCCCATTCTCGAATATTTTTCAATAATCTAGTGAATATTCAAGAATCAATAGGATAACAGAAAAGAATTGATCACCCACGGAATCTAAGTATGCAACACATATTACTGATGACGTAACACATTATGACGATGACGACTATGACGCAGATGCCCTTAGTTGGTTCGGGCCGCAAGAACTTGTATTTGAGGGTTGAGCGACACCCAGTCCATGTTATATTACGTCAATGATACATACGTTGTAGACTATTTAACGGTAAAAGCGGCACTCCAGCATCTCTTTCTCTTGAAAAGTAGTCAATCAACTTCAAAATTAAGCTTTGCTTTTTCTCATCATACCGGAAAGGCATTTTGACAATGAAAAATTAACTGCAAAAGGCGAAAATGACCAAAAATACTGAACAAATCAAACTATGACAACTGAACTGTCAAAAATGACAAATAAAATTCACATCGACATTAAATAATGAGACATACGTTAATGACGTCATAATTCCGTCTCATCCATTTCATGAATGAAAGATAAAGTTGGACAACGTATGACGTAACGGCAAAGGATGGTTGAACAAAGTATAGATCACTTATTTGTCAATTTCACGCGCGTTTTGCTAACAAGGTTACCATCTTCAGAAAAAACTGATTGAAATGAAGTGCAAACATATCAGTTTGGTGTTACGGTAATTGATCTCTAGGAAGAGTTTCGATACAGGGGTTGTCTGTGTTCTTGACCATAATATTTTATATCATCGAACAGTAATTTTTATGAAATGAACATTTTTGACGATAATAAGCTAAAATCATCGGGCTTAAAAAAAAAATTTCCGAGGAAAACAATGAATTTTAAAAGATACCTATGCATCGAAAACTGGAATGAGCCCTATACTCATAGTGACTCATTTTAGAAAACGTCTCGTTATCTTTTCAATTTTCTTTGCAAATCATATCATCTAACTAAACAATCTAAGAAATGGGTGAATCGAGAAGTCAGAGAATGTAGAGGGGGACTTAAAAATCTTCACGATCTAAAATCTATTCACCCTGCCTTGAAACAGGCATATTCAGATGCGAAAGAAACTCGAACAAGAATGTTTGATGTGAAATATCGAAAAGGCTGTTGTTATCTCAAGACGTTTAAGGCAACCATTTCGAGCATCTTCTGAACTGAACTCATCTGATTTTCTCAAATTATGAAGTCAGACTTCGATGTGTGCAGGCAATTATCAAATGTTCCACCATTTTTTAGTAAGTGAAAATATTGACTTCATATTCTAGGGTTGTGAAGTACTCGTCAGGAGCTTCAAAATGATGTATCACAAGACCCCTTTTCCTTTCAATTTTTGTCCAGATGGCGCCCATTCGCCATCTTGAAATTTTTATGAAACAATTTTACTCCAAAATATATTTTTCGTTCATTAATTTCATTAACCCAAGTTTCAATTTTTTCAGTTGAACCGTTCAAAAAATAAAAGGGGGGAGATGGACATCAAAGAAACGCACTGTATAAATGTAGCACACACACTAAAATGGTCTTCACAATATAAACACGATATTGGAGATACATAATCCCATCTTATTTTTCACACCAATGTTTTTGTACATTCGCATTGCTTGGAATTCAAAAAAAACACATTTCCCACTCAGTGGCGGCCGCCATCAATTTAAAATACACGAGTAGTGAGCCATCACGTTACAGCTGTCAGGATGGTGGGAGTAGAAAAAGTACAGTACGCAACTCGGGGATAAGGCCAACCACATGCACTCACGAATCACCGCACTCGGCTGATGACTCGTAATCACAATATTTTGCTCATGCATAATAGGCTACCTATTCTCTTCGTTACATATTATACTATTATTTCTATCACTTGTAAAAAGGTTTGTTGTCTTCTTTCATGAACTGAGGAACTGCCAAGCTCAGCGTGAACAAACACGGGACATGTTCTGGAATAACAACTAAGGCTCGCGCTTACATATTTTACATATCTCTTTGAACAATAATTTGAATATTTCCATAAATATTTTTCTCTTTCTACGTTATTAAGATGAATATTGAATTGAATATTTATTTCACAACAAGATACAATAAATATTACAGGAAGTAGTTTGGCTGTTGTTGCTTAAGACACTATAAATATAAGCTAAAAAGTGTGCGAAACACTAGTTTGGTACTTATATTAAGGAGATATCACTTAAAACAAAACAATTTATATATGTATATATAAATATAACCTAGTTAAAGGGCGCGAAACAATAGATGGTAATATGGCACTAGGTAAATGAAATACTTGTTAAAAAACTGGTAATTTGACAATGGGCACAAGAAAATAATTCTGAATTTTGAGACCTTATTCACTCATAACAAAAGCTCTGAGTTTCAAAGCATTCATGACGAAATTACTGATTACTTCAGCCATTTGTGGAGTTATTTTTTCTATTTCTAATAAGAGGTGGTTCAAAGATCTGATTTGGCAAATTTCTCTCGTCCTAACGCACCTGTACAGGGGACATTCAAAGAAGAAGTGGTAAAATTTTTCATCGTCATTGAGATTACACATTGTGCAATTTTCAGTCTGATCAATTGAATAAGCGGACCCACCGAAAGTGAATTTAATTTGTCTTGTATCTGCACAGCGCAGCTGGGCAATTATTCTGATAACCGATATGGGAATTCTGAACTGAAGGTAATGCTTGACATTTCGCGAAACGGTAAATCTATTGAAGTATAAAGGAAAGGATGAGTTTGATATATGTTGTATATCTTCTTCGAATAGCTTTTCACTGAATTTAGCCAGAACGTCATCAAAGTTGATTTTAAGATTAGCAAAACTGAGGATGTTCCATAGCTCCCCACAATTCAAGTCCTCAAAAAGTGCCTTCATTTGTGAAGCCCAGTTGTATCTAAAATCTGTTGTTGGTAAATTTTTCTGTCGTAAAAAACATATTCTAGGATACCTGTTGGAATCCATACTGAGCAGATTCAACAGCCAATTCAAAGCAGCTTTGAGAACCTTAAAACTGAGGTGGAGAACACCACATTCTAAACGTACCATACTGTCAGCAGTATTTCTTGGTAAACATAGGAGTTTTTTGAAAAAGGATACTTGAACCCGCTCTATGACATCAAAATAGCGTATACCCCAGACAGGAATACAATAAGTGACGGAATTCACTATAGTAGATTCGTACAATCTCATTCTCACTTCCCATGAAGTAACTTGCGTCTGAGTGAAAATTGAAAATACCGAGCCTATAGCCTGTTTGCCTTTTGCCACATAGGTTTCAGCAGTATCCCTGAAAAATGATGAACAAACGAAAGGTATACCCAAATAGGTGAATTTGTTGACTACTTCGATGTCATCATTACCGTACCTGAAACTATAATTACCACCTGTTCTAAAACCTTCCCTTGAAAAACGCATTACTTTAGTTTTCATAGTGTTTACTGTTAATTTATTAACCATGGAGTACTCCTCAAGAATTTTCAACTTTCTTTTCAGGTCAATTTCCGACTCAGCTGAAATGACCAAATCATCGGCATATAATATTAAAAGTATGTCATGAATATTGTCCACGTTAAGGCCTACAGCATTTCTAGATCGAAAGAAAGCCTCAATATCTGCAACGAATAAGCTGAATAGTAACGGACTTAGAGACTCCCCCTGTAAAACACCCTCTGAGACTTCATAAGATTTTGAAAAACAGTTGTCTGATTCAACTCTTACTGAAGTATTTTGATAAAAATTACGAATATAGTTTAGACCAAAGAAGTGAGTGATTAATTGAGTCGAAAGCACGTTTGAAGTCAACAAAGGCTGCGAAAACAACACGTTTTTTCAGTCGCAATTGTAGTTGAATGACAGAGGTTAAAACATAAACGTTGTCAAAACAGCCTCTGCCCCTCCGAAATCCCGACTGACACTCCGGTATAATATGATTTGACTCGGACCACTCGGTAAGACGATTGAGTAGAATTGTAGTGAATAATTTAGCAGAACAGTTGGCTAGTGCAATTCCCCTGTAGTTTTCAAGATTCTGCGTGGGCCCTTTCTTATGGAGCATAGTCAAAATTATGTCTGACCAAGACTCGGGAAAAGTTTGGCTCTCAAAAATTAGATTAAACATATTGCATAAGTATAGCAACCAATTTTGCGGTAGCGATTTTAAGAATTCATAGGAGTTTTTTGAAAAAGGATATCATCACTCCCCGGTGATTTTCCATTTTTACACCTATTGAGTGCAATTTTCAACTCACAAAATGTGATGGGACTATCCAAATAGAAATGCTCAGCATCAACATATACCGTTTCATCAATAAACCTCTCTGGAAATACAGAGTCGTAAAAATGTTCCCAGTGTTCATTATTCAGGTGAGCAATAGTGTTTTTTCTTGTGTTGTTGCTTTTCACGATTTGCATATGAATATGAATAATTCGAAACACAAAAAAAAATTAGGAAGGAGTGAGATTTTTCTCAGTGTAGGTATTCCTATATTTTCTATCTAATTGATTCAATTTTCATATGCTTGGTATACAAATTGAGCAGGGAAAAGTGATTTCTATGAAACCCAGTGCCGTCGTCGACACATAGGCAGGGAAGTAGCTGTTTAAGATGGACTTTTCTTCCTTTTTAAGAATGAAACAAACGTCTCTGAACGATTAACACGTACCTATCAACAGAGAGTGTTTGTAAATTTTTTTTGAATTAACGCCTGTCATAGAAGTTCTGATTTCTATTTTTCGATTCGGAGATGTCAATCGAAAAATAGTTGACTTCATAGGTATGTGTTATTCAGAAAAAACTGTTTGACGCAGCATCTTTCTGAAGGCGATTAAGATACCAGTAACGAACAACCGTCCCGTAGTCCTCTTGAAACTTGGCTGCATATTATTTTCACTTGGAGTTCCATGTTTCACACATTTTCATATCTTATATTACTTTCGTTTTATTCCTGCTCATTGACTTATTTTCATTATTATTTCAATCATTTGAACAAGGTTCATTTTAATTTTCATATCAATTCCGTCTGTCTTTCGACAGTCAAGTTTATATTATTATCATTATTACATTTCTTTCGATTTCTGAACATTTCGAATAGTTTTATCTAGTTTTGAATTTATATATTTCCATAATGTTTTCAATTGCGCATTTCAATTATCTTGTTTGAATTTTATCGTTTCTCGATCATATTATCATTTTGACAGATAATAGGCTTTCACGGCCGGACTCGATATTTTTGACAATATCCGGGCTTTATGGTCGTGGTCTCGGGTTTTGATATCCTTTGCTGCAACTGCGGTAGCATTCCCCGGTGGTGTCACAATTAAAAAATAAAATGAGATGACTGCCGCAGTGAGAGTTCAGAGCTACGGACATCAAATTCCGAGACCACGGTTATGAGGATCGGATATCATCAGAAACAATAATATCTTCCAAAATCTGGAAAACAATATGAATATTGTACTACCTGAATTCGATCATGTTTTATTTGGAGGTGATCCTAATATTGATTTACTTAAGAAAAGTGTTGACACATCAAACTTTATAGATTTAATCTCAAAATATGGCATGCAACAGGTAGTAAATGAATGTACCCGTCTTAACGATAGATCACAAACTTTAATTGATGTCATAGTTACTTCTTGCGCTAATTTGATCTCAAATGTTGATGTTATTAACATAGAAAACATTTCTGACCATCATCTTGTATGTTGTCAACTGAAACTGAAGACTGCGCGACAGAAAGAATTAATTCACACGTATAGAGACTACTCGACATTCGATTATAACCTATTTCTTGAAGATTCAAATAATATCAATTTTAATCAGATTTATGAACTCCATGATGTGAACGAGATGGTCTTATTTTGGAATGATAACCTTACCCGGTTATTTGATATTCATGCTCCAAAAAAAACTGTCAGGATCACAAAAAAAGGGCACCTTGGCTTACAGAAAATTTGAAAATCATGATCAGGCTCAGAGATCAAGCTCTCTCTAAATATAAAGTAACAAAAACTGAGACAACATGGAGTGACTATAAAAATCTCAGGAATACGGTCAATATGGCGATTAAATCAGAAAAACGCGCTTACTTGAATTCTCTATTTGAAAAAAAACCCATCATGCTTCTGGAAAACCCTAAAAAATTTAAATGTAACGAATAGAAATGATATTGATGCTTGTGATATAGAACCTGAAATTTTGAATAATTATTTTGTAAATAGCGTTCCTAAAGGACCCAGCGGTATCAGAGCGAATTCCTATGCCGGAAAAAAATTACCTGGGCTGAATGAGGAATTCTCCTTCAGAGCTGTAACTGCAGACGAAATTGAGAGAATTATTAGAAAAATGGAATCTAATGCCATGGGATGTGATGATATCAACCTAAAAATGATTTTTATAGTCATTCCACAATTATCTCCCCACTTAACGTTCATTATCAACAGACAGAGATTTCCCTTCGACCTGGAAGCATGCGAATGTTAGTCCTGTTCCTAAAATTACTAATCCCATCTCCGTAGCATATTTTAGGGCTATCAGTTTACTGCCTACCTCATCTAAGATTCTTGAAAAGATTGTAGCATCACAAATCAGGGAGTACTCAAATAAACATAATATCCAATCCCCCGTTCAGTCTGGATTCCGGGAAAACCATAGCACTACTACTGCCCTAACGAAAGTGGTTGATGACATATTCATAGCTACATATAGAAAAAAATGTACAGTTCTGATTCTACTCGACTATAGCAAAGCTTTTGACACTATTGACTATACCATTTTATTGTCGAAACTGAGATATTATGGCTTTGATGAAATATCCTCGAACTTTTTTCAAAATTATTTGAGTGATAGGAGTCAGAGGGTTGTGGTAAATAATGAATACTCGAATTTTCTTGAGCTGAATAGAGGAGTACCGCAAGGCAGCGTGCTGGGACCTCTACTATTCACTTTATACACGGCTGACTTTTATTCGTATCTGGAGCACTGCAACATGCATCAATACGCCGATGATACTCAACTATATTACTCATTTAATTACGCTGATCTGAAAGAGTCCGTTGTAAAAATCAACTCGGATATTTGTAAAATTGAACAAAAATCATCTGAGCACTTGTTGCGTCTCAACGGAGATAAGACTGAACTTTTGGTATTTGGTAATCAGCGTGAAAAAGTTGTTACACATTCACATTTTGCTATAAGAGTGGGAGATAACATTCTCACACCCAGTAATTCTTCCAAAAACTTAGGTCTGTTTATTGACTCTAACTTGAGATTCGGTACCCATGTTGGAAACCTTCTACAGAAATCATACTTCAAGCTAAAATCCTTTACCTCAATCGCAATATTCTCAGCCAGGCAGTGAAACTACAGCTTTCTGATTCTTTGGTACTGAGCCAACTATCATATTGTAACATTATATACTGGCCCGCTCTTTTGAACAAGGACAAGCGAAGGTTGCAGAATATACAGAATTCTTGTTTAAGGTTCAGTTTCAACCTAAGAAAATAAATATGACCACATTACGAGCGCCATGAATGACTCGAAGTGGCTGTCGCTTGACGAGCGTTACCGCGTTAGTATGCCCTATTCACAAATTGAACAAATACAACTCCCCAATATATCTAGTGGATAAATTAAAATCTGGAATACAGGTGCACCACTGCCCCACCAGATATCGTGACTTATACACCGTACCCAAACACAGCATCTCATTGTTTCAATCTTCATTTAGTTATATGTCGGTGAAATGTTTCAACAGTCTTTCCCCTTCTCTAAAAGCTATTCAGGATTCCCAGACCTTTAAAAATAAGCTCAAACAGTATATTATCAACAACAGATAGCGATCGAATTCATAGAAGCGGATCATTGGCGGTGGCTGGTGATCGAACAGTGAACACTACCACATTATTTCTAACCGTTCTGCACATGAAACTTAGTATTCTCCGTAATTTCAAATCTTTATTTCACTGTGTATTTCGATGGGATGGTTACGTGGAAGAGCAGCTTTGCTGAACGGCGCCATCCCATTGCAATTTTTTTTTCCTGTATATTATATGAATAAAGACACATTATTATTATTATTATTATAAAAAGTTCATATAACATTGTCAATATGATTCAAGAGAATAATATGCGTACAGGTGGATCCCAGAATAGGTTCGACGAAGGAGGCGAAGATGAATCGATCAAGAATAACGGTAGATACGAATACCGACGAGATTTAGTTCAAGTGATTATTGTGATTCAGGCTGGGTATCGTATGATTAAATAATCCAAGTTCACGAAATCTACGTTGAAATCAACCTGAGAATATAATCCCGATTATAACCAAAGCTGTTTCACCGTTCCATTTTCACAGTGACCGTTGGCACATGGTGTTGCGATGACCTGCTACCGTAAAATTTCATTGATTTGACAACAGACAGTAGAGCTAACCTGCAATATTTGTTTAAGGAAGGAAGTAATGATAGTAATACTTTATTATTAGCTTATGTGATAAATTCACATCATCACATTAGGTAAATACATAATACACTTAAAAAACACACATACCATTTTTCAAATAGAAATATGCTTGACGACCTAATAGGTACGTCGAACGCAAGTGCTGGACAGAACTATAGCTGACAAAATGGTAAAGGTTTTCACGGCCGAAATTTTCAGTATCACTACTTTCATTCGGGTTTAGAGGCCGTCGTTTTATTAAATTTCTTCCTGACGTTTTGCTGGCGCGAATGGCTAGCTATTTCAGAGGATTATACATCTTGAGTTTGACACCTAGTCATCGAAGTCAAACTCAAGATTTATGAGCCTCAGAGAAAGCTAGCCACTCAACGTCAGGAGAAATTCCAGAAAACGTCGCCCTTCAAACCCGAACAAAAGTAGTGATATATAACTATAAGCTATTACCCCAGGCTCTATCTATAGGAAGGCCATAAAAAGTCTCAAACATAAAAACAACTTCAACCGCAAAGAAGGGAGTCAACATCCACAGAACATGGATGACAGCTGTTCAAAATACACGGATCCTCCCAATTAGAGAAAAGACAGTTTCGAAAAATCAAATACAGATGAATGACAGTCCGATTCTAGGTCCGATGGATAATGACAGATCAAATCAAAGCCTCGAGGCAGAAAAGGATACTTCGACCATTGGCAATTCAAGATTAGATGCCAGCGCCAAAGTGGCAAAAATTCGAACCACTCTCGAGTACATTGTTATCATTGTTGTCTTTGGGTCTTAACGGTTTATCTTTGAATATTTTCATTTTGTTTTAGTTTTCAGTTTTTTCATGCACTATTTTTCATTTCAAGACTCAAGTGAAGTGATTTCTCCAGGTCGTACAACAGCATCATTTGTTAAAACTCATTTTGAAGGAATCTTTGTATGTATTAATCACCTTGCAAAAAACATTTATTTTGTGAGCTGGAATGATTCACAATAACCAAAATTCTTTTCTATCATTTCCAGGAACACTAAATTTGTCATTCTCTTGGATCACTAGCTAATAACCTACTACTTTTTCATATTGGATTTGATGTGAGTCTGTACCAGATGGACAATACGATTTAAAATTCAGAAATTGCTTAAACCAGTGAAAGATTTTAATGATGCATCACTCTTCAAAAATTCACACAAGGTAAACACTTTTGGTACATCGACTTGAACCTCAGCATGTCTAGAAGCCTTAGACGGAAGATTTGTACCTCCCTGTGAAATATTTTCCAACATTATCTCATCTGCCTCAGGCTGAGCTTTAACAAGGTTGAGGAGTACATGAGCTGCCTCCAAATCATCTGCTTAATTGGTACTTGGACACAAGACCCTCACACTCTGGAATATCTTGACCAAGCTCCAATGGCTCATCATTATTTCGAATATTTATTCTTCTCAACTCTCTTTGATTTTTTCTACACTCTCTTTGAAACTTCTGTTCTTCACTCGTTTTCTGGGCCACAGATGATATTGGAAGATTTTGAGAAGGAACTGAATTCTTCTTCAAAAGCTTTCTTCCTGATGAATTTCCCGAGAAAAATTTTCCACGAATTAGAATATATTATTTAAATATTATTTTTTTTCAACTAGCTGGGAATAAAATAGTCTTCCTTGGTAAAATGACGAGAAAAAACTTTCATGAATTTAGACACCGGTTTCCCTATTTTCAGGAGATAGATATATCCAGGCCCGCCGTCTGTCTATAGACTCTCTTAATCCTAGACTAGTCTGCACCATAAAGTTTCTTTCATTTTCCCGCGGAAAAAGATGAAAACTCATTCCAGTACTACTTTGCCGTTTTGCCCAAGAGTCACATTGTGGTACACAACAATAATGGTTTGAACTTGAAGCACTCATTTCATATCTGAAAACTAGTAACAGTCAACAGAAAAAGAATATCCTGAATATCCACCATATACATGTACAAGATTTCTATTACGTATCATATGATAATAATCACCAAAATATACAAAAACAACGACCAGAATGCACAGAATCATAGGAATTTAAACGTAAACAACGATTTCAATGTACTTATAAATAGTTTCAAAATTTGACACCAGAGGGAGTACTCCTTATGTTGAATTCCCAACCGCCGCATCGCCTTTGAGAATGTCTGCCGCAGGTGCAGACGAAACATCAGGCCCAAAAATCTGTGGACCAATCCTCCGAAGCCCGGAAATTCCTAACAAAATTTGCCGTGAAAGTCTACAATCTTGGAAGTACTAATGTTTTAAAAATGATAAGACACTGAACATTTTATAAATTATTATCATTGTTTCAATCATTATAGTTCGTTTAACACTGAGAATTCGAGTTTTTTTCCACCATTTTTTCAATATGAGTATATCTATCGCAATTGGGGATTAGTCTCAATGCACGATTTTGTTTCTGTTCGATATTTTTAATTTGTGTTTCATCAAGTGAAAATGTGATGTGGAAATAATAATTAAGATGGTAATGAATAATAGTTTCACATATCAATAATTTTGTCCAATGCTAATTCGTATTCCAAGACTGTTTGCTACACATTCACGACGCACAATAAATTCATTTGCTTCATCACTGCTTTCATTTTGGAGAGCAAGATTTCACAACCATCCTAGAGCTGCTATTAGAATTTTTTTATAATTTATCTCGAGAATCATGACCTGACTTTGTGTATAGTTTTGTTATGTATGTCCTACGTAGTTAACGTGGATTTGTATCGGTAACTGTTGAACAAGATCAGTTTATAAACAATCTGGATTACTCGTGATAATCCAGATTACTATCGTGGTGAAGCGGTAGAGGATTAAAACTCAGTTATCTCTGAAATCGAGATTGAGGTCGTTGGTGAAACTCGGCCTCGAACGTACTTGAATCCAGTGGACTCGTAACTGCCGAGCGAATGTGATGTGACAATGGTATTCTCAACGGAAACGTACATTTTTTGTGCACTAGCGGTCGGCATTTATTTATTCTTGAAATGGAACTATTCCTACTGGCAGAGAATGGGGATAGAATACATCGAACCCGAATTCTTCTTCGGAAATGTCAGAGACATGATTCGAAGGAAGATTTTCGGTGGCGATCTGTTCAAAAAGTTTTACGACGAGCTAAAATCTAGAGGTGTCAAGTATGGCGGGTGCTACACTTTTTTCTCTCCAGTGTTTATACCGATAGATCTCGATCTGATAAAAAGTATAATGTTGAAGGATTTCAGCCATTTCGTGAATCGCGGGGCGTACGTTAATGAAGAAGCAGATCCGCTGTCTGGTCATCTTTTCAGCTTGGAGGATGAGAAATGGAGGAGTCTGCGAGCGAAGTTGACTCCCACCTTCACATCAGGTATGGCTAAATGAAACCGACACCATGAGATATATGAGTTAGCACGTGAAGGTATCTATGCATCGAAAAACATGCATTCCAGAGTATAATTTTTAATCTCGTTTGAAAATCAACTAGATGAGTACATAACACAAAAAAGTGAAAGAATATACTCTCTTAGTATATAGTGATAATGATTTGATAGCCTTGATAGTTTTCCAAAGAGTTTAATTTCAGGAGTAATATTTGGACTGTCGTGACGTGACGACTCCCAACAGGATCACCACTTGAAAGTAAAAGATTTCAGACGATATTGACTTTATTGAAAGGGGCCTTATGATTTTTCATAATTTTCAACCCTCAAAGAGGACAAAAATCGCCACGTTACGACATTTCAAAGTCACCCCCAGGACTGGATTGTTCGGGAGTAATCACACAAGTGCTTCAAAATTAACGATAATTTTCCGTAAAAGCATGTTGTCTCTGAAGGAGGAGGGCTTTTTTAGTAAAATTTGAAAATAACCGAATGCAGTTTTTTTACTGACAACATGCTTGAATAAAAAATTATCAGAAGTAATACCACGAGTCCTTCAAATTCAATCGATAAATTTTCATTTTCCACAAAAACTTTTTTATTTGGCAAAAGTATGAAAACAAACCGATTGATAAAAGAGTCCGTAGGACGAGTTATTTTATCTAATTCGGTTTGTTTGAATGCTTTTGCCTCAAAATAAAAAAAATTGAGTGTTTCGAAAATGAAAATTTATCTTTTTTAATTTGAAGAACGAGTTGTATTTGGAGAGATTATTTTTTGAACAAATAGAAGGAAGAACAATTCAATTGATCAGTATTTCATTTACATAAGAAAAAAAGGAGAATAGGTGAAAATTTTACAAATTTGAAATGTCAAACAACGATGTATGCCCTCTATGATCCAGAAGAGATATGATGCTTACCCAGTGCATATGATAATGCTTGCCAACGATACAAAGAGATGGCGTCACACCTCTCATTGTACAAGGTTGATAATTGAAAATTTCTCATGAAATGAAAATCGCGCCAGAAGGAACATAAAATCGTTCGTTATTTCGTTGTATCAAAATCTTCATACAACGGTTTCTTCTCATACCACAAAAAATGAAATGTATTTAATGAAAACTAATTGTACGCCATCTCCATTTGAGTTCAGGAAACCTTAAATATTTGAATCGGTAGTTCGCTATATCTGTCATGAAGTTGTTTGAAGTTGTGTTGTTTATGTTATTATTATGCTAAAAAAGTGAAAAGTGAATGACTATTAATAATAAGGTAACTCTTCATTAATGATAATTTATTTGAATATGAGCCAGTTCAATGGAATCGACGCGGTAAACCGTATAGTTTTGACAGTTCAAAGGTAAACAACGTTTTATCAAAAGGACCAGGCAGTTTTATCAGTATAATACCGAATGATTGGCCAGAATAACCATAGAATAACCCGCTACTATTGGTTGAAATGCCGAAAACGTCACATTTTGACAAGTGAAAAAAATTATCAGGTTTATTTTGATGCACGAGTGTAATTCGGTAGAATATTTCCGGAGTTGAAACAACTACTTTCAAAATTCAGTATTTATGCCTGTCAAGATGACAAATGTACATTTTAACAATCGTTACTATAAATACACGGACCGAGCGGGTATTTTTCGATACCTACCGGGTATTTTTACCAGCCCGAAAATGTCCCGCCGGGAATTTATCGCTGTAATTGATCGAAAATGTCCCGCTTCATATGGGATTTTTAACATACGATGGAAATATTCATAAATATATCTAGGTAATAAGGACGGAAAAGCAGAAAAATATGTTGATTTCGGGTTGTTGAACCTTTCATCAGAGATGAGTGGGAGTGAAAATACATTTATGTTTTTCAATACATATATGCCACCAATGCCCTATCTTGAGAACAACAGTCAAAAGAAGGTACAATGAATCAAACAATTTCAAGGCGCTTCATTATGCTTAGTGTCACCTCGATTGAACTGGAACCATTTGTAGAGATCAATTGAGGAACGACGGAACGAAAGTGGTTCAATTCCTCGCCGGGCCACCGTGCTGGGTAATCGCACGTTAAAAGGTAAGGCCTCGTTAATCCATTGCTCGCACAAGTTTCGACTTCTGAGGGTTGACGTTCGTCAGCTGGTTAACGAAAACGAACAATTTTAAAACAATTTAGTACCAAATGTCCAAATTTTCAGAACCAAAAAACGTTTATTTCATTTCAACGTAAAGCAACGCTATAATGCTGCAGTTGACAGTTACAAGCAAAATCGTGAATGTGTTTGATATTCCCGCGAAAATATAATACTTTCGTGAAAAAAAACAAATAATACTTTATTTCTGTCGAGTTATTTCTCATTTCGCAGTTAACCAGTTTTGATGCAATTCACAATAGTTAACTAATTTTGATCCAATTTTCAGAATTTTGTCGCTCATTATTTCTCTATTTCGTTAGGTCATTAGGCATCCAAATTGCTTTATCGAACCATACTGTGAGGTATTCACGAAGGGGACTTGACACAACATAAGTATTCATTTGAACAGGTAAAGTAAGCCATTGAAAGGAATATAAACACAACATAAATCTGTATTGAAACACGTGAAGGAAGGTATTCAAAAGGAAATGAACAGAACATAATAGTTATTTATGTAATAAGGATCATAAAGACGATCATTATGGTACAAGTCGTGAATGTTATCCGAGTCCGATAACACGGCGTGTGCCATAATGATTGTTTATGATTCGTATTACATACAAAATTTTATCTGATGGCATTTATGTCAATACATTTGAATAAACTTTTTTGATCAAACCATTACATGTTTTCCTTATCGAATTTCATTATGGTACTTAGTATCATAATGAATTCATTATGGTACTTAGTATCATAATGAATTCATTATGGTACTTAGTCCCATAATGAGCTTCCTTATGTCATCAAAATTGAGTGACATAACGTTGTCATTATGACATGCCATCAGATAAAATATTTATTGGATTCTGCAATCTTCACATTCTGGTTCACATCACATCCATTCATATTCATCTGTGATGACGATTCCTTCGCTGATATCTAATAATTTCTTGAACCAATTCAACTCTTCCAGTTCTCTCCACTCACCTCCGAATGGTTTGATCGATAAACTAGCGAAATCTTTTTTTTTTCATTGCTAAAAACTCTCACACCATCAGTCGATAATTATCCTCACTTCAAACTGATATCTGATACTGAATCTGAAGACTAGCGTTCGCTACTCGTATTTTTTTATTTTTGATAATATATAGATTCACACGAAAGGGAATTTCTGTAATGTTCAAAAAACAACGCGTGAATCAAGGACAGGAGATACGAATCAATATTGACTTTTGAAGTTTTCAAGCCTCAGGAAAAACCTCCCTCGTCAAGGAATTCCATAGTTCAGCTGTTTTATTGGAAAAAGAGAGGTTTGACAGGTCATCATCAACAAACACACAACAAAGGGTTGAGAATTCTGCGCTCGTCGGGTAATTCGTGTTGATAGTGCCTAGGAAGGCAAATAACCATAGAAGAGAGACAAGTCTCCGACGCTTCTACGATGTTCCAACGATGTGAGCGAGTCCGTGAGCAGAGAATCACCAACAAGACGGATTGTCTTCCTCTGAAAAGAATAAAAAAGATTCAATGAATGTTTCGGTGCCGAACTCCACACATGAGAACTGTATTCCATGACAGGTCGTATCTGAGCCTTGTAGATCAGTAGAAGCTGACAAGAAGTGAAGTATTTCTTCACACAAAATAGGAATTCATGATTCTAGGAAGCACTTTTAGCGATCGATCGGGACGCTGATGACTTTTGTGTATTTTGGTTACTCGGGCTGATATGGGGACTATGGAAGAGAAACTAGTATGGAGAGTCCTGTCGTCCTGCAAAATCACCTACAAATTTATTCGTCTGTGACGGGAAGTGAGACAGAAACATAAGTCTTCCAGGTACAAATTATTCAAGAGAACAGACGATCCTTCAGTTACGGACCACGGAAGCCCGTTCTTCTGGAACAAATGAGCAGCGGTAACCACTGCAAACCATCGGTATTGAAACGCATGGTTCTCCTTTCGGAGTAAGAAGGACTGATCAACCCAAGAGCAGAACAAGAATATTTCATTCTATTAATGTTTATCAGATAATCAATCACAGTTATTGATATAGTCTAATCATATAAATGATATTTGATGAATGTAGAAGTGAATATCGAATCAAATCAAAATATGCTTCATTGTCGAAGATCATTCAACATATTGACAAAGCTATCTGGATCATGTAACATGACTGTATAAATAATGAATATACACAGATCACGCGTTCAAACACAATTCACCATAATTTGTACTTCAGCTACACAGACAGAAACCAATTTTCAGTTCAATCTTCGCCTGAGCATTTTCGTCGGGACAAATAACGGTTTACATTGGCCTGATAGTCGACTTGACACATATATCAAAGCGTTCTTTTTTGCAAATTGAAAACCACAGAATGTCATATCTAGCGTATGACACTATTGAGTGAAATAATCTGTTTTTGCAGCAGTGAGTCCAGTTTCATTCCGTATAGTTAGTTCCGAGAGCATAGCATCCAGAGGCTAGTTTTTTATCGGATATGCTCCTCAAACACTCATATCATGGTCTATCTCTGATCCTAAGAATTTAATATTATCGGTTTTGAGGATTATATCATCATTCAATCGATTTCTCATTTGGTGTTCAGAACACACCGATTTGCATCACACAACTTTTTTATTTCTCTAAATCTGAATCAATAGATAAGTTGAGACTTATTATAACTTGATGATGCCCTTTTGATGGTTACATCATCTGCAAATAACTTGAACGTACCGCTTATGTTCAGATTATCCAGATCGTTTATTTGCAGTAAGAATAATGTACGGGGGCACACCATGGGTTAATTTTGTTTTCTCTGACATTTTTTCCGATATTCTAAAAGATTGCTGTCTATCTCCCAAGTAGGATTCAATCCATCTATTTGATGTTCCCCTGAAACCATAATGTTCTAGCTTCTGTAGCAATATTTCATTATCCACACAATAAAAAGCTTTTGATAGGTCGCATAACACTGCTGCAGTTTCTTCTTTGTTATTCAATTCTATGTGTATTTCTTTTGAAAATTGGAACATAGCATCCGTTGCGCTCTTATTTGATTGAAAGCCGTACTGGCTACTATTCAAAATGGAGTGCTAATTCATAAATGATATGGGTCGTTTCTTCACCAATTTTTTACCAGGACCTCTTTTTCGAGATTTAACTCTGAAGGGTTGGTGAGATATTGATAACTTCTTGTTTCAGGCAAACTGAAAATGATGTTCCAAACTCTAGTGTCCTGCACTTCCGAACTCGAAACTGTCCTCAACGATTACTCTGTTGTTCAAGACGCTGTGAACATCAAAGAGGTGTCAGCTCGGTTCACAACCGATGCCATAGGTTCGGTAGCTTTTGGGATAGACTGTAACAGTCTGAAGAACCCCGACTCGGAGTTCAGGCGATGGGGAAGGGAATTGTTCAATGGAGGTCATGACAGATTCGGTAGAGTGAAGGGTCTCGCGACGATGATTCTGCCCAATGAGTTTTTGCGCAGAATAGGCTTCAAACTCACCAGCAAAGTGACAGAAGACTTCATCATGAACATGGTGGGGGAGACGGTGAAGTACAGGGAAACCAACAACGTATATAGAAAAGATTTCATGCACTTGTTGCTGCAGTTGAAGAATCGGGGCAGAGTCACTGATGATGCACACATAATCAGAAACGGGGAGACGAGACAAACAGGAGGAATGTTGTCCTTCAACGAGATAGCAGCCCAGTGTCTTGTATTCTTCGTAGCTGGTTTTGAAACATCCGCTACAACGATGACCTTCGCTTTGCTAGAGCTTGCCCTCAATCAGGATATACAGGAGAAGTTGAGGGAGGAAATCAACACGGTTCTCAAGAAACACGATGGACAGTTCACGTACGATTCTATTATGGAAATGAAGTATTTGGACACAGTTGTTGACGGTAGGTATATATTTGACAATTTGTGCATACATATCATTCCACTTATAATGAAACAAAGGGTAGGTATTGTTCCTTCGAAGTTTTTTTATGTTTCTCACCTTCCAAGATTTAGAAAATGAGAAATGATGTTGAAATGTATCCAAATGTGAAAGGACAGTCCTCTTGTCTTCCCCAAAAAACTGTTTCTTTCAAATGAGAATTACGTCAATTTGCAAAGTTACCTCTTGTATCAGTATGATGATTTCTGATATCGGCCTAATCAAAACAAATACCCTGGAAATGAGGGTTCAAAACGAACGAAAGTAATCATACATGACAATTAGCTTGTCTTGACAATTCTTAGAAAAAAAAAATAATATTTTATCAATAGCACTGTCATCACTATGAGTATTGTGTATTTTTCTTATCACTCATCTGATGAACCAAGTTAATCCTTGTATCAATATTCAAACAATTGTAATTGTTTTCCACTACAATCAGAAATAATTCCGTGTTTTAACATCAATATTTTGCAACGCCTGGCACAATGAAATCTGTGTTGAAATAACTCAATATTCCATTTGGTTCGGTATCATCATGGAAATTGTAAAGATCTCCTGCGTAATAAATTAGCAGGTTTCACCTAGGCAGAAGTGCACTAGAATAACACGTAAATAATATATATATATATATATATATATATATATATATATATATATACATATATATTTGATCGGCTAGGCTTCCGCGGTTAGAAATGTGCTGGCTGGAACTTCCGGTTGATCCGCGTCTGGAATGATTTACTTGTCTACGTTTCGGCTCCCATTTCGGAGCCATTTTTCAAGACTTAGTGACCTTGCGTCTAGGTCTGAGTTTTCTTACTAGCTGGCTTACTCCAGTGATGATAGCCAGTTTTCAAAAATGTTACTGCTCCCACTTGGTGTTTGGAATACTTCTGCCAGTTTTTAAATAGTTTCTCGAGCGCGAATTGTAGCCGATATGATCCGTTTCATTAGCCGTCGGGATAATAACGGTTGTCGGATCCTTGACTATAATGACTTTTCAGGTATTAACTGTCGGCCTGGTTTGCATCCATGAAAGGAAGACTTTCCAAACTGTTTTTCTTTTTGTTGATGAGGGTCCTCCAGACATTAGGTATGTTTCGAGAGTTGTCTCTTTTGTTGATTTCTCCATGTTTTTTCATTTCGATGGCTTCCCTAATTCGGCGTGTTCTGAAATGGTTCACCTGCGCTATTTGCTTTGCTGCCTTGTAGTGTTGAAAGAGAGCGGAAGATGAATGTTTTGTCCTTGTGCTATTTTTGTGTTCCTGCACTCTAGCTGACATTCTCCTATTCGTCTGGCCTATATATGATTATCACAGTCCCCGCATGTGATGCTATATACTCCTTGGTTTTTGAGAGGAATCCTGTCCTTTGGTCTCATTGAGCAGAATGAAATGGTCTTCTGAGGTTCGAAAATGGCACGATGGGATTTTTGTCTTAGCGTATTCTTTCCAATTCATCATCTGGAATATTATTTTTCAGAAACCCTCCGTAAGCATTCACCAGCAACCATTTTGAGAAGGGTTTGTAGGAAAGCTTACAATATTCCTGGAACGGATGTGGTTCTTCCAGAAGGTACGCTTGTTAACATCCCAATCCTTGGAATACAACGGGACCCGGAGTACTATCCTGAGCCAGATAAGTTCGATCCAGAAAGGTTCAACGAAGAGAACAAAGCAAAAAGGCATCCTTTTTCTTATATGCCATTTGGAGAAGGACCTAGGTCATGTATAGGTGGGTAAAAAAAAATTGAAGAAAGGTATATATCGGAAAATGATTGTTTCTGTTGGACAGCATAAATTTTCAGATTGTTTTTTTCTCCTTGCTGACGAAACCGCGACACGTTTTCCACTATACAATAGCTTTCAAGATTCCTCAAGCAGGATATTCTGCTAGAGAGATATATTTTACAGCAAAACACGTGTCGCGGTTTTGTAAACACATTGTCTGTGAGAATCGTACAGGATGCTGTGATATTTTTGCTAATACGGATTTTCATCAAGTACTTATCAATTCGATTATGTACGATTAATATAAGCTCTACTGATGAGAAACTATTATGGCTTGAAAGATTTAGGGACCCCTAGAAGTGTGATCAGGAATACCAGATGTTCTTGTATAGTTTGGCATTAGGTTCAAAAATCTCATTGAGAGGTATTGTTTTGGACTTGAATTGAAAACATAGTAGTTTGTATAGATATATTATTTATTCACGACTAATACAAAAGTAAGTATTATACTTATGGTTTCTGCAGTATAATGCCATATATTATTCCCTTGGGAAATAATGGCGAGGGAATTATATTCCCTCTCGTAGTCCTATCACAAAGTTTCTCGAATTGAATATTTTGAGATTGATCGAGATTAATGAAACTGAAGAATCATATATTTATGATAAACAAATGAGTTGAATAAAGTAAAGTATACTACTCGCAATAGCGACTATTATTCTCTCTGCTGACGCGGTTCGGTTCCTAAAAATTCCTCGAGAATAATAGCTATCATTATTGACTTGTGGTATAATCTACTATTAGATTCGAATCGATGCCATGAGCCTTTTCGATCCGAAACAGAAACATACGGGAAAATATTTGGAACATAAAATATTGATCATAGAGATATTTCCACATGAAACAATGGGGCAGATTTATATTTTTGAATGTGCCCAGTTTGGGTTAATACTATTCTTGGGAGAAGAGTAGTTGTGATGTTCGAACTCAACTCAAAATCATTCTATTTGTAATATTTCCAATAGCTGTATTCGATGACATAGTTTTTTTGTTACTGTCTATGTTACTGTGGTGTTCGGTACTTTTCATCCAACATTTTCCAGTCACCTAATTATAATTTCATAATTTTTTTCTTGATGACATATTAATGACCATTCTTCTCCAGAAGATGCTCATTTTGTTATCAAAACGCTTACTACTAAAGATGAAAAATTATTTTGATATTTAGAAATTCCAAACATGCAGGAGTCACTTGAAATCATCATTGAAAAGGTCAAAAAAAATTGAATACATATGATATTTAATAAAGCACTCCAAAGTGAAATTGGAGGTAAACAAGAGGACCACGGCTAACGAACCCAAAAGCCGGGTAACCGGACAGAACAGAACATGAAAGAACAGAACAAGAAAGAACAGGACATGACAACACAGAACATGAAAAAACAGAACAGTGAATAAACAGAACAATGGTAAAACAGAACAATGGTTAAACAGAACCAGGACATAACAGAACCGAGAAAACAGAGAACACTGAAATAAAAGAACCTTGATAAAACAGAACTCTGTTAAATAAGAACAACGGGGAAAAATAAGAGAATGTAATACAAAAGAAATAATTTTAATGAAAAGAATATTATAGGTATATACACCAATATCAGGAAAATTTACTGCAAGTTTGCCATTCGCATTTGTTGTTTTTGGGCTTCCCTCAGCAACGGCTTCGAAATGGTTCCACAAGGCGATTGGAAATTGCGGTGATCGCCCAGCAACGCCCTCTATATATGTTGAGAATAAATACGTCAACACGTCGTTGTGGCCATCATCATCGGGAAAAGTTGCAGCTAGGTCATCGAATATAGATCGCACGTCCTGTGCTGGTACAAACGACAGAGCAGCCAGAGACTTCAGTTTCAATTTGACGTCAATGTCAGACTCATAACTGTTTTTAAAGTCAGCACTGTTGATTCTCCGCAATAAACTCTGAGATAGATGGAAGTAGCAGCCCTTAATTTCCGCTTCCGGGAAGGCAGTGCGAGCAGCACTAATGCATGCTTTCTCGAAGTCAACTAAAATCTTCTGAGGTGCGATGCTGGGGACTAAAACATTTAAGATTGTGAACATACGACGGTATGTATCGCAGTTCTTTTTTTGCAGCAGAAAGTAAATGCAAGGTGGATAGCTGTTGCCAATCTTAGCATGCCACGTATATAGTTGGTAAAATATGTTGGGGGCTTTGTCGAATGTTCCGTCTCCATATATTACATCCTTATCCAATTCTCGCAGCAGCTCCAATTACCAAAATCCTATCTTGATCGTCCGCTCCTGTGTCGTGCAAAATCAGGTCTGCATAATTTTCGTGAACCCGAAAATTTGTTGTGGTCGGATTCGGAATATGAGCCGTTTTCTTATGGTTGAAAAGATTTCTGGTTAAGGAAGATTGGAATGTTCCAATACATCGCAACTAAGGTTAGTTAATGCATGACCCAATACATTTCTTGGAGTTGCGCCAACTGCCTTCATGTCTTGCTTCATCTTTGCCTTAATAATGTTAGCCTGCGCTACTTGCGGTCTAGAATCATGGCAATGTTGTGGAACCTCACCAATTATGTTGTCTTCTTGAGATCTTAAGAAAGCCTTACATTTGGTCGAAAAGTACATTCTGCACCTCCACATGATGACTCCACTTTTGTTCTCTCTGTACTCGGTATACTCATACCCTTGGTACAAAAGAACCCTATTTCCTTTCTGCGTGACTGAATATTCCATTGCAACTTATGGATCAAATACGGATAACGCACTAATTAAGTAGAACAGTTCAAATAAAATTCAAAAAGTCCACTGAAGAATACAAATTCACTTGCCAAATTTATATCTAAACTGAACTGACCTGAATAGGCTAATTAGCATAAATAGCTAATTAGCATTAATAAAAATTATGGGAACCCACATTGTATATACCTACAATATTCTTTTCATTACAATTATTTGTTCTGTATTACATTCTTTTATTTTTTCCCGTTGTTCTTATTTAACAGAGTTCTGTTTTATCAAGGTTCTTTTATTTCAGTGTTCTCTGTTCTGTTTAACCATTGTTCTGTTTTACCATTGTTCTGTTTATTCACTGTTCTGTTTTTTCATGTTCTGTTTTGTCATGTCCTGTTCTTTCTTGTTCTGTTCTTTCATGTTCTGTTCTTTCATGGAACCCAAAAGCCGCTATCAAGTCATAATACTTCAGCCTTGGTCCCTTATACTATTCAACAATGTGAAAGCGCAGCAATTATTATTGAAAATAAGTGCTGACTGGGACTGACAGTGATTTCGGATGCGTTTTCGGACTGTCATATGTTTGTAGTGATGATCTCATATTCTCCTTTATGGTGTTTCAGGTGCAAGATTTGGACTTCTACAAACGAAAGTTGGAGTTGGTTCAATAATAAAGAATTTCAAAGTGACACTGAACGATAAAACCCACGTTCCGATAAAGTATTCGCCATCGGCTAGAATAACAGGGGTTGATGGAGAAGTTTGGCTCAACGTTACTAGAATCCAGTAATGCTTATTCCTATACATCTTCAAATTAAAGAATATGGGATGATCCAGAACACTGAGGATCGTTGATACGAATGTATCTTTTTTTTTTTTTCGTTCAAATGCTAGCATGGGATTCCTGGATGAATTTTGAATATGATAACCGATTTATCTGACCCTTTTTTTAATGATTAGCTCACAAACATTCCTTTGTTTCATTCCCTCCTTAACGTTTGTTTTCTCCATTGTTAACTGTAACCCAGAAAGTGATTCTTTCTTACAATAATGGAAAGAACGTCAAAGTAAACAACAATCGTGAAAATTGTTTTTTCATGACAGCTCCCAAATTGATTTCTCAACAGAATAGACTTCCGCATGTTTGCTATATTATTTTTCCTTCAAGTGGTAGAATATACTTGAAATTTCCATGGGACGAATGGACGCAACATAGTTTCCATAAGTTTTTAAAGCTTTCAATTTGAAAATAATATGAATAATATCCGAATATCTAGCTCACCCATATTCACAAGATGAGTCCAACAATGAGATTTCTTCAATGTGTACTTTCCAAATTAGCATCTTTGTATTCATTATAACTACCTACTATTATATTTTTTTTTTGTTTAAAATAATTTTTTTTCTAGTTCATAGTTGAATTTATTTGGCAGTAATGTTAAAATTCAATCTTGGGTAATTTTTACGCGAAATGTGGTGAAGTTAGGATTGACTGAGCTACCATCTCTACGTCAGAAAAGTAGTTTTGGCGGTTATTCGAAAAATTCGTAAATGGACGATTCGCTCGTACATTTTGATTCGAAGAACTCGTTGTCGATTATAACTATTATAATTTGTGTCGTGCATTTGGTGCTCTCATCGTGTTTTCCTGATTTGGAGTGAAGACTACGGCAGGCCAGTCCATCCCCAAGGGGAGCAGCTCTACAACCAACGGCGTTAATAGCAGGGGTAAGGTTTGCTGTTGACTTCACTGTTCATTCGTTTCGATTCGATATTGAGATTCAGTTCATATTTTTCTATTTGTACCACACATTTCCCTCAATTAAATTTTTCATTCTTTCCACATTTATGTTTTGTATATTCTTCACGTTCTGTATTTGAGAATCATTAAATTTTTCTGGTTAATTCTTCGAGTATTTCATTACATTTCTCATAATCACTTGTTTGATTTATTCGATGAAAAAGGAAATAACTTTTAATGAAACTTTTATTTTTGATAATTATTCCTTCCTAGAGGGACGACAACAAGTTTACGAAACAACATTTCATGCTCATGCACTGAAATTGAGCATTCCACAAGTAACAATACCAAGACAACAATCGATTCGAAATCATCAGCAATGTCAATTTACCACTCATAAGATGCCTGTAAACCCTGGTGTGTTTACTCATACCTGTAGAAGTTTGGGATAAAAGTGGCGAAATCTGGATTGCTTGATTTTTGGTGGATAATTGAGCTTTTGGAGGTTTCCGTACAATATGTACAGATGTCGCCAACACGCTCCTGTCAGTCTTGTCTGAAGCTAAATTTGCACTAAGTGAAAATAATGTGCAGTCGGGTTTTTCCACTTTTATTTGATTGGCTAGCGAGAAGAGATCGCAACCTAAAGGATAATGGGTGGACAATGAGATACCAGTAACAACGTTTCGATATTTAAAAGCAATGAAATCAACAAATAAAAACGATAAAAACATCGTAAACATCAAAATTTCAAATTGACATGACAATATGACAATTAACTTGACACTTGTCATCAAATTTGAAAAATGGGAACATAACGCCCTCTACCGAAAAAATAGGGGAAACCTTCCAAAGCGTCGATTGTTTTTTTCGCCACAAAAATCTAAACAAAATCTAATCAGTTGAATCACCAGGACTTGTAGGCATCTTAACCACTCATTATCGAAAAACGCATGTTTGGAACATATTCTGAAAACCGATTTCATGACACTTAAACGACTTTCATTCCCTAGATGTCACTACGTTCAAACTAAAAATAATTTTCAACGTATGGGTTATCTTCTAATCGCACTTCAGGCAACGCTATTGACAATTGATTCGTTTGTATGTGCGATAGACATTGTACAAGAGTAAATGCTCTCCATCCACTTCTTGGTTATATATAATCAAAAGTTGTAGTTCAAAAAATTAGCTTTCATTCAAGGTGAGTTCTCGACTCGGCTCATTCAGTAAGCTAAGAAACTCTGAAAAACTGGTCAAATGCGAAGACAACAAACTTAAAAGTGACAAATATTCTTCTTCTCACAGCACGAAGAGACAATTGACACGGTTCATTTTTCGATCCAAGACAATACACTGATCCGGCAAAAGGATTGAAAAAACAGATAAAATATGTTTGTGCTAGTTTTCGTTCCTCCAGGAACGTCAACCCTCGAAAGTCGAAACTTTTGAGAGCTGAGAGCTCAAGTACAATTCGTGACACATCGAACACTTGCCGAAGAAAGACCTACAAGTCCATACGCTACGTAACATCCTGTGTTTTTGACAGGTCCACGGATTATTTCTGTCGCGCTGAGACTAAGATGCCTAGGTAACCCTGGTGTATCTAGTGATTCGATATTGTTTAGAATTTCTTGGCGAAAAACAATCGACGATTACAAAAGCTTTCTAATTTTTGTATAGGAGGCGTTATATGAGCATTTTCGAAAATCTGTCAAATGTCGGTTTTGTCAGATTGACGTAACTTTGTGGTTTATTGTTGTCAATGAAAACTGAAATTATTTCTTCGCACTCAACAGTGTTTAAAAGTCTATATAAGTAAAATCAGTTTTGAAGTTATTACAAGTACTTTTTCACGATGTGTAGAAGATTTCGTATTTTGTGTGGTCAGTCAAAATCTGGGCATCCAAATATTCTTCTTTATTCAGTACCTAAGGTAAGTACAAAACAAATCGCCCCAAAATAATAACATGAATGTAGCGTTGTAGCTAATTTTATTCATTTCAGCTTGAGCGAAAGTCTTATATCAAGGAAGAAACATATGTAGCTCTCATCAATGAGATATTGAAAACAAAGTTTTATTTGAATAAAGGAAATATCGATGTGGTACGTATTTTGAACCGTTGCATAACTGATGTGTGTATCCCCAATTCCAAGACAGTCTATCACTTTCAATGCACTAACATGAATTTTGTCGTACATTCTCAGGTGATTGAGCAAAGTAAAATTTCTCGGAATCAAAGTCTAGTCTTACAAACTGATATGAAACCACCAAAAACTTGTAGAGGTAGCAGGTGACAGTGACAGTATTGACAGGTTGTTAACGATAGGTTTCACGTTACATGCACGTTTTCTGAAACGCATTTGATTGGCTGTCAGGGCTGTCAAAATCTCAGTAGACAAATGATAAGCAGTAGTAGAATATTCGGTTGCACATTCTTCTCTACTGAAAATTAAGCTCCATATGGTGTATGACTGATCGCCATCTACAATAGCGATCTGAAGCTTTTGCGACCCCAGAAATCAAGCAATCAGTTTTCGCCAAGTTTATCCCAAAATTATTCAGGTATAAGTAGATACACTAGGGTTTCCTAGGCATCTTATCTGAGACGTACATTCTCAGTGTCTTCTGATTACCAGGCTCGAATGTCGATAAATCAAATGTTTTGAAGCATTAAAAACTTTTCTATAACCTTCTCTGCAAGTAGACCATAATAGGATTCTCGTTTGCGGTCGGATGTTCAATACAACTTTGGTGTACTAGGAGTTTGAGTCTTTGGTCGTCCACACTGATATTTTTTTTATCAGAAAAAATCGATTGGAAATTTTAGTGGACTAACACCAAAGGCACTGCGATTGGTTTCAATTTTGCTTGTATAATCTACTGTCTAATGGTGAAGAAGTGCAAGTGCAATGAAACGCACAATTTTTTTAAATATTTACCTCGTAGGTGCCAAGTCTTTTTTTATATAGCTTTTCAGCTCTGATAGCTGAGAAATTCTCTCTCTGGTAAAATATTCATCTTTCGAAGTATGAGAACCATTTTTTTCGAAAATACATATAGTGGTTCTTATCAAAATCTGGAAAAAATAATAATTATATCCCGATTTAAAATGATCATCAAACGACTCACCCTGCTCAACTTCAGCTGACATTTTCAATGAAGAAAAACGAATAATGAATAATAAACAAATTGTTGTGTCAAAAATTTGAAGTTATGCTTGTCTATATTTTTATCATTCTCTAATCGCTTCTTCTTCTAATTAAAACTTTTGGATAATCGTTTATACGTTTGGGTTATCCACAACCATGAACAGTTCCAAGATTACTTCTAGAGTTTCAAACGAATAGGCATCAATTCTGCGAAGTCAGAGAATTATTCCCAAACCGTTCTGAAATTGAAACCCGAATGAACCTACCAATAGCAGAACCATTGTATTCAGACTACCTAGAAATGATACCCCTATGAATATGATGAATCTATTCACATACACAATCATTCAATAGATGCCGCAGCCTATTTCAACAACGAATCATTCTCAAGGACGCTTTCTATTAACAGGGGAGCTCCAAAGGAGATTTCGGGATTTACTAAAGCGCGGCAGATTAATATACAGGGGGATACCTTGTACCCAGTTGAGTACTTCCACCATATATGAGCCCCATATATATATATATATATATGGCCGCCCTTCAAGGATAAAGGATCAGATTAGTAAAAAAAATTGATAATCTGAACTTCTCGAGAGCGTCAGATTGAGGGGTAGTGTGAGTGAGTTGCATCCTGAAACGTGTATATTCCACTGTATTTTCACGGAGGCACAGGATATTGTGGATGCTTTTGGGAAGTATTTCTCCAATGTTTACACCTTGCCTGATTCTAATCTAGCTCAGAGTTCACCGCAAAAATATGCCAATATGCCTACCATCAATTTCGAAAAAATTACGGAATGTGATGTTATTAAGTCAGCAAAAAAATTGAAAAATAAATTAATTGTAGGTCCGGATCAGATACCAAGTTTCTTAGTCAAAGATTGCATAATTCCATTGTCCTAACCTTTATTATATATCTTTAATTTAATAATTGAAACAAATATATTTCCTGATGCGTGGAAACTTGCCAGAGTCTCTCCAATATTGAAAAAGGGGGATACGACACAGTTAAAAAATTATAGACCTATTTCTGTACTCTGTAACTTTGCGAAACTTTTCGAGAGGATTCTCTATGCAGTCATATTTAATGCTACCAAGGGATTATTATCCACTGATCAGCACGGTTTTATTGATAAGAAGTCATGTGTTACGAATCTCTCTTGTATAAATCAGTTTATCTGTGAGATATTGGATCAAAGAGGTCAAGTAGATGTAGTCTATATGGACATGCAAAAAGCTTTTGATAGAATCGACTTGAAAATTTTGTTGCGAAAGCTTTGCTTTTTCGGATTTTCTCAGAAATTATTATTACTGTTCGAGTCATATCTCTTCGATAGAAAACAATATGTTGAATACCAAGACTGTCGATCTGTCACCATAACACCAACATCAGGAGTGCCACAGGGCTCCAACCTTGGTCCTCTTTTATTTTTATTGTTCATGAATGACCTTACCCTAGATTTGCAATGTTCTAAGCTATTGTATGCAGATGACCTAAAAATTTATGAAAGTATTTTTTCAGTGAGTGACTCCAATTCATTACAAAAAGATATCAACACAGTGTCTGCGTGGTGTACTTTGAACCATCTCGAGTTGAACATTGAAAAATGTTCCGTTGTTTCCTTCACGAAGAAAAAAGAGACCTTGATGTTTCCATACAATATCAATAATATTGTCCTCAATCGTTTGAAAGAAATACGCGACCTCGGCATATTCTTTGACCAGAAAATGTCATTTAATTCTCATATTCAGAACACTACGTCTTCAGCTAATAAAATGCTGGGTTTTGTGTTGAGAAATGGTCGAGAATTTTCAGATAAGTCTGATCTCATATTATTGTTTAACTGTTATGTACGCAGTAAATTGGAATATGGAGTATTGATATGGTATCCCCAATATTCAACACAAATAAATATCATAGAGCGTGTTCAGAGAAAATTCTTGAAATATATATATTATAAAAAGCACGGCATATACCCAGAACGTAACATTGACTACTCAGTATTACTCAATGAAACCAACTCCATCTCATTGAACACAAGGCGCATTATTTTGACGATAAAATTCCTCTATAACTTACTGCATAATAATATCAGCTGTGAGTTTCTTGTGGCAAAAATTCCATTCAATGTACCACTATTAAATAGTAGGCATGCATGTACATTTTATTGCGATTATGCTAGAACAGATATGATGAAAAGAGCACCAATATCAATCATTTGTAACAACTTCAACCTGATTTGTAGTTCATGTGATATTAATTTTACATCTTGGTCTAATATTCTAGATTGCATTACGACTCTTACGTTCAACTTGTAATAATTATGATATATTTTTTTTTCCATAACATACCTCATTTTGTTTTTGTTTTCGATTAGTTATCAGTTAATTGTAATAATTATATAAATATTGTACATTTCCTGTTATTGGGTGTACTCACCTGTTGGAAATAAAGAACTATCTATCTATCTGTCTATCTAACTAATCTGACAATTCGAGAGTGACCTAAAGAAGGAGGAGGGCTACAAAGTTGTAAAACGTCAACTGGACATTCTCGAGCGTGGTAATTTTATTTTTATTTTGAAGGAAATTATTCAAGGATTGCAAAAAATATATAATCTGACGATTTCCACAATCCGAAATAATAAAAATTCATCGATAGAGTTTAATGCGTGCAGCTACGTGATGCCTATAGTCACCTCTCCACGTTTCTATTTCTCTCTCACTCTTCCTCTATCTATTGCTCTCTCTCTTCGTCCCCACTCTGGTTTCTGTTGCCATGACAGTTGATCACACAGACTCGTTGGTGGCATAATATTGTTTACAACGTATATCCAACGTTTTAAAATTTTAAAAATTCAATTTACTTGGGCTCGATGATTTGAAAAATATAAAAAAATTCAAATTGGCAGAATAGGCGAATCCCTCCAGATAATCGTCAGATTATGAGACTGCAACGTCTAGGAGGTGAAGATGAACCATATATATCTTGATCTGACGCGCTTGTTCATTTCAAGATGACGATTTTTTTTTCACACTCTAATAACGGCCGCGAGTCAGCTTTTTTTCAGGTTCACCTAACATCTCCTCAGAATATCTGACGCGCTCGAGATTTTGTTTTTCATTTTCAACCATTACGTACGACCACCTCCACCATGGAAACGATCAGACTAACATACGTACATTTTTAAAAATATGTAGGACATAGATGATATCAATATCTGACGCGCTCGAGTATGTCCATACAACAGTTTTTTTTCACATTTTTGAAAGTCTATAGCCGCTTCCCCCACCGATGAAAAGGTATACATTATATATTTTTTTTTCCTTTTTATTATCTAAGCTTCGGAACCCAATAATGTGTGCAGTAGACTTAGTACAATGTGCATGAATTTTATCTTTTCTCTACATGAATTATAAAAAGCGGCATTTGAGACAAATTTTCAGTTGACCGACATCATTCAAGGTAAGTGACATCAGCTCATCCATAATTGTTTATTTCACTGTCTGTGATGAAGATACTTTAATTGGAATGTGAATTTTCGATCGCGAATATAGTGTAATATTGAATGCGTATATGAGGTTGAAAATGTTTTTGAGTAATCTACGTTATGTACTAAAATCTGTCGGTTTATTCCAATCCAATATTCAGTGCATTTCAACATTGATCAGAGCGTTACATAACCTGCTACGAACCAAGGGATGTTTCACTTCCGTAAAATTTTTACATCAAAGCAGTATTTCTAGTGAATTTCAAGATTTCGTTATGGCTTTCTGATATCTCTAGTGAATTTTGTACACTGGATTTCTGAACTGAAACACCCCGCTACGAACGCTCTTTACTGTTTTGATGAAGATGTGTACTCAGATTCAGTGCGAAATGCATCGTTGCAGCATCCATTTTATTGAGAATAGTTCGAATTGTATCTTTCGAAAACCATACATTTTGGTTTGAATTTGGTGATTTACTGAAATACGTATAATAATCATTCTTCCCTGTTGTTCTCCATGATTATTTGTAACACTTAGTAGTAAGACGTGACTCATGCTAACCAGCACACAATATGAAAAAAGTCGCAAAAAAATTAAAACAGCCTGATATCATCCGCATTCCAATACTGATTGCTTTAATTTGTGCTAACCATCAAATACGTGTTTGAAACAACGTAAATTCGTGAACATCGAAACAATGTATAATCTATTTCAAATGACAACGGTGTACAAGGACGATATCGTTTTCTCAACTCGAGATATGGAATCAAGAGGATTAATTGTTGCTGTTTCTATTTGCATTTACTTTTAGAAGAGGAACGCCTGCATTATAGTCAGTTTGTAAAAGTGATTGGACATTTTCTGTGAAGATTTATTTTCATCTCCTTGGAAATCACTAAATGAAGTTTTTCCTGAAATATTACCCAACTTAAAATGATCTTTTCTCACCATTGCCTGCTCAAATAAAAAAAGTGAAAAACCAAAAAATGAGCGAACTTGATTACAACAAATTTTAACAACAATTTACTGAAAAATGAGACGGACAAGAAAAAAATTTTTGAAGCAGATAATTATATCTGATGAACAATATCTGCATAGAAAAGTTAATATTAATTCATTCATATTTCGAGGAAAACACAAGTAACAGCAAAATAATTATTATTATAAACTATATACAGTGGCTTTGTTTGATGTTCTCCCCCTTTCGTGCCCATCGTGCATTCCAATTAGGGGGGTAGCTGTTTTAGATGGACTCTTTCGTCTTTTTAGTGAATGAATCAACCATCTTTGAATGATCAATAGAGAGTTTTTGTATTGTTTTTATTTTACACCTCTTTCATAGAAATTGTGATTTCTCTTATTTGATTAGAAGGAGAAAAAGGCAAAAGTAGTTTGAAAATTGTGGCAGGTTGAAAACCCAAAAACTACGAAGAAAAAATCCTTTCCTATGTTAGATAAACGATGAGATTGGAAACTTTGGTGTTAGTGTTGAAACATTTCCTAGAGATCAATTACCCTGACACCAAACTGATATTTTTGCACTCGACGCTCGTTTCGATAGAAAATTGATACTGTAGTAGTATAACATTTTCTTCTTCTGAAGATACTGCTACAGTATCAATTATCTTCTCCTGAAGATGCTATCCTTGTTAGCGAAACGCGCGATCTCTAAGAAAAGATTCAACTTATTCGAATGAAAATCAAATGGCACTAGAAATATACATTTTCGAATGGATTATCCATTTCATGTTCTTCTAACTGAAACGATCCATGAGGTTCTTTCATAGCAAAAAACTATTCATTCTTCCTGCAAAGCGCCGTTGCAGAATGCTGAATGTTCTCCTGAAATTGATGCACATTCAATTGGAAACAAAATATAATGACTGTTTCTTCACGAATTCAAAAGTTAACTGGTGAATCGACTCCAATAGAAAGGTACATAGTGGCGTGTAATGCTAAAACTCGCATTCATTTTTGAAGAATACCTGAATATTAATTCATCTTCAAATTCCACATAATATTGCATATCTGGATACACCAACATTATCATGTTTTTCCTTCGTTGTTTATAACCATTCCTGAAAAAAATTGTTGAGGCCAATGATCAAGGATCGGTGAGGAATACATATAACATGTTGGTATCGTCAGTAACGGAGAGTTGTTCTGTTAAAAAACGCATAAACTCGAAACGGAGTTGCCCAATAGAAAAGTTGCCCTTGAATATCCCTTCATTCAATCAATCAATCAATTTATTGCAAATTCAAATTCAATAGTACATATTATGAATGAAATATCACATATTGCAATACAAGGAAACCATATAGGCTCTGAGAGAGCCTGTCCATGGCAGATTACATCGCTCTGTAATAACCTAACTCATACATATACTAAAGAAATACAGGGCTTCGTAATATAATGTTACAAGAAAGAAAGAAGGGAAAAGAAAAAATGTGCTTTCACACGACCGAACTGTTATCAAGGATAATAAACGTAGACACATATAAACATATTAATACATATACATTACAAGCAACTTGTACATAAAAGTAAACTGAATTTGGTGCATCAATGTAGATATCAAAAGCATAAGTGAATTCCCAAACTACTGGTTATATCAGGTTGGGTCTATGATATTATGGAAAAACAATCGATCATTATCTGCTATCCATTTTCTGACTTCTTTCTTGAATATGTTTTTCACGGTTACTGACCTGACAGATGGGGGTAACCGATTGTAAAGTTTAGGTGCCAGGTAAGTGAAATGTCTTTGTCCTATCGATTTATTTGTTTTCGGTTGTCTCACTGAATCTCCACTGAGGTGTCTAGTTTCATGTGAGTGTTCAATCTTCTTCAGGTATTTTTCTTTTCGGTAAGTGAAGATTAAAATAGTTTTTGAATATATTTGTCGTATATCAAGTACTTTTAGCTCGCTGTATAATGCATTCGAAGAGTATTGATCATCCCTAAAAGACATAATTTTCAAAATTTTTTTGTGTACAACATCTAATTGACTAAGGATAGTTTTTCTGACACCTCCCCAGCCAATTATTTCGTAACTCAACAAAGGATCAATGAGTGCGTAGTAAATGATTTTCATTTTTTCTAAGGGTAGTATTTGCCGACATTGATAAAATTTATAGAAAATTGATCTTATTTTTTTCTTGATATTTTCTACATGAAGGTTCCATCTCAAAAACGAGTCAACGTGAATTCCTAGATATTTTGTATCACAAGATAAGTTTATATTTTGGTTTCCTATACAAATACGTTTAACGGCTGGTAGGTGACTCTCATGAGATGCAAATGGCATTATAACAGTTTTCTCCACGTTTACTGTTAATAACTTACTTTCAAACCACTTACTTATATGTTCCAGATCACGATAGGAAATCTTGTCTGGGTGTTTTTGTTGATCTGGCAAAGGCATTTGACACTGTCAGTCATGGGCTTTTGCTAGATAAACTTGAGCGTGTAGGTATCAGAGGTGTGGTTTTGGACTTATTTAGAAATTTTCTAACAGATCGTAAATAGATGGTAAAAGTGAATGGTGAGCTGAGCACCCTGCGTACTGTGGTCTGCGGTGTTCCGCAGGGAACAGTTCTCGGGCCAGTATTATTTATTATATATATAAATGATCTACTCACGTTGCCCTCCTCTGGTACTGCAATTTCATTTGCAGACGACACAATTTTTTTGTACTGTGGGAACTCATGGAATGAAGTTAAACAGAAGGCGGAAAGAGATCTACAAAACATTAAGAACTGGTTTGATCTCAATTTATTAACCGTAAATGTAGCAAAAACTAAAGTATTACCGTTTACTTCCAGTCATAAAAATATGCCAAGCTATGATCACATTACATTCAATGAGGAACATGCTGCAATCACAGAAAGTGTACGCTACCTAGGAATCCATATCGATTCATTTTTGAGATGGGATCTACAAGTTTCAAATCTGAAAAAAAAAATTCGGTCATTGTTTTATAAATTCTATCAGATTAGATATATACTGCCATTGTCCCAACTGAAAATAATCTATTACGCCTTGGCAGAATCACTATTGAGTTATGGTATAATTGGGTGGGGAGGAGTGAGAAAAACGTTATTGGAAACTTTAATGGTAGTACAAAAAAAATTATTAAAAATAATGTCACATAAACCTATTTTGTATGCTTCTGACCTATTATATAGGGAAATGAACATATTAGATGTCCGTCAGATTTTCGCAAAAGTGATTCTTACATACTCATACAAAAATAAATCCTACCTAAATAAGTTGGAACATTCTTACGATACACGAGGAGCAACGATGAGGCATGTTTTTTTGCCCAGAGCAAACAAGTCAATTGGCCAAAAATCTTTCAGTCATATTGCACCAAGACTGTATAATGCTATACCTGCAATCTTAAAAAATATTAAATCTGAAAAAAAATTCAAATCAAAAGTAAAGGCATGGATTCTTCAAAACGAAAGATGTTTCATTCACTCATTAATCGATCCTACTTGATATACTGTGTTTTTATTGTTTAATTTATTGTTTGATGTTATTTAATTGTTCTATATTCGTTGTAATGAATGCAGTATGCTGTTTATAGAATTTTTAAACTTACCTTTATGTCATAAGTTTTAATCACCACGCATGAAATGAATGTTTCATCAAAAAAAAAATCTGTACCACAGTTGAAGTAAATTAACAAACTCACTCCATGGACAGTACCGGAAACGGAACTATATGGATTCTCCTTTGTTTATTTACATCACTTGTTGAATTATTATCGATTATTTCTATTGTATGGTGGAAAATAAACGAATTGATTGATTGATTGATTGATTGATTTTCTGCCGTTTTCCTGACTTCGTTCCAAGAATTTCCCGTATATAAAATAACGGTATCATCTGCAAAAGAGATTAATGTTCCGGGGGATTTTCGAGTGAGTAGATTATTCAAGTATATAATAAAGAGGATAGGTCCGAGTACTGTCCCTTGTGGCACTCCACACGTTACGGTTTCTTCAGTACTGAGTGTGTCGCCTAGTTTCACTTGTTGTGTACGGCCATCTAAGAAGCTTTTGAAAAGATCAAAAACTACTCCCCGTACGCCCAGGTGCTCCAGTTCATCCAGCAAAATCCTATGACTGACAGTGTCAAAGGCCTTCGTCAGATCAACGAAAACACCTTGGCATGCACGTTTTTTATCAACGGCCTCATAAATTGTTGATGTCAAGTGGGCTATTGCGTCCTGAGTACTGAGATTTTCTCTGAAACCATATTGGCTACCAGAAATTGCGTTCAATATATTGAGGTACAGCACTAGACGACTTTTTATGAGTTTTTCAAACACCTTGGAAAAAACTGACGTAAGGGATATAGGTCTATAATTGCTCATATTTGTTTTAGCTCCTTTTTTATGTACAGGCACTATATGTGCTTCTTTGAGGCGTTTTGGTACAATACCCTGTTCCATGCATAGATTGTATATATATGGCAGAGTGATTCTGATATGTATTTAGAGATATATTTGACTGTTTCGTTTTTAATTCCATCTGGACCGAGTGATTTATTAATTTTAAGAGTATTTATGATATTCATTATTTCTTCGGAAGTTGCAGGTTTCAAATACATTGAGTCCGTATAAGTCTTACTACTATGTACATTGTCTTGATGTGATTGATTTTGTATTTTTGCTGCTAGATTCATGCCTATTTGGGAGAAATATGAGTTAAAATTATTTGAGATTTCCTGTTTATCGAGAATTTCAGAGCCATCTTCTAGAATAATTTTTTTAATCACTATCTGACTATTGTTTTTGTAATTATTCGTGAAATCGTTTATAACTCTCCACATATTTTTAGAGGAGCCTTCATTTTTTTTAATAAGTCTCTCAAAATGATAAAATTTTGCCTTTTTAATCAATTTATTTAGCTTGTTTCTATAATTTAAGTAAAATATTTTTAATTCTTCATTTTCCGGACGCTTTATATACTTTCGAAACAATGCATCACGAGTTTTAATCGACTTAATTAAACCCATAGTTATCCATGGTTTCTTACATTTTCCATGTTTGATTTTGAAGGTTTGTGTTGCTTTTGTTATTAAATTTTGCAATTTATTGACAAACAATTCAAATGCGAGTTCAGCTCGACATCTAAATACAGTCTCCCATGTCACACTTTGTATTAAGTTTTCCAAATAATTTTCATTCATTTTGGGAAAAGCTTTTTTATATTGTTTCTCTTGTTTGTGCTGTATAGTATTCATAGCCAAGATCACTGGATAGTGGTCTGTTATTGATGCTTTCCATATTATGGGAAACATGGTATCTTTATAATTATTATTTTTTCCTCTAACAAAAATGTGATCTAAACAAGTTGCTGAATGCGTTGTGACTCGAGTGTGTTTATTAATCATTGAGACAAATCCTCTTTCGTGGAGCATATTTAAGTAACAGTCAGTTTCACTACTAGTGTCATTAAGGATATCAATATTCATGTCCCCGATTACAAGAGTAGAATCGAAAGCGTTATAGTTATGATTTCCTAGAATATTTGATAAGGCTTCTATGAAATCATATTCATTCGTACTGGGAGATCTGTATGTTGCATAGATACTCACCTTCGATTTATTCAAGTGAAGATTCAGGTTTATGCCATTTGTCGAATCTATTTCCACACAATGGAAAACATATTCTAGATCATTCCTAATGTATACTATAAGTCCATCATTTTGATTCATTCTATTTTCTGTATGGACCATTTCATAGCCTTTAAGATAATATAGTTTTTCATCACTTATTTCCCAGGTTTCCGTCAGAATGATGCAGCTGAAGGAATTTTTCATCTGTGCCACGTACAACTCGAATTCTTCGAAATTTTTGTTAATACTTCTTATGTTTAGATGGCATATTGTTAGTGTATGTCTCAAGTTATTTGTTTCAAAGAATTAATCTATTTTTTCGATATCATTGAATTCTACAGTGTTGATAGTGTCTACTGTGAAATTCCTTATAAACGTCTCATCCATTTCGAATGTTACTGTTTTTTTTTTTTTTAATAAATATACGCAAGGTTAAATGTAATTTCTAAGTGTAAAAATATATGTTTTCGTAACAATTAATTAAACAGATAACAGAAGTTGGTGTTTTTCATTTGCGATACGAGTTTGATCTTGTTTGGATGTTTCTGTCAATCGTTGGTTTCTTTGGCTTCAGGATCTTCTTAGTTGTTTCAATGTCGCTGGGTGTTTTTTGTTGGTATTGAATTGGTGGGATCTGCGGTTCTTGTTCTTTGGTGTCGCTCGGTATTCTGATGAGTTTTTGGGTGGGCGTTGGTGGAACACTGCTGGATCTGGAGTTTTCGTTTGATTGTTCGGCCTCTAGGTTCAACAGGTTTTCAACAGTAAATTCGTTATCACCGACAATGAGTTAATTTCCTCGGATGTAACAAGATTCTTTGTTCTGTTTATTGATTCGTAGGTGTCTCTTTAGGACCTTCAATTCCTCTTGTTGTATAGTGTTTAAATCATGGGCTATAGATATTTCGGAGCCTTTCAGTAGTTTGATGTTCTGGAATACTGCTTTTTTAGTTAAATTTGATGTGAATTCCACTTTTATAGGGCTATTTTTTGTTTTTCCCAAGGAGTAGCAGTCATTCAGATGATACTTATTGATGTCAATTTTCAGAACTTGTTTCAGTTTATCGATAACGAAATCAGCTGTTATATCTTGAGGATCTCTATCCAAGCCAAAAATAACAATGTTATTTTTTTTAGTGCGTCTCTCAAGTATTTCAACTTTATTTCTCAATTCCTCGTTTTCAACTTCCAGAGAAGTTATGTAACTTTTTAAATTTTCAATTTTGAGTTGTAGGCGGGTTTCGCTAGCAATTATTACGTTCTTCAATTCTTGGTTATTCTGGCTCATTTCCTGCAGTATTCTCTGAACCAATTCTTCGTTCATTATTCCACCTAGGTTTGAGAATTTCGAAATTTTGATATTTCACTTGTTAGCACACAGCCGCTCGAAATGTCCGACTCGAGGGAACCAGGATATACCTCAATACTTTGTTGCCTTGTTCGTACACAGCCAATTTTTTAAATGTTTATTTGTTGATAGGAATGCGTTCCTCGTTATTGGGTTTGATCAATTTTCAAAGTGTTATTCTGAGATATTTTGTAATGTTTTTCGACTCACACAATGGATCACAGATAGTAGAACCTCAGAGCACCAAATTTTTTTTTTTTTCACTAAACTATTTCACTATATATTTCACCTCAAAACAGAGAGTGCCTCCAGTCACTGTACACAGACAGAATTCAAGTTACAAGTGATAATGATTTCACTCACCACAAAAAATGGCATTTACAATTCTACTTCTGAACCGAGCGTTTGAATTGAGATCACAATATTATATTGTTCAAATGGAAATATCAACAATAAACTAATTTTTTCAGCTCATACGCCAGAATTCGCAACGACATAGTCACTTGGAAACACAGGACGTGCACATGACTGTCATCTCAACTGCGAGGCATTCAAATGAAAGATGATCGAAACATTACATGCTACTTCGAGTTACTTCATAAGATATGAACAAACATATTAAAATACAGTCAACGTATGAGCCTTCCTCCATGCTTTTCTTGACAATATATCTCCTTGCTTAACAACCAATCAGTCTATTTCAAATTTTGAAATTCAGCCAATAGAATCCGAATTACAGTGAAAATATAGCTTGTCGCTGTATATTCACGGTGATAAACCTGCTTAGTTTTTGTTTTACTAGCTGTCAAGTGAAAATAATGATTTAAATTATAAACGTCAAATCGATGTGTTTTGATTAGTTATATTTCTTAATCAATATGAGCGATCGTTGGGGACAAATGGCGATTGGTATCATAGATGAAGCAGTGGAAAAAAGTATTCCCTTGAATACGGCCAGAAATAAAGAATCAATTACCAGGCAATTCAACAATTTTTGCTCAAACAGAGGTTATATTGTCGTCCTAAATATAATTCGTGGTATGATTAATAACCTATAATTTTTTGGAATATCAATTCATTGGCAATCCCAATGCAAGAAAATACAACTCGTCCTGCGGACTCGTTGTATTTTCAGCTTTGGGATTGCAATTCATTAATATTCCAAAAAATTATCGGTAATAATCATACCACTTATTATATTACCCCTGAAAATAATGTATCACGAATAGAACGCTCATAAAAATCACTAAGCAGTGCAATAATTGGAAGAAAATCATATTGAACACGTAGAATTTGGGTGAACATGTTACCGAGGACTCGAGAAATTCGACAGTTCCTAAACAATTCGAAATAATGAGAATGAGTTCACGGAAACGATGTTTCTCTTCCGTTCCGGTTCATATTGACTGAGCTACATGAATAAAATATTGGGTCGAAGGAGACAGTCAGGGCCATGAATTGTTATATTTGGGAGATCACAATACCCACCCACACCCTCAAAAAAATCAAATAAACAAAAAAGTAAAGTTAAAAATATATATTTCCGCTGAAGGCGGTACAAAAAATTTTATTTTCCAGCAATGTTACTGATTCAAATTGTGAGATTTATGTTCATTAGAAACAGGATACTCGCTGATTGATGGCGGCTCTACTCTTCAAGTCTGTCGTTTTTTCGTTATGAAATCGAATAAATAGGTGTCAGTTGGTGAAAAGATTTTTTTTTATACAGGCATGTGATGATGGTGATGGAAGGAGTGTGTTGTCGGTCGTGTGAAATATTGTGAGAGTACTTATATTGACATTTCAAGGGAATGTTTGAGCCATATTTTCTCGGTAAAGTATTTGAATTCATTTTATTTTCGCGTTGAAATAATTGCATACAATAACGTTACATCAGTCAAATATTACAAGTATTTCAAAATCATGTCTTGAAATTATTTCAAAATCTTCAGCCGAGAAAATATAGCTCTGTTCATTCGTTCATTCTGCCATTATGAAATGAAATGAAAAAGAAGGAAAGAAAATTTATGTAAATATATCAAAATCTTTTTTGATGGGATTGAATTTTTATCTTGTGTGTACTGTATAATGTTACACATATGATACATTGTTCTGTACTATCAGGTATTTACAATTTATTATTTTTGTTTGAGAAAGATGATTAGATTACATCGTATTATTAACAGCAACTTTATTATTTCATGAACACTGTACCAATGTGTAAGTGTATTCAGCTGTTTTATTATTAGACAGTGCATAAATCAAATGAGAAAAAATCACATTTCCCATGAAACTATCACACTTCTAGTTATATATGTAAATATTTCTTTGATCTCTTGAACGTGAGGTAATTTATAGAAATGAAAGTTACTCGAGTAGGACTGTTATTTTCCTCTAGTTGAGTTGTGGGTATCCAATAAATTACACAATTTATATTAACTAACTAAAGTATGCCTTCACTTCTTTTATGCATCCATTTCCACTTCACCATTCACTGTAGAGTGAAATAAAGATAGAAGATACAATGTTATTTTATTTCTTTGTTCAATGAATATGACACAATCATGAGTGACATTTTTTTCAAGTAATTTTTTCTTCAAAACTATGCCCAGTACCCATCTTGTGTATGCATCTGGTACTGCCTTACTATAGTGATCATTATTATTCTAATAATATTGTTTGAAAGTCATTGTTTCGTGGTAGATGAATTTTTCCTTTAAATTTTTTTGGCCTCTCAACCTACCACAGTCTGAAAAAACAAGGAATAATATTCTACCCCGAATAGTTGATATATAATATAAAAAAATCGGGAATAGAAAATAATGATGAACTTCTTTTTCTAGATGTAACGATATGGAAATCAACACTTCATGTAGACACAAGCATATATCGAGAGAAAACACATACCGACAGATATATATAGAATTCAACTCGAACCACTGTATACAACTGTCAAAAAAGTTACTGTGAAATGTCTTCGTGTTAGATCAAAAATGGTATGCAGTTCATTGTTAAAGGTCAATGAGGAGATGAACTTTGTGAAACCAGTACTGAAAGATAAGAGATACCCAGAGGATTCAATGGAAAATACATTGACTGAAATTGAAAATCGTAACACATCCCTCAGTGAAAACATACAACTTGCACATCCTGTAACAAACATGATACCTTATGTCCTTAGACTGTGTTGGAGATCACACAGTATAATGAAATGGCACTCAAATGATGGCAAGGGAAAGCAATAGATCAGAAAAGTTGGAATCTGCTTTTATCATGCTGTCTTGCATCTCAACGAATCCAGTTAATATAAATTGCACCCCTTTTGAAAGACAAAATCATGTTGAATATCAAATACTTCACTTCACCAAAAACGAATTAATAGAGAAATATTTGTGTAGTTTTGAAAACAGAAGAAATTTTTTTTCCGGAACATTAACAAAATGAGTATTTTGATATTCATTAGCTCTTGTAGTTTTTTCATAGGTAGTTGAGCTGTTGCTAATAGAATCTGTTCCATTCAGAAATAACCGTTTTTAATCAACAGGGTTAGTTTTTGGGATAGATTAGAAATCTGCTCTTCTACACTTTTATAGATTCCAAAAGTAAATCTTATTCTAATGACATTAATAGACAAAAAAAAATTTGAAATAATAGTGCTACTACCACCGTTCTAAGGATAGCAAGGTTCACCACAGTAAGGCGGTCAATCAATTAGCAACCTAATTTGCAATTGAAATTAAATCAATTTCAATTACTCACCTACTCATTTTTCTTTTAGTTGCCTAGGGAAGAGCCATATCCATGACCAAGACCCTATAGATTTTTTTATCACATATTTCGAAAATATAAAATACCTCAATTAATACTACTACTAACCTGGTTTCATTTCAATCACGGAGAAATCAAGAATATAACCCGTTTTTGCAATTTTGATCGTTTTGGGAATTGAGTAGAACTTGTATTCAGAATTCGATTCAAAGGAAGATACTCGAGGATTCAAGCCTACTTATTACACTAACATCCTCAGGAGAAAGCTGCACCTTTTCTAATATCAATAATTTGCATTTTTCAATAATTGATTTTTCAACTATAGTAGTTGACTAACTATTTTTACCAATTGGATTAGTTCTCAGGACCAACCTAGAGCCCGTATGACACCATTCAGTTTTTCATCTATTTTCTGAATGAGAAACTGTACACATATTCCACTGTATTGTATAATACAGTATATTTTGTATAAGTATCATCACACATTAGATTCTCGCACGGAAAATTTTGAGTGAAAAACTGGTCCGTGTCATAAGGGCTTATAAAGTGTCATTAAGTTGACAAAATAGTTGAGGCTTTCGCGGCCGAGGTTTTCAGTATCACTACTTTTATTCGGGTTTGAAGGCCGTCGTTTTTTGGAATTTCTTCCTGACGTTTCGCTGGCTCGAGTGGCTAGCTTCTTCAGAGGTTCATTCATCTTGGAATTCACTCCGATGACTGGAGATTGTTTCTTCGCAAGTTGTATTTAGCACCGCAAACTACCTGAATCGGCATAAATACAACTTGCGAAGAAACAATCTCCAGTCATCGGAGTGAATTCCAAGATGAATGAACCTCTGAAGAAGCTAGCCACTCGAGCCAGCGAAACGTCAGGAAGAAATTCCAAAAAACGACGGCCTTCAAACCCGAATAAAAGTAGTGATACTGTCATTAAGTTTCAGGTAAAACTTGTGTCAAAAGTATATATTCATTTGACTTTCGACCATAATCTTATCAATTGACAAATGGTACTCATTGATATCATGAGGCGAACATTTTCTGGCTGGCAGTACTCGCAACCGACACGCTTTTCGCAAACACATCAAACAAGCTAACAATCTACATCTAATTCGCTAGAGCGAGAGTATTCCTGTTTTGAGTAATTTAGTTTCACTAGGCAACTTCATTACTGAATGGAATTGACTGAGAGTTGATGAAAACTCATATTAAACAATATACAGTAACTTGGAAGATTTTCACATGTGCTTGTCTATGTCCAATAACCGTGCAAGAGGAAGCTGTTGCATAGCGAAACACGTGGCGCGGTTCAGTAAAATCACAGGTAACTGTATTTTATCAGTTTTACTACTTTTCAAAGGAAATTGATATAGAAGTAATGAACAGATTCATTACTGAAACTTTTACACCAAAGTTTCCAACCTCATCGTTTATTTCATTACTGAATGGTATTCGAGAATGAGCTCGCGTACTGAGTAGACGTACAAACGAGTGCTCCGGTGTTTTGTTAAATTCTAATTGTTCCTATTCGAATATCTTCGTAGAAAGTTGCATTGTGCCCAAGTTACTTTTCAACTATTGAATTAGTGAAACAAAAAATACAAGTTACGATGAGTACGAGACAAGAAGCAGAGAAAGTGAAAAACATTGCAAAAGAAGTGGCAAAGGAATTTTTAAATGATAAGGCGTTCATGGACAATTTTGCGGATAAAATGTATGCTCTGATAACGAAAAAGTGGTCTGCTGATCTAAAAAGCTTAGCTGATAAACTCGGCGAGGTTGAAAAACTACAAATGGAAGGCGACCGTAAAATTGAGAAACTTGATCACGACTATCAATCAGTACTACTTCAAATGAATACTGTTGAGGAGAATCAGGAGCTGAAACAAAAATTGATAGATATGGATCGATCTCATGCAAACTGTAGACAGAGTGACTCTGTTGTAATGGTTAAGTTACAGGACCTTGAGCCAAATTCGAAACTCAACCAGTTGAGAATTTTTGGGGTTGAAGATTCCGCGAATGAGGATCTAAATGGCAAAGTTCTTAAACTTTTCAATGATGTGATAGGTGTCAAAATCAACAGGTTGGAAAGCTGCTTCCGTATTGGAGCCTTTAAGGATGCAACCCAAAAAGCACGCCCGATCGTGGTCAAATTCCTTACTGTGGCTGATCGCAATCTCATCTTTTTCAACAAAAGCAAGTTGAAGTCCGGTAGGGTTGCTATTACCGAAGAACTCACAAAACAGCGTGTCGAACTCATGCTGAAGGCAAAAGATCGCTTCGGAAAAGAAGCTGTGTGGTCGAGAGGTGGTGTAATTTTCGTCAAGTTCAACGGCGTTAAGAAAGCCTTGAAAAAGTTGGAGGATATCGAAACTATTACAACTACTATATAACCGGAAACATGTCGTTTGGCGACTATTTGCTTTTTATTGTTTTTTCCTTTTGTGTGTAACAATTCATGAATATTTATACACATTATTTTTCTTCGAATTGAAAAGCAATATCTTTTTTTTTTTTAATAGTATCTTTTTTTTTTGTACAGCGTAACCTAATTAAAATCAACCTAAGTAGGTAAATGAGGAATTTATCAATAGCTTATCTGAATGTAAGATCTCTCATTAGCCACTTTTCAGATGTAAAAGATTTGATAATCCAGGGAAATTATGATATCTTCGGGGTGGTGGAAACATGGCTCTCTGAATCAGTAGCTCAGAGGGATGTTCAAATTGATGGTTACAATTTCATTAGATGTGACAGATTAACAAGAGGTGGAGGAGTGGGTTTGTACCTGAAGTCCAATATCAGATACCATATAATCAGAAAGGAATGTACAGAAGTGCTAGAACAGGTATGGATAAAAATTTCTCATAACAAAAAAAATGTATCAGTTGGTGTCCTGTACAGAAGTCCCTCAAATTCGAAATTTTTAGAATTCTTCAATTACTTTGAGTCAGTTTTGTCTGAGATTATTACCGATTGCGAGGAGGTCATTTGTGGTGGTGATACAAATATTGATCTATTGTCTATAAACGACAAAAAGTTTTCTGGAGTGTTTTGAGAGTTTTAATCTTAAACAGCTCATCAATGCCCCCACCAGAATCACAAACTCTTCATCAAAATTACTTGATATCATTCTAACATCGGAGGAAAATAAAATTAATTCAGTTGGTACTAAAGACACATCCCATATCTCGGATCATAATCTCGTATACGTTATGTTTGATGGTGAAAACTTTGGAATTGAGGATCAGTATTTCAAATTTAGAAACTTCAAAAGAATTGACAAACAGTTATTACATGATCTATTGGTTTTGTCTCCATTCGATGATATATTCATCATACCTGATGTAAACAAGAAAGTTGAGTATTTAACAAAATTGATTGTCCTTATCTTCGATACGGTAGCACCAGAGAAGGAAGTTAGGGTGAAAAAACAACAAAAACCGTAGCTGACTGATAACCTAGAACTAGTAATTTCTTTGAGAGATAAAGCACTAAAAAAATTCAAAAAAAGCAAAAATTATGTTGATTGGGATTATTATAAATCACTAAGAAATCAAACCAATATAATGCTGAGAACTGAAAAGAAGGCGTATTTAAAACACTGCATATATAATAATAATAATAGTAAGGTATTATGGAAAAAATTAATTGAATTGAATATACACTCACGTAAGAAAAACACAATACCTGATGAACTGAATAATCCCGACGATATCAATAATCATTTCCTGAAGCAAACAGATCAAAATTTTGTACTAAATAACAATGTGCTTCAGTTTTATCTCAATAATCGAAAGTGTAATATTGATGCTGGTTTTGAATTCGAACCCATCAATGAAAATGTCGTCTATAAATATATTTTGGAAATTAAATCGAAATCTCGCGGCTCGGATAATATCAACATTGATATGTTGCTTTTATGCTGCCCTTTAATAATTCCCTTTCTAACTCATATTCTGAACTCTTGTTTGCAGAATAATTTGTTTCCAGATATGTGGAAAATTTCACGAATCATACCTCTCCCTAAAATAACAAACCCAACTTCAAACAATGATCTTAGACCTATAAGTCTCTTGCCAATATGTTCCAAGTTATTAGAAAAAATAATGAATTTCCAGATAAAACGCTATTTAGATTCACACTGCATTCTACCAACGAACCAATCTGGCTTCCGCAAAGACCATAGTTGTACCACCGCATTACTGAAGATATGTGATGACATACTTACAGCAGCAGATCGAGGTAACACAACAGCTCTTATTATTTTAGATTATTCCAAGGCGTTCGATACAATAAATCATAAAATTTTATACTCTGTACTGCATTTCATTGGATTCACAGGTTCAGCTGTAACTATGATTGAAAGTTATCTTACAAATAGATCACAGTTTGTCGAAACATCAATGGGCAAATCGGATGTAGGTTTAATTAGGGCTGGTGTGCCCCAAGGGTCCATACTTGGGCCGTTATTATTCTCAATATATACATGCAATCTTATGTCAGTCCTACAACATTGCACCTCACATATGTATGCCGATGACACTCAAATTTACCTTTCTTTTCACCCCAATGAAATAGCTGCAGCTAATCTGAAGATTAATGAGGATTTGAAACGACTCGTTACAATATCGGAATCACATAATCTAAAAATAAATTCAAAAAAGTCTAATCTCTTGGTTTTCGGGACCAATCGTTTGCTGGTTGAGAAACACATAAATATTGATATAAATAATGATATTTTAGCACCGCAGAAAACAGCGAGAAATTTAGGTATTGAAATGGACGTTGACTTGAGGTTCAAAAAACAAATCACAAAATGTATTCAAAAAAGTTATATGAATCTGAAGTTACTTTATCCTCATCGTCATATATTATCAAAACAGTTGAAAACACAACTTACTGATACCTTAGTTCTGTCTCATTTCTCATAGTGTGATGTTCTGTATGGACCGTGTCTAGATAAAAAAGATATATGCCGGATAGAAAATGTACAGAAGGCATGCCTTCGTCTAATTCATGGAATTCGTAAGTATGAACGAATTTCTCACAAACTCGTGGAGACCAAATGGTTATCAATGCAATGCAGACGTACATTGCACTCAGCAGTACTTTTCCATAAAATTTTGGTAAACAAATGCCCACCATACCTATATAACAAAATCCAATTTCGTTCCGACGTGCACAATTTAAATATAAGGTTCAAAGGTCTGTTATCCCCTCCTCCACATCGTACCACTCTTTATCGTCGTTCGTTCAGCTACAACATCTATAATCTATATAATAATCTTCCCAGTGAAGTGAAAAAGAGTAAAATATCTTCGTTCAAAAGACAATACAAAAATCATCTCTACCTGAAACAAATTTCTGACAATTAACATTGTTTCATGACTTTTCACATTCTTCTGAGTATATCAGTTTATTATTCATTATTACTTTTTAGTTCTTGGGTACCATTTCCACCACTCCGTGGGTATCATTTGTATATGTATTCCATAATTAGGTAGTACAAACATTTCCTATTTTTTTTTGATAAGTATGCTCATTCTCCCCTCAAGGCTGGAACTAAGACCAGCAGTTTCCGTAGGAAACATGTTGTTTTCAGTCTTTTTTGTATTTCTTGTATTTTTTTGTGTTCAATTGTAAATTACCAATGTTATTATGCTGAAATGCAAATAAATATTATTATTATTATTATTATTATTATTATTAAGTGGCGGATGCTCGATGAAAATCCATATTAAACAAATAAGATACAGATGCTATGTAGGTAGTTATGGGTGCCTCCTAAGTAGGTGAGGGTAGAGACAGTGGAGCACCTCAACTCGCCGCGCATATTGCCTTGCATTTATACTTGCCCTTGTGAAACATAGTATAGTAGTTTATCTCGCCGTAGTAAAATCATCGGATCAGAGCATTACTAAAAATTTTCACCACCATCCATAAAGACATATGTACGTATAAGATTGATGACTTGTGAAGTATATTCATTTTTATTCATTTGTTTGCGGGGTAATAAATTTGAATTTCAGGAGGCAGTCAAAATGTCTAATACAACCCTATAATATAATATAAGGTGTTTTGTGAGTTAATGATTGATAGATCAGCTTTGAAACATATTCACCTTTGAACAGACACGTAGGTACAAATAAACCGCGTAGGTACCTAGTATCTTTGACAATTTGTGAAATAAACAGTAGGTACTCTTCAATTTCAAAGTAAAAAAATCTTTTTTTTTTCCTTTGGTAAATGGTTCGAGATGAACTCATTAGCCAAAATGCTACTTTCCAGATTTTTGAAATAAAATGACGTGAACAGTGGCATGAGCACGACTAAGATGTCTAGAAGGATGGTGCTGGGACTGATGCGATATTGTTTAGAATTTTATGGCGACACTTATCTGTCATTAGTGTCATTTTTACGCATCATGGTGTGTTTCTCAAATTCATCGCTAGTTGACGCTAATTGGAAGTGCATAGTCAACCGATCGATCGACAAACTATATTTTTCGATTCGAGCAGTCAACAAAATGAGCAAAATCTAATGTCATACTCATAAAAAACAAAATCGAATGAAAGGAACACAATTATAGGGAATTTGGCCGGTATTCTGAACAAATAAAATAGGTTGTTGATCAGTCAGCGTCCAAAAGTAAAAGTATAGCCAGCCGTCAGGTCGGCCGTTTATACATTTCCTAGGAAATTTGTAACTCTTTTCGTTGCAAACGCCATCTGAACTGATTTGATGTCAAGGGGTCATGATGCTTATTATCATAGTAGGCATGTGTCGCCAAGTTTACCCCAAACATGCCCAGGTATAACTCGGTACACCATCCTTCTAGACATCTTAAGCACGACCTATCTCTACAGGTTGACTGACAGTCAGAGACTCGATATCTGGAGTTCAGCAGCGCCGAGCGCGATGCGGTTAGTACTTGGATGGGTACCATGCACGAAAAGTGCGTCGAAAGCCCATGCAACTGCAGTGGAATAGCATATCATAGCTCGCAGGCAATATATCAATGTACACAAGATACAATGAATATAATAATATAATTCATTGCCCAACAGGAAACATCCAATTACAGGACATGATAAGTAGTAAATAATATAACAAATATTAATAGAACATCCTTATAATGATATATAACTTTGAACTTTGAATGAAAAACAAAACAAAGGAAACTGTTAGTATAACTATTCATGGTGATATTCTGTAAAAGTGATGATAACAACCGTCTCTGTACAACACAGAATTGAAAAAAATAAATTTTGAGGAATTTTTATAGATAGATTTTGTTGATACAAGTACATGGATCAGAAAAATTGCATTTCAGACAACATTCAGTATATTCACACTGTAAGGTAAAAAGCCGTTGGAATTCGATTTCATCAGGAATACTTTGGAGGATACCATGCAAGTCCATCCTATTGTTTCCTGTCATCACACCACCAAACTCCAGTGAATTTATTCAAGTCTTGACTGGATATATTCATGCTATTAGCTGTGAGGTAAAAAGTTGTTAGAATCCGATTTCAAAAGGAATATATTCAAAGAATACATGCAAGTGCATCCTATTGTTTTCAAAGTTATCACACCACCAATTCACCAAACCCCAGGGAATTTACTCAAGTCTTGACTGGGCTCATCATCAGAAGATATTTCAAAAGTTTGTGTTGGATATCAATGTACATCGCTCCATTTTGAAGAACCTACCTACTAAGACATTCTTTCACCTTGTCCATACGAATATGCTTCTGTATGCTTGTACATGGAAGCAACCTGTATATGGGTTAGAAACATAGTTGTGGAGCACTTCCAGTTGTTGGTTTCTGTATTAAAAGTGAACATGTAATGAATAAATGGACAATGTGCCTTGGAAGCAGCAATACCAAATCAAATCAAATAGAGGTCAATTACCCTAACACCAAACTGATATTTTTACACTCGACACACGTTTCGCTACCAAGGTAAGCATCTTCGGGAGAAGTAAACTTATTGAGAAACCAATCAGAATAATTCGTAGTTATCAGGCGAGGTCCATGTTGAACTAAAATTAGATTGTAAAGTATATAAATAGTTAACCCTAGTTAGGGTGAAATACCCCTAGAAAAATTATATATATATATAATTACTTTATATAAAAATAAATACATGATCTAGTGATTTCATTACATGATTTCAGTTTACTTCTCACATACACAGAAAGTTACATACCTACTGGGAAAATCAGTCACAACAAATTTGAATATACAGGTATAGAATAAAAACTTAATTGATACAAAAAGAATAACAAATCAATTGTAAACAAGGAAAATTCGTCAAGACATGCAATGTATGTCTCAATTGTTCAGAATATAATACCGAATGAAAACTTAACGAATGAGCAGTTCAATTAGAGATCAATTCAGGGAAATCTTGAAATTTATTTTTCAATAAATAATAATTCTTCAGTATATACCTAGGTGAATATGGCTAGGTGTGCAATAGATGTTCTGTCACGAAGATCATTGCCACAGCAAAAACACTCCACTCCAGAATCATTAGCGAAGCAATATGAATTGAAAAACGCCCTGAAAGCCCCAACAAACGAGACCACTCACAAAGGCTCCCCAATTCCTGGAAACCATCATTATCCCTTCGAACAAATCCATTGATTAATCGTTTTCAAACCAGACCTGTATATGGTCCGACAGTTTCAACAACGTCGGATTCTTATACAGCTATAAATACCATCCCTCTATCCACCAAACCACAATCTTCACTCTGTCAAGATGAGTGCTGGGGGTTAAGGAGACTTAGGCCTTGCTACCAAGTAAAGAAGTCTTGAGAATGGCTCTAAAGTGGGAGCCGAAACGTCGGATATGTGCTCTCTGTAACTTCCGGTTGAACCGCGTTTGGAATTTTTCTCCTTTCGACGTTTCGGCTCCCACTTTGGAGCCATTCTCAAGACTGCTTGACTTGGTGTCGAGGCCTGAGTTTCCTTAAACCCCAGCACTCATCTTGACAGATTGAGGCCCCGACGTCAAGTCACAAACCCTTGCCCCCTGTGACATCACCTGAGGAGTAGGCAGATTGGGACCTCAGCGTGAAGTCACATTTACCTCTTGAAAATGGCTCCAAAACCGGAGCCGAAAGGTCGAGAACAACACTCCAGACAAGGTTCAACCCGAACTCAACAACAACATACAATTGACCGCGAAAACCTATCCTTGTCGACGTTTCGGCTCCCATTTCGGAGCCATTTCCAAGAATGAGTGACCTTTCATTCCGTGTTCTGTGGTTTTGATCCTCATAACCCAAATTTACGATTCAAAGGACTATTATCCCCACCTAAATTCAAAACTGAAATGTTCAGACGATCTTTCACCTACCAGATTTATTGCTTATATAACTCCGTTCCTGAAAGTTTAAAGAACTACGGCATAACTCGCTTCAAGTCTGAATATAGAAATAAAATATTTCAAACACAAGTTTAGATACTCCTACCTCGCTTCCCAAGTAACAAATATATCTATTACCATCCTTTTCTCTCAATATCTATCTGTCAAACAGGCTTCACACTGAAATCATCTCATTGACACACTGTATTAGGGTTAAGTGGAAGAACATTTTCGTAGTGAAGCTGTATTGTTTATCTACAGAAAATGAACTTCGCCCTTTGTTTTCAGAAATGTTTTTTTCATTTACATACAAAGGATACTTCATCATTATTATTATTATTATATATATATATATGAATTTGATCGTGAGGAAGCAAGGGGTTAGCACTCCCGTTGAAGTTTCAGTCAGCTCTCATTTTTCGAAGATGTTTTCCTTTCTTTTAAATGTGTTTCTTCTCATCGATAAACTCTTAGTAGAGCACTTACTCGAAATGTTCACTTTAAGACAAATTTCAAATTCATTGTAACGTTTTTGATGTATTTTTCCAAATTCATGTTTCAATAACCGTGAGGAATTGTACCACATTTTTACCCATTAGTTTTTCTACAATATCAATTAAGTAAGTGATTTTACCTACCATTTCACAATGTTTGTAACCCGTTATACTTTATAGTATGGCTTGATCGAGAGAATACACAGTCTCGAAAGTTCGACCATACAATAAAGTTTTCTTCCGGAAACAGCCTAGCATTTTGACTGCATCCCCATGATCGAATCCATTCGATAATGTTTATCATCTTCTCCGTGCAGAAGGTTCCGTTTGGAACCACAAATCTGCAATCCAATGCATATTCTCCAAAGGCTGAAAATACCAGCAGATGTCATGGTGTGGTCTATCGGTGGACTACAGTTTCGCCTAAGATGCCTAGGAAACCCTGGTGTATCTACTTATACCTGAATAATTTTGGGATAAACTTGGCGAAAAGCGATTGCTTGATTTCTGAGATCGCAAAAGCTCCAGATCGCTATTGTAGATGGCGATCAGTCATATACCACATGAAGCTTGATTTTCAGTAGAGAGGAATGTGCAACCAAATATTCTACCACTGTTTATTATTTGCCTACTGAGATTTTGACAGCCCTGACAGCCAATCAAATGCGTTTCAGAAAACGTGCATGTAACGTGGAAACCTACCGTTAACAACCTGTCAATACTGTCAGTCACTTGCTACCTCTACAAGTTTTTAGTGTTTTTATATCAGTTTGTAAGGCTAGACTTCGATTCCGAAAAAATTTACTTTGCCCATTCGCCTGAGAATGTACGACAAAATTCATGCTAGTGTATTGAAAGTGATAGACTGTCTTGGAATTGGGGATACACACATCAGTTATGCAACGGTTCAAAATACGTATCACATCGATATTTCCTTTATTTACTTTGTTTTCAATATCTCATTATCAAGAGCTACAGATGTTTCCTCCTCGATATAAGACTTTCGCTCAAGCTGAAACGAATAAAATTAGCTACTACGCTACATTCACGTTATTATTTTGGGGCGATTTGTTTTGTACTGACCTTAGGTACTGAATAAAGAAGAATATATGGATCCCCAGATTTTGACTGACCACACAAAATACGAAATCTTCTACACATCGTGAAAAAGTACTTGTAATAACTTCAACACTTATTCTACTTATATAGACTTTTGAACACTGTTGAGTGCGACGAAATAATTTCAGTTTTCATTGACAAGAATAAACATCGAAGTTACGTTAATCTGACAAAACCGACATTTGACAGATTTTCGAAAATGCTCATATAACGCCCCCTATACAAAAATTAGAAAGCTTTTGTAATCGTCGACTGTTTTTCGCCAAGAAATTCTAAACAATATCGAATCACTAGATACACCAGGGTTTCCTAGGCATCTTAGTTTCGCCCTATGAGGTTCATCAGCACAGCATTCGACAAAACTAATTCTTGAATGCATCAAGACGAGTACTAAAATTTGCCATTTGGCTCATCCGTCCACGATCCAACGATGAACGTGAACTAATCGCCATCTCGTGGTGGACCGAAGAAGCAAAGGATCTTCCCGGCCATGGCCTGTAATCTCCAATAATTGTGAGATTCACGAGAAACGTCTGAAACCGAAATTTCCTGCCATTACTCTCGTGTGTCGTTACTTTTGTGGACAACAAGCCCAGCAGGTGCTCTCGGAATTTCCATCCGGGAGCCTCCGTGCAGAAAGTTCCAATCATTTTTCTTCCCTAGTACCTCAATAGAAAAAACCAAATTCTGAGAAAATTGCCATTTTGATATTCGAAACCTAGGATACCCTTTTAGTTTTTGCAGAGGTTTGTATACTATTTTATATACCATTCGGAATAATTCCATGTGTTTCAATAGGATATTGACGAGCTTCATGAAGCTTCGAGATTGAAAATAAAATAATGTAGATGATTGTGGATGAAACAATTATGGCCACATACCACCATTTTCAAAGCACATAATACGTTAAAGGAGCAGTTGATGTGTTCCGTGCTTTGAAAATTCATATCAGAAGCTTATCAGCATGAAACTGGGTGAATTTTGACTCACACAAAAATGTATCTTCGATTACAGCAGCGGGAATGGATTCATCAACAACAACTTGCATTTTATCAGTAGTAGCATTAAGCATCTGGCTCTACTCGAAATGGTCTTTTTCATATTGGAGAAGAGTGGGCTTGGATTACCTGGAACCAGAATTCCCCTTCGGCAACACCAGAGAATGGCTTACGAGAAAAATAGATGCCGGAGATCAGTTCAAAAAAATCTACGACGAACTCAAATCCAGAGGACTCAAACAAGGAGGATTCTACATGTCTTTCAGACCGATGTATATGCCGATTGATTTGGATATCGTCAAATGTATTCTGCAAAAAGATTTCCAGCATTTCGTTAATCACGGGGTTCACTTCAACGAAGAAGTTGATCCGCTGTCTGGACATCTTTTCAATTTGGAGGACAAGAAATGGAGAAATCTGAGAATGAAGTTAACACCCACTTTCACGTCAGGTAAGGATATATTTGAGGAAAAAAAAGATATCTCTATCCTTTAATTTCAAAATAATTGTATGCTCGACAAAACAAACTCACTGAAAAAACGAAAAGTCAAGCAAACACGAATATTTCCTAGATTTTTTTATATACAGATTCACATGAAAGGAAAGCTCTGTAATGTTCAAAATGCGATGAGATGACAACAACAATAATGTTGCATGTTCCACCTTTTCATGGAAACTATTTGTTGAGTTTCGAAAGAGAGACAGACAGACATGCTTCATTTATTCATGTTATGCATTCAAAACATTTATGGCAGGTCAAAAAGCAGTGCAGATGCACGCTAGCACTGAGTAAAGAATTCAAATAATAAACTTATAAAGAATCATTTGAGATAAAACTCAACTGCCTAGTAGAATAAAATCGTAGTTGAACAGAGCATAGAAACATATGTACAAAAAATTTTTAGTGCATAAATCATTCAGTGTAAGTAGGTACTATTCATATTATCATGTGTTGAGTGAAAACAGTGTTCTTAAAAAGCATGTTTCAACTCTCCTCTTGAATAATTGAGTATCGGACTGAGTGAGGTCAGCTGGTAAATGGTTATATAACTTTGAATCGAGGGAATTTCGTAGAGATATCTCTAGTTTATTCAGCGGTTCACAAGTTTATCTGCATTTATAGTGGAATAATTGTGATAGTCTGCAATGAGTTCAAGATAAATATCCAAAGGAAAGGCAGAAGTTTGTTGTAGACAATGAACAAAATGGCACTTGCCTTTCAATTATCGAGTAGTACTGAAGGTGAAAGGGACCATACACTCCTTGGGCTTTCAAAATCAATTCAGATGACAATACTATATTGTGTTAGTTGAAAATGAATGGAGATCGATCATGAAAGACTCTCCTGCAAATGGGTTCAATAGAAGAAAAACTATAGGAAACTGCGCGACTATTGAATTCTTGGGCTCCCAGCCCAATGTTTCTTATGGATTTCTGGAACTGGAAGTATGATTCGAACCATTTCATTTAGATTTCATTTTCGAAATCCACAATAAATAAGGCTTTCACGACGGTTATTCATACCAATCTGCAGCTGATTCAGAGATATAGCAGTTTTGTCGAAAAATCAGGGCATTTGAAAAAGCTCATGGACATTTTTGGACGAATGATGATACAGTTCAGCTTTTTGAATGCGATAATTCAACAAAGATTATGTGTTGAATCATCGCATTTTTTTTTTAATCCGGTTGACGATGTTCTCTTTTGAGTGAAGGTTGTTCGAACTTTTATTGCCTCAAACATACAACTCCTCAGAAACTTTCTTCAATACTTGGATTGAATGAAACAATTGAAGAGAATGAAGTTTGACCAAAGGAAAAAAATTGAACTGAAATTGTAAAACTAATGGAATGAAAAAGTAATGAAGAAATATTGAGAAGGAAATGACAGTTCAGATCAGTGAGGAAATGGCGGATTAATCAATGAAGAAAAACAGAAAACCGCAAATTATAGAAGAGTTTGATAACTGGATATCACCAGAAGACGATTACAGATAAGAACGATCGTAATATCGGTATGACAATCAGTTTAAAGAGTCTTCATCTGGTTTCCATATTTCATTTTAATTTTTTTATTGTTCGATTTGTTCCAATTTCTGATTCATCATCCTTTCCAATACATTATTCATTAAGAATGTTCTTACAAACTGCATTGAAATCGTATATTAGTCTGAAACGTCCAGTTTTTGACATGGAAACAACGTACATAATTCGAAAGATAATTGAAAAATCCTCATCATAGACTGGTTTTGCAGAGTTTTCCATTCAAAACCACAAATATTCATATCCAGAAATATTTTTGGAGGAGACCTTCGAACAACATTCCAGAAAATTATTATTCATTCAAATTCATTTCAAACTATGCCCACACTTGACCCGAATAGTCTTGTTATGAGAAATCATCAGCATCATGTATCGTCTACTTTTAAAGGACCGTCTCCATACTCGTGACACACCCTGTCTATGAATCGCTCTTTATGGTTCGGTCAATTTTATTTTGTTTTTCAAGGTTGGGGCACATCATCTTTCGACAGAATTTCAAACACGGTCATTTAAATGAAAACCACTTATGATGAATTGGTCGAGTTGGAATCGATATGAGATGAATGACAAAAGACCCATCCCATCCTAACAAAATATGATTCTCAATTCTCTGAATTATGTTTTAGGTAAGATAAGAATGATGTTTGAAACGTTAGTATCTTGTACCACCGGTCTTGAAGACGTTCTCGGAGACCACTCGAGAGTCCGGGATGCAGTGGACATCAAAGATGTGGTGTCTCGATTCACTACTGACGTCATAGGTTCGGTGGGATTCGGTATAGACTGCAATAGCCTGAAGAATCCAGATTCAGATTTCAGGCAATATGGAAACAAGTTTTTCAAACGGAACATCGTCAGATCGATTATACCACTTTTGATTCCCAGGTCTATTCTTAGGAAACTGGGCTACAAAAATATGCCACAAGACATAGAAGATTTTTTTATGAACGTAATTAGGAGCACTGTAGAGTACAGGGAGTCCAATAACGTCTACAGGAAAGATTTCATGCACTTGTTGCTACAATTGAAAAATGGACAGGAAGTCACTGACGATGAAAAAGTCATTAAAAAAGACAATAACACAGGAGGGGGTCAATTCAAGAACTTCAATGAGATGGCAGCGCAGTGCTTTGTATTTTTCGTAGCAGGGTACGAAACATCTGCTACTACGATGACCTTTGCACTTCTAGAGCTCGCTCTCAATCAGGACGTCCAGAAGAAGTTGAGAGAAGAAATCAATAGTGTCCTCAAGAAGAATGATGGAAAAATAACATACGACGCTATTATCAGCATGGGCTATCTAGATAAAGTGGTACACGGTAAGTTTCTTATTATTAAATTGAGGTGGGATGCATACCTCATCCATATGATGAATGATGATCTACAACCGATGATCAGTTTGAAACAAATTGTGCCTATCCTTATTTTATTCTTGAAAACACGGGAGATTTGGTGAATCTTGATAGAAAACTACCACCTCTCATACTCTAGTTGATAGATTCAGCGTTGAATGAATCATACAACTCACTTGGGACTCCCCAAGATCTGAGTTATATTTTCGAGGATTGGAATTTAAATTCAGTGATCTTCATTTCTTCTGCATTTTTCAGAAACACTTCGTAAATATCCACCAGCACCCTCCATACCAAGGGTGTGTAATGAGGCCTACAAACTTCCAGGCACAGATGCAGTGCTACGAGTGGGAATGGCAGTCCATATCCCAATTCGGGCTATCCAAAGCGATCCTGAGCATTACCCGGACCCAGAAAAATTTGATCCCGAGCGATTCAATGAAGAAAACAAAGCCAAAAGACACCCTTTTGCTTTCATTCCATTTGGGGAAGGACCCAGGTTATGTATAGGTAGGCGCATTAATTTTTTGCGACAGTTCAATAGAATACATACTGTTTCACTCAATCAGTACTTTATTGTCATCAAGAACGTGAGAGTTCCTACGGACAAAGCACTCCTATTAACCCTTTCTAGCCAAATTTATTATTTTTGGAAGAAAAAAATATTTTCTTAATTTTTTCCATCAATCACTGGTTTATATATATATATATATATATATATTTTTTTTTGGTCAATGTGTACGATTTCAAGGTAAGGTAAGGTCGCATCACGATATAACCTCAAAATCATATCGGGAATTATTTTTCGAGTTTTATATTGGCAAACGGTAAAAAGTTATAGAAGAAGGTGGAAAGGTGTTTACCTACAACACAAAAAAGGAGGCGGAATATGCTTTTCAGATCCTCAGACGGTCATAACTTCGGAACGAAGGGAGAGCCATGCGTTTTGACACCGTATTCGTAATCAGCGGCACAAAAAATATGAGTTGGTACCAATTTTTTTCGAAACTTGTTGTTCCCCGATGAACGAATGGCAAAATATAGTATTCGCCATCTTTCATTGTTGCATCGATTATGCCCAATGACGCCAATTGGCATCATTGTGTTTTCAAACCAATTTTCAATGAAGTTTTGAAAAAATTTCACCATTCAACATCTGAATCGTGAAATAATGCTCTTCGTACTCACTTTCCAATAGCTCTCTTCCAGTAGAATATACGCAAAACCCAATTATTTGCGAGAAATATCTTGGAACGCATCATTCGAGAAAAAAATATGGCGCACGCTTCTATCAACGACTGTATTTGATGTTACTCACATAATAAGATATCAAGACGGTATGTATGTGACATCTGACTTGAACAAGTATTATTGAAAAATTCCGCAACCACCAATGACCAACGAACTTTTATATAGGTAGAAATTTGTTCACTGGGCTGGAAAGGGTTAATAAAAATGCCAAAAGCTACAATTAGTCCCAAAGTATAATATTGTACTACATACCAAGAAGTAAACAGCTTTTTCAAAATTATCTGAGGTGTTAATCTATTACATAAAATAAGGTGAATGATTGAACATCTTGCAAACAATGTAAATAATAGAGTCTTTCAGTAAAGTTGAACTCAGTCTAGGACTTGAGGACGAATTGATCCTGCAACGTTTGGTCTTTGGATTCATGTTCAGTGGCTCTTACTACATGGCTTGACGAAATTTTCTGAAACCACTAGATCGATTGTTTCGATATTTATTCCATATTCTTTCTTCGAAAAACCAATAGGATCAATTGATGTAAATCAATTATTAAAATATACTGCACTCTTTTGGAGTTCTGGTATCGTTTTACGAAGTTCAATTACAACTTCGCTGCCTGAATCCAAATCGTATTCTTTTGAAAAAAATCGCTGAAAGTCGTAGATCCCGTATGAATAAAAAAATCATATACAATTCCAAACATCTCTGCTCTAACAAACATTTGGAAACCCTATTTCTTATTGATATTTGCTTGTATTCCCTGAGATTTCCTGCTTTGGTTACCTCTTAATGAATCATCATTCCGTCTATGAAGTAAAGTGACTCATCTTCAATATGAGTACAAACCATTCGAACTTGAACTTGATTAAGCGATCTCTATTGGCTTCCGCGTTGTTATCCTGGAAGTGTACCAATCTCAGTAATATTTTGAATATTTCTACTGGCATCACATCAGATAAAAGGCGATATTTTGTATTCACTGCCCAATAATACTTAAATGATGACATTCTCATAATTTCCATTAGAAGCTCCATTCCAATCTAAGATTTCATTTCAGAAGATATATTCATTGAAGATGCAGCTGCCGACATCAAAATCAACATTAGGGTGCTCCGTCATATATTGGAAAATTCAATCATCCCAAAATCTGTGAAAATATTGAAGACAAGTCTATATTACAAGCGGGCTTCAAATACAATCATCAATAGGAATTTGACGATACTGGAAATCTTTCTTTTTCAATTGGCTCCTTTGCATTTCCTTTTTTGTTTTCGTTTTGTATCATTTATTTTTTGAATATAGTCCACATTTTCTTCACCAGATGACGTGTATTACCAAATTTGGTAATGTGTACTGGAGGATACAAACAATTTGAATAGAATTCCAGTGGAGTCAGAAAGTTCATATATGAAATCCGAGTACTGTACGAACAATTTCAAATATATAAAATATCAACGTACGAAATACAGAAAAGAAGTAGAACCTATTAAACACTATTCAGCCAATATTGTATTCACCTCCGGCATTTGTTGATGACGACATGCAAGAATATCGAATACCAACTCGGAAAATTGAATGAAAAACTAAAGATACTTGAATATCTATCTGAAGCATTGGAATATTGGTCAAGATCGAGTTCGTTATCATTTTGTGAATGTCATGTCTATGTCACGTCAATCTCAACTTCTTCTTATGTTCCCCCAATTCATTCAAACGAATGAGAGCACACTACGATTGGCCAATTTGTGGGTATCAAGGGATTCTCCAATTCTCAGCAATTTCAGCCAAGAGACCCCCTCCCACTGTCCACAACTGAGTAAGCCAAGCTTGCTAGATCCACTGACCTTAGGTAAAATGGTTGCAGATTGCCATCTTTCGGCATTATGCGAGAGCAACAAAGTAATGTGTGAGTTGAGCTACGACGTCAGTGATAAAAAAGGAAGAAAAGAGATGATTTGGAAACTAAAACACTAGTGCCATCTACACGTAGTATCCATCCCTTTAGATGATATCTCCATATGGTAGATTAAATATGTATCTCTATAAACAATGAAAAAAGAGTATTTTGTATAAGCCGCTTCCCTTTCAATTTCCCTTTCAATTTTGATGAAAATCAGTTCAAATTAGGTGTAGAGTTGGCTTTGTAGGGTGGGAAAAACTTACTTTCGGAAAATTTTGAAAAAAAAATTACATAATTTAAAGCAAAATCACGAAATACAGACCTTCTCGTAAATTGGAAATTACCCAGTCATGGCAACACAGAGGTTTTTTGCCTCATTACGTCAAAATAAAATTGAGCAGAAATGTTATTTCTTCAAGCTTCTTTATTTGCAACAAATCTTGGATCCGAAATAAATAAACATTAACACATATTTGAATGTATTTGAATTTATTTGCAACAAATCTTGGATCCGAAATAAATAAACATTAACACATATTTGAATGTACTTCAAGTCTCCCTTGCTATTTTTGAGAGAGTAAGTACTGCAGTTAGCTTTTTACGAAACCAAACAAAAAGGTTATCAATACTGAAATGATTACGATTCGTCAGTAAAAAAAACAGAGGTGACTGTATTCATTTTATTCCATACGAATCAATATTCACATGCTTCATTATTTCAGTTTGAAAATTATCTCGCTCACTATCCGCATTTTCATATGAGTAAGTGTCAGTTCTCTTTATTACACCCCAAACAAACACTTGTTCAATTCAGCCCTCGTATCCTACAACCGCATTTTCCATCTTTGCACCCACATCTACAATTATATTGAAAAAATTGGAGTACGTTGAATGAGCTGTTGATAGAGTTAAGGTAAGCGTCCATAGGTACGCATCGTACGTATCGTACGGATCGTATGAAACGGATTTTAGAATTATTAGTATAGTAAGTTATGCATATGCGTCCACTGACCGGCAGCGGACGGATCGCACGTATCGGTCCGTCGGTAATGCCGATGAAATTGATCGAAGGGGCAACTTTTCCGACTGGTGCGGATGACGTCATGCGGATTGCCGATAAATTGACGCATGTTGCAAACAGGTAGTCACTGCTAGCTTCACAGATCATTTAAATTTTGTTACATTACGACACACGTGCTTCAATTATAATTGGTATTACGCATATCATGGACATTGCAAATCTAATCACAATTGTACAAGAGTACGAAGAGTTGTACAATTTAAAACACCCTCATTATTCGAATCAACAAAGACGAGATAATATTTGGGAAGAAATTGAAAAAAGATTGAATCAAACTGGTAAGTTTATTCATATTTCAATATTTGTAAGGTACAAAATTTAGGTACAAAATATTCAGTTAACTGTATCATAGAGTCACGTGAACCTCCTTCCAGCTCGAACTCTCCTTAATTGCCATTCTACTGACCCTTCTGCTGAATTGAAATAATTTTTGTTCTATATGAAGAAAATCCTCACAAAATCCTCACATTTTATCAAATCCTCACAAAATACCCGCACGATTCGAAATTCCGCACAATGTGCGGAATTCCGCACACATTGGCATCACTGTTCACAACGAAAATGCGAATGTTACTTACAAGCCGACCGTCGCATCGGCAATCAGATCGCTACGGATACAGTGGACGCACTACCACAAATCAATCCGTTTCATACGATCCGTACGATACGTACGATGCGTACCTATGGACGCTTACCTTTAATAAACGTTGACCGTTTCGTTCGAAAAAAAAAACAACAGTACCTACTTTTTCGGAAATATCAAGGGACAAATGAAGTACATTCAAATCTGTGTTAAAAGTGTATTCACTTTATATCCAAGATTTGTCGCAAAAAATGGCATTTTTACTGATTTTCTGCGTTATTAGGCAAGAAAACCAATGCCAGTGCAGATAACATGTCAGTTCTCTATCTCAGGAAGACTTTGAGCCGTGAATAAATTCTGTAGGTTTTGCCATGGTTGGGCGATGTCCAATTCACGAGAAGGCCTCCTTTTCATTATTTCGCTATGAATCGGGTAATTTTTCATTTTTAAAAAACACGTTTCTTCTACTCAACGAAGACTATACGGACAATATAATTTGATTCCCATGGAAATTGAAAAAACAAAAAATACGATTTTTCATAACTTTCTACCTTTCACCTTTTTAACTGTCGATGATCTGACAATCCATAATCATCAAAAGATGACCCAAGAAGTGAAGTTTTCCACTCTTTCTATACCTATACAAGTGAAGAATGGCAGACTCCTAATCTTCTGAAGAACGCATCCACTACAGAATAAGGATTTCGAAACAGTACTGTTGAGGCACCCTCTGAGTTTTTTTTTTTTTCAAAACAACGATGACAAAGTTTTCAAAATCTTTGCCTAGTAAGGTGTTTCTCTAAGTGAAAACCTTGAAGTATCCATGAATGGTAAATTTTATTATCTCACTTTCTTGGATTCTTTGAGCATCTCGAGGTTTTTATCTCCTATCGCCTGGAATATATATCCTTTATGTTGAAGATTATGATGAACGATCTCGAAGAAAATAATAATATGATGGAGAATTGAAAGATACATATCGCTGAACTCAATGTTGTTTCAGGTGCTCGTTTTGGATTGATGCAAGTCAAAGTTGGACTTACCGCCATAATAGGAAACTTCGAAGTGACTCTGAACGAGAAAACAAAAATGCCTTTACAATTCGACAAGGGATCACCCGTCACATCAGTAGATGGGGTTGTTTGGCTCAATGTCAATAAATTGTGAGAGTAATATGCATATATTTTTCTGAAGAGTATTGATTTACTTCTGAGAATTGTTCATATAGTTATGATAAATTTTATGAAAAAAAACAAATCCTTACTTTTGTCGCAGGATATATTCCATTAGGTGCTTGATTGGTGAAATTTTATCGTTAAGACTGATAATGAACAAACTGTCATTATGGCATCCAAGGACATCGTATAAATTTGCAAATTGAATATATACTTGCGAATAGAAATAGTTGAACACAACTGCAGAATAGTGAATTTGCTCCATTGGGATCGCCCCCTGCCTGATTGGCCTAGCCAATACCTCAATGTATATACACCAATGTAGGTATACAAAACAAGCCGAATCTGACAGGTCATTACAGTTACCACACTCAGTAATTTAAAGTAGTGAAGAAATATAGGTACACATTCTACCTTACAACTCCAATCCTCTTCAATAACTTATGTCTCACTAGCCTCACTCAGTTTCGAGAAATTGGAAGTTACTACTTCATCGGTTATTTCCTTAAGAACAGCATCTGTCGCTCTTCGTGGTCAATCTATTTTTATTGTTGAAAATGACACCAATATTACAGTGGGTAATACAACAATTGGTTTTTTATAACGATAATACTGGAAAATTACCAATATCTCTGAGATATAATTGGTATGACAAACGCATTCACCAAAACGAAGACCAAAATATTGTAATACAATTTCAACCTCTACGTAGAAAAATTACATTCAAATAAATGATTTACGTAGGAAGTTCCATGAAGTACAACTATATGATATTTCGCAATATTCACTTGAAATACAACATCAATTGAAATGATTCATTCAGATACTTAATTTTTGTTCATTTCTTTAAATTATTTCGAATGATCATGAATACAATATAATGATAACATACATACCTTGGGAGAAGATTACATTCGATCTGGAAGTGACATGAGTTCCAATACCCTCAAATGAAAACACAAATTCAAAAATTTGTCGAATAATCAACGAATTCGTTATCGATAGTCAGAATCCAGTCAATGGAGAGCAGAAAAGGCTTTGCTCTACAAAATATGCGTCACTTCTGATTTTGCGATATGTTATTGGGTTATGAACCCTGATGAAAAATACCATCTGACATATTGGATTAATGATACGAATAATTGGTTTCTCCGATTCAAATCCTTTACGGTTTTTTTCTAAAGCCCAACGGGTGGCGAGAGAAAATCGTTCAACTCAATCTTTTCACGGTAAATTTTGTAAAAATGAGTTTAATCGTGCTATGGGGGCTAGCTATTTATATAGGTTATTCACGATTACAACTACCTGCAAACGAGCAAAAACTTGGCAGGTGTCATCTTTTGCAATTGTGAGCAGGAATGTGGTACCGTATGTGGGCTGATATGCTCTAATGTGTGCGGATTCTGCAATGGCGAATCCTGTGAATATATTTTGGAAGGTGTCCTCGACAGCGACAATGGAGACAATTGAAAACAACGTGTCGTTAGCTCTTCCTCATGTTGGTGTGAAAATGAGAAGCTTTTGATTCACAATAATTATGTAGTCTATACGAAGTTAATCCGAGCAGCTGAATAAAAAACTAATGTCTGGGTCTGATAACTTCACTAGTTGATACCATATAAAACCTCCCACACAAAAATAATTATTTGACCCTATGATTATACCACGCGGCCCTTGTTACACGAAGAAACTGGCGACGTTCGGTAGTTTTTCGGATTTTATTTCATTTGAAATGACTCCCTACAGTTTATAGGAAATAACTACGAAATAACAATCATTCAAAGAATAGCTAAATATCCTCCCAAAACATGAATTTTTTATCAACCCCCACTAACGGGACTATCAGTATGGATAGCAAACAAGTCGGATTCAATATCAAATAAAGTACTGCAATGGAATGCATAGTATTCTTCTGTTAACATTCAATAAGGAATAAAAAAATCACTAGACCACTGACTATTATCAACGAAACACAATCCATAGATGAGCCGAAATTGAACGAATTGAGCTGGATTCATGTAGGTACGAAGTTTGAAAAATTCGTCCAACTAAAAATGGATGTAACTGAAAAATACTCAATGATATTCCTGTGTTTGGTCTTCATTTCATTCCAATCGCAATTTCTTTCCCAAAATCGTACCTACATTAATCCTTCTTCATTCGGTCCATCTTTATTGATGCTGATCTAAAATACATGTCATTTCCTATACGATGACTGGTTCACCTTCCTGCCACATGCTGATGCTGGCTATTTATAACTCAATTGTTTACATTGTGCGTCCGACTTTGTACAGTTCGTAGTACTTGGTTCGTGATTGTTAGTTTTCATGAATTATATGCACAAAAGTGGTTGTTTCACGAAGCTTTTTAGTTGAGTTAGGTTCAGATTGAATTTCAAAAGGTAAGCGACATTTACATTATTCAATTGATCAAGCAATTTATTTCATATATTTTAATAATATCGATGGTAGTAACAATGATCGTGAAGTAGTTAGGATTCATCTTTACTCATGCGTCATCATTATACAGGGTGATTCACGGTTGATGGCCTATTAGACGTTTCTGGTGAACCAGACAACGGATCACTTTTAAAGATTAATGAAGGGCACATTGGGACATTCTCTACCCAATTGAAATATTTTTTTTTTCCATTAGAAAGTAGTAGCAACTTCGATTTTGCGATTGGAACACCCTATATAAAATATTACTCTGGGATTCAACAACAATAACCCGACAACTTTTCGTGATATTACCTTGAAGCTATCTATTACTGTTTTCGAAATATGAATTAATTTCAATTTTCCCTTCGGAAATCATGACCTCAAAAAATGCTGATATATTTGAGTTGATAAATACTATTTTATAAAAATTTGGTCTGGAGTCAGATAATACTTGGAGGCTTCCCACACTTCAGCCAAATCGCTGTTAGTTCAATACAGGGTGGTATAGAAATGCAGTTTTTTCGTTCGCTTCAAAAAGTGACACATAGTTAATTATTCCAAATGGGAACACCCTGAACTGAAACCCTTCAAAATACAAGAAATTATATCCGACAATCAATATAATAATGGTGCGATTCCTCATCCTCATTAGCATAATTTCCTGCAAAGAACATATTTAACAGAAGCCAATATTAAAATGGCAAATATTAATGATGGCCTGCTTACAAAATACCATATGGAAAAATTATCTGAAGGGATATTTTCACGAATAAATGCTCTCAAGTCCGAAACATGACTAGATAGGTATTCGTATAAACGATGGGTTTGGAACCTTTGGTGTGAAAGTTGAAGCTTTTTCTAGAGATCAATTACCCTAACACCAAAGTGATATTTTTGCACTCGACGCGCGTTTCGCTAACAAGGTTAGCATCTTCAGGGAAAGAAAATTGATATTGAAATTGGTATCGAATTGGTATCACTTTTCTTCTCCTGAAGATGCCAACCTTGTTATCGAAACGCGCGACGAGTTCAAAAATATCAGTTTTGTGTTAGGGTAATTGATCTCTAGGAAAAGTTTCAAGGTATAGTATGATATCCGTGGGAAGGAAGCGAATTTCAACAGCTTCCTGAATTTTGAATAATATAAAGGGTGGGTATCTTTTTTCTATGATATTACCCGAGATATAACCACTGAGAAAACTGTTTTCTAAACATTGAAAAACCCAACAGTCTGGAATTTTCATCACTACCATTAGCAGCCTAACACAAGCATCAATCGTATAGGTTACGTTAATCGAGAGTAATTCATTCAATATCAAAGACGATTATGATTACTACTTCGTTCTGACTGTTGGTAATCCATATTTGGTAATCAACCAACAAAGATGATCGCAACAAATCATAACTGTTTTTTATTTCCTCTTGTGCTCTTGTTGAAGTAGAGATCTGCACAAAAACTCCAAGATTTTAATAACACTATATTATTTCGTTCACAGTAGCAGATATGGACTTTTTTACAATAGTTTACATTTCATCTGCCATAATAATATGCATATGGCTCTTATCGAAATGGAATTACTCTTACTGGAGAAGAATAGGTTTGGAGTATCCGGAACCAGAATTTCTTTTCGGAAATACTAGGGATTTTCTGACAAGAAAACTAGCCTTTGGAGATCAGTTCAAGATAATCTATGACGAACTGAAGTCAAGAGGTGTCAAACATGGAGGATGTTACATGTCATTCAGGCCGGTGTATGTGCCTATTGATATTGATCTCGTCAAGAGTATACTGCAGAAGGATTTCAGCCATTTCATCAACCACGGTATGTACTTCAATGAAAAAGCTGATCCACTCTCTGGGCACCTCTTCAACCTGGAGGACGAGAAATGGAAAAATCTGAGAGCGAAGTTGACACCCACATTTACTTCAGGTAGAATTTTCATTAAGTTATTATCTCAATCTACAGTCATCTAATACTGGGATTTCCATCGACTAGAATTAAAATGTGTACGAATATCAAACTCTTTTATGGATCATCAATACATGGCTCTCACTTCTATGAAGTGATAGATCCGTGCCATAAAGATTTTTATCTACACCCGTACTCTAATAATACACTTATATGCCCACAACCCGTTTTATAATGAAATCCATTACAATACATTACGATACAGATTTTCAACCAATAGAAACCCATTATCTTTCAAACAAGCATGATGTGCAAGCTTTGCATTTTGATGTTTGTCAAGTCAAAATCAGTAGGTATTGAATTTTTGAAGAATTTAGTCAATTTTCGATAATCGGATGGAAATGTCTTATAGCAGTAATATAAAAGAATTACCAGCGACCCTCCACAGATGTCTCAGACAAGAAAAAAATTAAAATCGAAAGGATTATATTTTTCATTTGACAAATGCAACACATATGTTTTTATTTTCAACCAAATTATATGAGCTCTCATGTCCGAGTGGTCAAAGGCGCCGGCAGTGATCAGTTACGTCCGGGTTCAATTCCTGACCTGGCCAGAGTTTTTTTTTTAATTTTTTTTTCTTTTCAATTCTCATTGTTGTATTTTCCTTGGTTATACCATTAATTATACTTTTGTAGAATTTTTCAAAGAAATACGATTGATTACCTACTATTATTGTGTTCAATATAAATACCTAATAATATTATATTTTTTGTTCTTTACTATTTATTGGGTGTAGGTTGTAGGTAAATTAGCGTATGCAACTCTCATGTAATGGTCATTACACGATCGTTGCATAATATACTATTAACTTGAACTGCGAACCATTTTATCACGCGTATTTTAATCTATTATTACATAATAATGCCTTCTAAGCTGCTCCTAGACTGAAGATAATATCAAATTAAAAAACTTCTTCGGTTGGCTTCCACTGACTGCTCTGTATATCTATCGTGATTACCTCAAATCTATCAGATTGTTAATAGATTTTTTCCTAGGCAAGATGAGGATGATGTTCCAAACACTCGTAGCTTGTACGTCTGGTCTCGAAGATATCCTGAATGATCACTCAATTATCCAGGACGCAGTTGACATCAAAGATGTCGTGTCCCGATTCACCACAGATGTAATAGGTTCGGTAGCATTTGGGTTGGACTGTAATAGTCTAAAAAACCCCGATTCAGAATTCAGGCAATGGGGAAGGAGGATTTTTAAACAGAGCTTCACCAGGCGACTCAAAAACAGTATTGCGATGTTGATACCAAGAGATATTCTGATCAAACTAGGAATCAAACTCATGTCAAGCGACATAGAAGACTTCTTCATGAATGTAGTCAGGAGCACTGTAGAGTACAGAGAGTCCAGCGATGTGTACAGGAAAGACTTCATGCACTTGCTGCTGCAATTGAAAAATAAAGGCGAAATTGCTGACGACGAGAACATCTCTAAACAAGGAGAAGTCAGAGGGAAGGGCCAGTTATTGACCTTCAACGAGATAGCAGCGCAGTGTTTCGTATTTTTCATAGCAGGTTTCGAAACTTCTGCAACCACGATGACTTTTGCCCTTCTTGAGCTCGCCATCAATCATGATATCCAGGAGAAGTTGAGAGAGGAAATCAAAAATGTTCTCAAGATACACGACGGAAAAATAACTTACGAAGCTGTAATGAGCATGAACTACTTGGATAAAGTAATTCAAGGTGAGTTACAAACGTTAATCGGATAGTATAAAATATCGAACTCGATATTACACAAAGTTCATGTTTCGAAATCGCTGTACCTATAGGTATTAGATTTGCGGAATTATTCTGGAATGAGTTCAATCATTTTTGTAATTTCCAGAAACTCTCCGGAAGCATTCACCCATTCCTGGAATTCCGAGGGTGTGTAACAAAGCTTACAGAGTTCCAAGCACCGATGTGATTTTAGAATTTGGAACCAGAGTCCATATTCCAATCCAGGCAATTCACTGGGATCCTGATCACTACCCGGATCCAGAAAAATTCGATCCAGAACGGTTTAATGAAGAGAATAAAGCGAAAAGACACCCCTTTGCATTCCTTCCATTTGGGGAGGGGCCCAGGATATGTATAGGTGATTTTTTATATTTATAGATGAGTGAGGATCAGAATTTCAAGTAGAAAGCATTATTGTTGACTAATAAATACGCTTTGGAACTACCCATAGCAGATTTCACGTTTTTACACTAGTAAAGAGCAGCGTAATTTTTGTTTTTCTACAATTTCGAAAATGTGGGTTACCGGAGAAAACATTCACAGTTTGATGATCGAATGTAAGAACGAGAGATAGAAGCACGCAAAAAATAAAGTATGACTTGAACGAACGATTCATACTGGTGAAGGATCCATTTTTGTGATGAGCACTTAAGGAATAGTCGATTATTTTTCTCAAAACTTAATCGAAATATATTTTTTTCATTTCTTTCTGAAAGAAAAAAAATCCGAAGACTCGATTTTTGATATTATTGAAAACAAATATTCAACAGAAGAACCACGTATACCACAGTGAGAGTAAACACATTAGAATGTTTCGTTCCTTCTCTACCTTCCATAAGAACCAATTTGGACAAAAAAATGAGGAGAAATCTTTCTCTCTGGAAAGTTTACATTATTAATTCCATTAATGAAATACTGCGCGTCTCAATTTCACGTCCTTTTAGGTGCCCGCTTTGGACTTCTTCAAATCAAAGTTGGACTCACCACCATAATAGGGAACTTCAAAGTGACTCTGAACGAGAAAACAAAAACACCTATAAAATACGCCAACAACGCATTTATCACATCAGTAGAGGGGGATGTTTGGCTCAATGTGGAAAAATTGAACGACTGAATAAATATGTACGCAAATTATATCAATTGATATCATTTTTTCCTTCAAATGTATAATATTTATCTAGTTCATAAACGAGTCTATTCCGATCTATATTGTCTGCATACCATATCTGAAGTATTCTCTTCTCATTAGTACAAGTCAATACCCATGAAATGGGAGAGCTTGATTATTAAATAAACAAAATCGATATCAGCTACCATTGGTTTATCATAATGAGCGACAAGACAATGCTCAATCTCGTTGGGAAACTTCAGGGCAAGGTTTGCACCAGAAAACGTTCTTTCAAATCCGAAACCCTGAAAGAGTTGAAATTGATCAAAGCTCCGCTCATCGCAAGTTGAAGAAAAAAATCAAACTGAACCGAAATATCCGTTTTCTCCATTAAACTTCAACAGAGTTTGGTTTCATTCAATAATAGTACCAACAGCAGGGATCTCGTATTTCAAATTGGATCCAATGCTTGCATGGTTCGTGCCAGAAATGTATTCAATTCTTTTTCGGAAGGAAAAGATACCAGCTCTGAGAGGATAGCAAAAGTTCTGTCGCTGCTTCTTGTATTCATTTATTGTATTCGAACTGAATAACAGTTATCCATCACTTAGTACAAAAATGTGGACATTCGCAAATGGGTGCAACGCAAGTTTAAAACCAGTGTTCCACAATTCGGTGTTTCCATTCGGATTAAAATAATGGAATAAATGTATTTGTTATCATATAGAAAAACATAAACATATGAACCCATTGCAACGCAACAATTCTGCTTATTTTCAAAATATTATGAAATTCAAATCGATAACGATTTGTTTAAATGTGAAGCGTTGTATTTTCGATTCCAGCGGGTTTTTTGTCTTTATTCGTGTTTTGCAATCATAAAATGCACTCAGACGAATTCGTGTAAACGCTATTAAAAAATTCAACATCCGTGGGCATTATCACAATGATGGTTCCTAAAGAACGACGATCGTTTCATTGCAGGTGAATTTCGAAATGTGAGAGCAACAACGTACGTAAACACTACTTTGGTTTCTTTGTTCAAATCACTCTTGATATTCCTCTGCAATTGAGACAAGGTCGATGGTTTTCATATCATTGGAAGAACAGGTTTCATATTATCTCATTTAAGGGATATGAGGTTGTTGTTTCAAATCACATCATAATTTGGAAAATCGTATTCTAATTTCTCATGTCTGAAATGGATATTTTCTACTGAGTTACTAGTGAGTCATATAAGTGGAGTTATAGGACAAGGACTCTTTGTGCACTCTACAGTGCAAAGTATGCCCAGAAAACATAATTTGGTCCTGAAATTATTCTGTCCAACTTCTTGTTGATGAGACAGAAAAAGAGTTTCGGATGTCGTCTGTAATGATTCTGCTGCTTCATCAGCTAGTTGTGAAAAATTATTAGTATCTCCATTATTGGTTTCCAGGTGGTTGTATGTACTTGCACTTATAATGTGGGATGTTCGAACAACACAGAAACACTGTTTACCATATGAGTTGTGACTAATGCCACAAGTCATGTTGTCACTGATCGTTTATGCGGCAAATTTCTGAATTTGAGTTCGGGAAGAAATAACTCAGATACAAAATTTTTCATTCTATTATTTTTCGTGAATTCGGCTGTTAGTGGACCTCTCTTCCTGCAAGTTTATCAAAAAAATAGAAAACACCGAATCACATGAGGCTTGTTCGCGTTCTCAACGGAAAGCGGTTTCGAACAAACCTATCTCTTGGCCAATTCAACTCAATCTCTTGAATTTTGAATGCGCAATTTGTAGCGTAGTTTATATAGTGATCACAACATTTTCGAAACTTTGATAAGTCTTCCTCAGTTTTTCCTGTAAGGAAATTCTTGATACTGCTGCAGTTCCAAACTATCAACTTATCATCATGTAGATTTCACGATGTTATATAATGCAATTACGACAAATATTTTTTTCACAATAAAATTGAAAGATAATCAAGTTCGGAATACCTTAAAACACGTGGCGGATAAAAAATCTGCTGCAATCAATGAGCTTACTGACTCAAACACGTCAATTTCACCCGGTTACATTTCGTGATTACCACGTGAATCATTTTCACAGAATCAGTCATACAGTCGGATAACCTGAACATGTCGATCGATGGTTATGCGACTACTACATTCTTGATTCTTGTAATCATCTACCGTTTTCTATCGAGTGTAGAACGTATTGAACTATGTAGCGGACGAAATATCCTCTGAACAGTAATGGAAAAGTCGCGGGAAGGCTTCATTTTGTATAACAAGCATGATTCTTGTCTGACGAGCTCAAAATGAATTTTTCAACTTATTTCCTTCAAAATCTTATTCGAAATCGTTCCTTATCTCAATGAAAAGTATTCTGTTCAATATTTCTCGAAGATGAAATGTCGATATTTCAAATCTTTCTAAGGATCGAATACGTAAATTATTTGCTTGCCATTCTGACGCATTCAATGTCGTCAGTAACTGCACCTAGTCATGAATGATTTTGCTATGTCTGGTCATTGAGCAGTACAAAATGAAAATTGTTTTTATGTAATTACTAACATATTAATCCTGAATTCTGACTATAAAGGAAAACATCAGAAGGTTTCCTTCCAAAATCTTGTTGATGTGTAGAATCACGTTTGAAACAAATTGTTATGATATATCCTGGGTTCAAAATGATACTCCAAGAAACACCCAACTATTTTAATCAACTCCTAATAACAATAAAACTACTGCACTGGCTTATAATTCGCTTACAAAGCACTCAGACTTCTCAACTGAATACAACATCCAACAGTCTTTACTAATAACTAATGCTTGGTTTGTAGACCATACTTGTTCTTTTTCTTTTCTTTATATTTTACTTCAACTCTAAGAAAGACCTGGGGGCATGGCACAGCTCTTCAGGTTGACTGACAGTCATTCGATATCTGAAGTCAAGCAACGCCGAGCGCGGTTAGTACTTGGATGGGTGACCATACAGGGAAATACCGTGTCGAAAGCCCGTACAGCTGCAGCGAAGTAGCATATCATAGCTCGCAGACAATATATCAATGAGCACAAGATATATTGAGGATATGCCGTCCTTCGGAGGGGACGTTAAGCCGTCGGTCCCGAGTCCATGGATGTTGGGCTCGTTAAAGATCCCTACCTCTGGTTGGAATACCAGAGGGTTCGGCAAAATTTCCGGTTGGGGGAAGTGTGCTCACCGGCGTCGGTGATTGGCCTTGGTAGCGGAAATAGGCCGACGTTAAATAAAGAATTAAAAAAAAAAGAAAGACCTCACAATGCTAATGTTAATGTAAAAGTGTCGTGCATGGATGCTTCCATTGATTAGCATTTTGAGAACTTCCAGTAAAAGATAAATTAAAAGTTTGTTCTATGAACCAAGCAAAACTCTCTCTCTCCACTAAGTTTCACTTCCTCTCAATACTGTGACGTCTGTAGAAAAAAGGATTCTTGAATACTCTGATCGAACAGGATCGATCTATCAAGAAGTCTAGATGTTTCATTCGCGCCTCGAACTTTCAGAATCAGTGCGCCTAGAACATCGAGAATCTCCGCTCGAAAACAACTCGATCGACCAGCTCTTCAGAGAAACAATACCCAAAAACATGTTATTGGAATCTGCTAGGGTATCTTTATAAATATAGCCAACAATCAACAGAAAGATGCACGAGAATATAGAAACAAGGAACTCGAAAGATCAGGACTAAATGTTCAATACTTTCGGATAGAGCTATGACATATGGATGATCATGTACCTCACCAGAAATAGTAAACGTAAATCTTAGACAGTGGCACGGTGCCTAGTTTTCGGTTATAATTGCACGAGTGCATGAAAATTACCGTTAATTTTGCAAGAGAGCGTGATATCTAAAAATTGCAAGTTTATTTTCATATTTTGGCGAAAGTGTCCGAGTCCGAAGGACGAGGGCTCTTTTACAAAACATGAAAATAACCGAATGCAATTTCTATAAGATATCACGCTTGAATGCAAAATTATCTGGTCATTTTTATGCACGAATGTAATCCATTGGAATATTTCACGAATAAAGAAATTCTCAAGGAAATTTTATTTTTTGTTCATTTATACTTTCTTCTATAGATTGTATGGAGTACTCACCTAAACGCAAAATGTTTTTCTTTTTTTGAAGTCTATCTGACATTCATTTGTGTTGTTCACTGACGACTAGCAAATATGTGATTATCTTCTACTACATAATAACGGCTACTTCCATCATTTCATTCTTGTAATCAGTATCTACTTATGGACCAAATCAGAGAAAAATCCGTTTAGACAATGAATTACGATAGATGGATTATACTTACAAGTTGAAACAAACATATATGTAACTCTCAAAATTTGAAAATGCAGATATTCATCGAAGAGTTATAATACGAATGAGTATACGAATGAATACTCATTGACGATTTCAAGGCACTCAAATCCAAACACAAAAATTGAAATGGATGCTCATAGAATGAATAAAAAACAGAATTTATCAAAAAACTGTCGTTGTTTTAATTCGGGGTCGAGTTTCCGTTAGCTGGCTGCGTAGGCTGTGTAGGGAAGGCAGGAATTTGTTCCGATATCTCTTTGACATTACTGCATGAGGGCTACTCACTGTCTTGTTCAATGATATATTCGAGTAGCCGTTCTTCTGAGATTCTTCCTTATGTTGTTTCAGTATTGCAGGTCTGACTGCGCTATCAATCAGAGTCTCGACGATTTTTTCGATCTTATGAGTTTTATTTCAAACGAGTTTCGATGGAGTTACATATATGGACAATGGGAGTCCGAAAGAATACCACTCAGCAGGGAACATTATCAACCACATTCGGGCAAACATCCTCTACTAGTGCTTCAGCCCACTTTTTTTCTCTGTTGTTTTCAAGATCCCCAAATATATATCAGAATTTGAATCGTCCGGTATATCAGGATTTTAATTCTAGCTCATCATAAGAAGAATTTAGATACATTATCGCCACGATAACCTCTGCCTGAATGTTAAAACCGCTGTTGATTAGAAGTAACGATGGAATTGTAACAAGCCAGATTCATTTTATTTTGAGAACTTGTAGTTACTTGGAAATGAAGAGTAGTGCGTGGTAATTCATAGACTGATATATTATTTGATTGATAGCAACTTCGTTCAGGTGAGAAATTTAAACTATTTAAAAAAATTCCAGGGGTAGACACTCATTTTCTCTTATTATCCAAAGAATTATTGCTTATCGTTGAAGATTTTTGCCGCAGCATTCAGCAAGGATTTGCTGGTCTTTTTTTATGTTTCCAGTGTGATGGGAAGAATGAGTGGTATTGAAATAGTAGTTCACCTAACAAGTACGGAAAGTGATACTTTCGATACGAACGATGTGTTGGCGAAAATGTCACCTTACGCACGTGTTAGGTAGGTACACTATTTCTCTACTATCGAACGGAGAAGTCTAGTTTTTCGCATTAATTTTAATGGTGAAAGAGTCAGTTTTCTCTAGTTCGAAAAAAACTTTTTTTTTACAACTGTCAAAAAAACTTTCTGCATCTTCAATGATGCGTAAATGTTTCCACTGCCGAAATAATTCCCGAAATAAACATGAAATATTACTTTGATAGAGTCAATTATTCAGGGATTATTCATCATAACACAATTTCAATTATCGGAATAATAATTGATAGTAACAACAATTTCCTTCAACATAACTTTCCGAAGATGATCGATATTACTGCTGATCAGAAACGTTAGATATTTCTACAATTTCATCAGACAATATGTTTGAAAGAAGATGGACAATTCAATATTTTGCTAGAAATCTAAATTTTCCTTGCCTCTGCTACGGAGCAAGATTTCTAGCCACTGCACCGTGACGTTTAATGCATGTAATGTTGCCCCTGCATTGGCCAGAAGAGTAATAGAGCTTCTCCTGAATCAGTCACCTGTGTGGCTCTTTCTTATACATGTCTTCTGCAACTTATTTTGCAATCAAGCTGGGAACTTCTTCTATTTTATTCATCCCCACATGTTGGTTAATACATTTGCTATCTATCTGCTACTTTTTTATGAGGCGGCATACCTCAATATAATCAGAATTGAAAACAGTTAACGTTCTTGCGCAATAGGTCTTCGTATCAGGTATTTTAAGAATCGATATAAATCCAGCATCTTCAATGGCATCAATAGTTATAATATGTAATAATTCTTCATGGCGACAAGCACCGCTGGTACCCAAAATTAATGATAATTAAAAAATATTGATATTACCACTAATCTCACAAAATTATGATTATATCTGTTATCAGCATCTTTGTTAATTTTTTTGAGAACTTCCTCATATCGATATTTCCCTCAACATTCAATGTACTTTTCAACATTGAGTAAATACTCCATGACGTAAGTTTTATAATTTTGATTTTTCCTCAGATTTCGCATACAAGCACATTTTCAGAAACCTTCTTTACATGTTTCTTGTAGCAACATTCAGGAAAGTGGTAATATTTTCCCCATAGACTGATTTGGATTTGGCCGGTAACATATTCGATACTACTGCATTTGCAATACCAGATACATCTAATGGGCAGTCACAACCACTATCCTATTCAACATTCATCTTCTTGAAAATAACTTGAAATCGAAGCAACTACGAGCAAAAACACGAACATGAGTCGAACAATGAAACACGGAACGTGCCAACAAACCGTTTCTATAGTTACGACTCAGAAAGATCACTGGAAGCGATGAAATTGTGCGATAACCTATCGGGACAAAAAACCACGTCAAGATGTATTGGAAGTATTTATTATTGATATATTTCAGACGATGAAGATTCAAACTCACAGTTGAACAGAAAATGTTGTTTGTATTTTGTGTATTACATTAACACTCTCATGTGCCATCAAAAAAACACTCATTTGACGCACTCAATAACAAATAACTACTTCCTACACATATCGCACTCTCTACTCCCAAGGAAAGTACTTTGTGTACGGCTGTTAATGAGCCTTCAAACCCGTGAATCCCGTGAGATTAACAGATGCAATTATAAAGTTATTTAAAAAATTATAACTAAATACTTATTGTTACACTTTCAAACAAACGTTAATTATTGTTTCTTCTCCATTTCACTATAATAGTTATTGCAAATTCATGTGCACTTTTGTTGAAACAATATTCAAACATACGAATCCTGTGCATAGTTAATAAATTATTCATTTTTACACACCTATATATACTACCTGAAACAACCATCAGCCTTCTATATCAACAACAGTTCTGACACAAACTTATTTCCATACTCTAATAAAACAGGGTGTAACGGAATAACTGTAAAACATTTGAGAAAGTGATTCCTCATCGAAAAAAGATAGGATCTTTCATAAAAAGAAATTTCATTGGAGCATCCCTTGTTGAGATACAGCCCCTGAAAAAAAATTGCAAGTTTATTTTCATATTTTGGCGAAAGTGTCCGAGTCCGAAGGACGAGGGCTCTTTTACAAAACATGAAAATAACCGAATGCAATTTCTATAAGATATCACGCTTGAATGCAAAATTATCTGGTCATTTTTATGCACGAATGTAATCCATTGGAATATTTCACGAATAAAGAAATTCTCAAGGAAATTTTATTTTTTGTTCATTTATACTTTCTTCTATAGATTGTATGGAGTACTCACCTAAACGCAAAATGTTTTTCTTTTTTTGAAGTCTATCTGACATTCATTTGTGTTGTTCACTGACGACTAGCAAATATGTGATTATCTTCTACTACATAATAACGGCTACTTCCATCATTTCATTCTTGTAATCAGTATCTACTTATGGACCAAATCAGAGAAAAATCCGTTTAGACAATGAATTACGATAGATGGATTATACTTACAAGTTGAAACAAACATATATGTAACTCTCAAAATTTGAAAATGCAGATATTCATCGAAGAGTTATAATACGAATGAGTATACGAATGAATACTCATTGACGATTTCAAGGCACTCAAATCCAAACACAAAAATTGAAATGGATGCTCATAGAATGAATAAAAAACAGAATTTATCAAAAAACTGTCGTTGTTTTAATTCGGGGTCGAGTTTCCGTTAGCTGGCTGCGTAGGCTGTGTAGGGAAGGCAGGAATTTGTTCCGATATCTCTTTGACATTACTGCATGAGGGCTACTCACTGTCTTGTTCAATGATATATTCGAGTCGCCGTTCTTCTGAGATTCTTCCTTATGTTGTTTCAGTATTGCAGGTCTGACTGCGCTATCAATCAGAGTCTCGACGATTTTTTCGATCTTATGAGTTTTATTTCAAACGAGTTTCGATGGAGTTACATATATGGACAATGGGAGTCCGAAAGAATACCACTCAGCAGGGAACATTATCAACCACATTCGGGCAAACATCCTCTACTAGTGCTTCAGCCCACTTTTTTTCTCTGTTGTTTTCAAGATCCCCAAATATATATCAGAATTTGAATCGTCCGGTATATCAGGATTTTAATTCTAGCTCATCATAAGAAGAATTTAGATACATTATCGCCACGATAACCTCTGCCTGAATGTTAAAACCGCTGTTGATTAGAAGTAACGATGGAATTGTAACAAGCCAGATTCATTTTATTTTGAGAACTTGTAGTTACTTGGAAATGAAGAGTAGTGCGTGGTAATTCATAGACTGATATATTATTTGATTGATAGCAACTTCGTTCAGGTGAGAAATTTAAACTATTTAAAAAAATTCCAGGGGTAGACACTCATTTTCTCTTATTATCCAAAGAATTATTGCTTATCGTTGAAGATTTTTGCCGCAGCATTCAGCAAGGATTTGCTGGTCTTTTTTTATGTTTCCAGTGTGATGGGAAGAATGAGTGGTATTGAAATAGTAGTTCACCTAACAAGTACGGAAAGTGATACTTTCGATACGAACGATGTGTTGGCGAAAATGTCACCTTACGCACGTGTTAGGTAGGTACACTATTTCTCTACTATCGAACGGAGAAGTCTAGTTTTTCGCATTAATTTTAATGGTGAAAGAGTCAGTTTTCTCTAGTTCGAAAAAAACTTTTTTTTTACAACTGTCAAAAAAACTTTCTGCATCTTCAATGATGCGTAAATGTTTCCACTGCCGAAATAATTCCCGAAATAAACATGAAATATTACTTTGATAGAGTCAATTATTCAGGGATTATTCATCATAACACAATTTCAATTATCGGAATAATAATTGATAGTAACAACAATTTCCTTCAACATAACTTTCCGAAGATGATCGATATTACTGCTGATCAGAAACGTTAGATATTTCTACAATTTCATCAGACAATATGTTTGAAAGAAGATGGACAATTCAATATTTTGCTAGAAATCTAAATTTTCCTTGCCTCTGCTACGGAGCAAGATTTCTAGCCACTGCACCGTGACGTTTAATGCATGTAATGTTGCCCCTGCATTGGCCAGAAGAGTAATAGAGCTTCTCCTGAATCAGTCACCTGTGTGGCTCTTTCTTATACATGTCTTCTGCAACTTATTTTGCAATCAAGCTGGGAACTTCTTCTATTTTATTCATCCCCACATGTTGGTTAATACATTTGCTATCTATCTGCTACTTTTTTATGAGGCGGCATACCTCAATATAATCAGAATTGAAAACAGTTAACGTTCTTGCGCAATAGGTCTTCGTATCAGGTATTTTAAGAATCGATATAAATCCAGCATCTTCAATGGCATCAATAGTTATAATATGTAATAATTCTTCATGGCGACAAGCACCGCTGGTACCCAAAATTAATGATAATTAAAAAATATTGATATTACCACTAATCTCACAAAATTATGATTATATCTGTTATCAGCATCTTTGTTAATTTTTTTGAGAACTTCCTCATATCGATATTTCCCTCAACATTCAATGTACTTTTCAACATTGAGTAAATACTCCATGACGTAAGTTTTATAATTTTGATTTTTCCTCAGATTTCGCATACAAGCACATTTTCAGAAACCTTCTTTACATGTTTCTTGTAGCAACATTCAGGAAAGTGGTAATATTTTCCCCATAGACTGATTTGGATTTGGCCGGTAACATATTCGATACTACTGCATTTGCAATACCAGATACATCTAATGGGCAGTCACAACCACTATCCTATTCAACATTCATCTTCTTGAAAATAACTTGAAATCGAAGCAACTACGAGCAAAAACACGAACATGAGTCGAACAATGAAACACGGAACGTGCCAACAAACCGTTTCTATAGTTACGACTCAGAAAGATCACTGGAAGCGATGAAATTGTGCGATAACCTATCGGGACAAAAAACCACGTCAAGATGTATTGGAAGTATTTATTATTGATATATTTCAGACGATGAAGATTCAAACTCACAGTTGAACAGAAAATGTTGTTTGTATTTTGTGTATTACATTAACACTCTCATGTGCCATCAAAAAAACACTCATTTGACGCACTCAATAACAAATAACTACTTCCTACACATATCGCACTCTCTACTCCCAAGGAAAGTACTTTGTGTACGGCTGTTAATGAGCCTTCAAACCCGTGAATCCCGTGAGATTAACAGATGCAATTATAAAGTTATTTAAAAAATTATAACTAAATACTTATTGTTACACTTTCAAACAAACGTTAATTATTGTTTCTTCTCCATTTCACTATAATAGTTATTGCAAATTCATGTGCACTTTTGTTGAAACAATATTCAAACATACGAATCCTGTGCATAGTTAATAAATTATTCATTTTTACACACCTATATATACTACCTGAAACAACCATCAGCCTTCTATATCAACAACAGTTCTGACACAAACTTATTTCCATACTCTAATAAAACAGGGTGTAACGGAATAACTGTAAAACATTTGAGAAAGTGATTCCTCATCGAAAAAAGATAGGATCTTTCATAAAAAGAAATTTCATTGGAGCATCCCTTGTTGAGATACAGCCCCTGAAAGGGGGTACACGAAATTTGTATAACAATTTTTTCCACAAGCACTGAAAAAGTTACAATATTGAAATTAACCTGACGTTTTGTACTACCAAAAAGACACTTAGCCAGTGATTTATTCAGTTTACCCCATGGTTGTAAGGGGTGGAAAACGCAACCCCTAAAATTTATTTCCAATGTAACTTTTGGTCCCATTAATTGTTGCTTTGTCCAAAATGAACCAGTTCGCAGCGAAAAATTATTTTACGAACAACTACAGAGATACATCGTCATAAATGCGAACTGGATTTATTGTTATTTTGTAGTTTGTACCTGCATTAAACGATTGAAGGGTAATGAACTAAACTAATTTATTAATAACAAAGCACACAACATGTAAAGACATGTACCCCCTTCAAGGGATGCTCCAATGAAGTTTCTTTATAGGAAAGACCCTATGTTTTTTTTTTCGATGAGGAATCTCCTCCTTAAATGTTTTACACTCATTCAGTTACACCCTGTATACGAAACTCCACGTAATTATTAAATGCTGCTGACAAATTCATTTTTGTATTCCGACACTGAGGAAAATGTGAGGAAAACACACTCTATGAATATTTCGCAGGAAGTAGATGAATAAAAATATAGGAAGGTTCTTCAGGAAAAAATGCGTAATGACACTCCAACTGGAGGTTAACAGCCAATTCTCGAGTGAAGGAATAGGCTGACAACGATTGCAAGCATGCATTTAGAGTTCAGTTACGAATCGGAAAAATAATAAAAAAAGGTTTGAAATGACAATTTCGTAATCAGTTACAACTAGATATCTTCGGTAATATTGAGAAGTGTGATCAGAACAGTTGTTCAGAAATAAAATTGATGCCTCTATTCAAAGTTAAAAATTTTTAACTACTCCACTATCAATTTTTTTTCATTTATTTTGATTCGAATAACTATAAAAAAAAATCAATTTGTGGCATTTGTGAATTATATAATTCCAATAAACATTTTGTCGTTTTGAAAAGGCAGCGTTCCAAGGCGAATATAGAAAAGTGAACTGATGGCATCAATATCACAGTGTTCACATCTGAATGAAATATTTAGAAACCCAAACGTTCAGTTCACCGGCAGTTACTCTGGGCAACGGCCAAGAAATTGTGGCTTCTGTTGCGGATGAGAAATACCCATTCCACGTCCTGTTTCAAGACAAACATATTCTTCAATTGTAATACGAATCGATTTCAATAGCAGTAGTGAATATCAACTACATGAGGGAAATAAATATGGTTGTGACGCCAAGTGTTCGACCCCCTTCATTTTTGTCATCCTATCTGAGTATATGCCGTATTCCACGTACTGTAATTCAAGCGTATTCAGGAATAATTTTCTGTTGCTTCTCAAAAGTGGAGCAAACTGATTTCTTGGGATCAAATCTCTGCCTATGCAAGAATGATAAATTTGATAAACACTACGAATAATAAATATGTGTTGTTTATTATTATGAGAATGCCACCAAACATAAAATCTGACCCCTTTCAATCGTAATCATCAGCATTTAAGTAAGTTAAATTCGTACTTCTCAGGATCAAAAGTCATAATCTTTGCTCATGCAAAATTTGATAAACAAATCAGAAGTATAGTGGTGTTTATCGTAAGCACAGTTTAAACATCAAATATGACTTCTTTCAAGTTACATGGAAATAACCAGTACTGTTTCAAACGAAACAGACGATATACCTTCTTATTAGGGCATTCAATTCTTTTTCGAATGGCATGCTATTGTGTAATGGTTTTTCTAATCTAATTATTCGACCAACAAAATACTTATGATGAAATATAACAAAGCTGTTCAAAATAACCACCACCGACTGGTGGTGGTTATGGACAATGATGAAGGTGTGAACCAACAATTATTGTACAATTCGTGCCCTTAGGTCATTTTGAACAAGTGTGTAGATAATTTCGTGCGTTTTGTATTACATTCCATCATTAGTATTATGTTAGTCGAATAAATAGCTTATAAAAACCATTACACAATTAGGAACACGAACTAGAAACATTAGAAAAAGAAATAAATTTTCTGTTGCAAGACTCCTTGTTCGATTTGAAATAGTAAGGGTTGGTCCTAGAGGGCTGAAGTAACAGTCTCAAAACTGTCTGAAAGATATATGATAGTGTTGTCATCAGTAAATAATTTGACTTTTCCATTCAACATCATTTTGATAGTGAATTTATATTGATGAGTAATAGAAGCGGTCCATGAATTATTGCTTAAGATACACCTCAGGAAATACTTTGAAACGAACTATTTTGATCATCTGTAGAAACATACTGTATTCTATGGCAGAAATAGTTTTTAAACTATTCGAATGGATCACCTCTGATTCCTATATTGAATAATTTTTTCATCAGAATGCTGTGGTCAACTGTATCGAAGGCCTTGCATAAATCCAGACACAGCATTTTTTAATTTCATCAACTTCTTCGGTATCTCTAAATCTGCAGAAACCATACTGACCATCATATGAAAGATTATTACTTTCCAGAAAATTCGAAAGTATTTTCTGCATACATTTTTGAAAAATTTCAGCAAAAACTGGAAGTACTTGAACCGGTCGGTAATTGTTCAAACCATTTTTCGTACCACTTGTGAAAAAGGGGGACACTTTTACGATAATCATTCTATTTGGTATGAATCCAGTAAAGAGAGAACTGGTTGTGAATTGTGAAATCGTTTTGATTTCGACTGCTTTCATAATTCTCACATTAATTTTGTTGAATTCAGAGGCTTTTTTTCAAATTCAAATGATGGATAATATCAGAAAGTAGTTTTGAAAAACATAGACGAATCGCTTGAAAGGTCGTTAATTTATTTTAGGGTATGTGGGATGTAATAATTTATTACCTATTGTAATGAAATATTTGTTAAATGCCTTAAAAATTTCAAGTGGATCGTCCACTTTCATCTTATCAACATCAAACTTTAGAATATTTATTTTGAGTAATTTGTTGAATTTTTTTTAATGATATTCTGAGACAGGATATTATTTTTATTGAAGGGTTTGTTCCGCTTTTTTATCAAATTTGCCAACTTACAATCAAACCATGTTTCGATTTATTTTCTGGTATTATTTTTTATAGAAGAATATGAATTGAAAGTTTCCGATAATTTTTCATAGGCATCTTTACAATTGGGATAAAGATGGATCAACATTTCTGAGTTTTTGCAATTTTTGTTTCAGCCCATCATCGTCATTTATTTCGATTTTCATATAATTGGTTGACATTTTGTCAACTTTGCGATTTGTATCTATACATAAAATATACATATAATCACTCAATGATAAAATAGTGATGAAAAGGTATATTAATATATCAAATTTTTGATATAATGCTCGATAAAAGTAGAGCTATAATTTGTTTCACTGGAAGAAATATTCACTGAAAATATATGATTGGGTCTGTAGATATCTATCAGTGAAAAGGTTGATTTTTCATTTGGATTGGCCGATACAAGCCACATATAAGGCAATTAGAGTAGGTTTGATTCTCTGGAAGTCAGCAAATTCCCTTTTTTTGTCGAATTCGACAATTGATGAAAATGCCTATTCCAACTCCTCTTTTCTCTCTAATGGAGAATAAAAAGGCAAATCCAACAAATCATAATACTTTCCTTTTTCTTTGTTCTCTTCCATTTTAGTTTCGATTCATCTCGAATTGAGGTATAAAATTCAAAGATGTTTATTGTCGATATATTTGAACTATGAAATTAACAAAGATATTACGATTATCACTGACAATGGATTCACAAAACCACGACACGTTTCGCTATACGATAACTTCCTAAGGCAGGCTGAATTTTTTTGGTTTCATCCTGCTTGAGGAAGCTCCTGTATAGCGAAACACGTGTCGAGGTTTTGTTAACTCATTGTCAGTGAGAATGATACAGAAAACTGATATTTTTGTTAATATAGATCAAGTATCGGCCAGTTCAATTCAATGTCCGAAATTTAATTAAACTCATGTGATATCAACTTTGCCATAATCAACTATTGAAATCAATTCGAGTTTATAATTTGTTCTTGAAATATTTTCGTACCGAACAATTTCTGTTAGATGCCGAATGATTTGAACAATAATATTCATCTAGTGATCAATAGCTGATCTGTCAGCCAGAAAAGTCCAAGATGTGCTGAAATGCTCATAACTTTGTCACAATCCTGACTAGAAAAAAAATAATATGACAAAAAAAAAGACCGTAAGTTTGCAATGGAATTGTCCATCGGATCCCCCACCTTGAATGCCAATTCATAGAAGCAATGGCGGCCTTTCAAACAGGTCATATAACGCTTTTTCACCCTACAAAAATCATCATACACCTTCAATTATATTATTGCCAAAATGAATGAAAATCGTTATCGTATTCAGATTTACTTCGCCTGAAAACCACCTCTCATAAGTTCCATTGAAAATCAAAATATAAGTCGAGGAAAGGATACCTTTTTTTGAAATATGAAAATATGAATAGCTCCCAGATTATTTTTTCTTTCGGAAAATGTGATTCTTGTTTCAGAATCATCTGTTTTAACTAGTGATGGAGATTAAATCAAAAAACTCAATTTCATTCCAAGAGAATTGTCAATAAAAGTACCACGTACACTAATGAAGAATTAGAAAATATGTTAGAGTAAAAGGAGATTCGGATGGAAATACCGCTGAATTTGATCTGTTAAAGTGTCAACCACGACATCGATTCCCTATTCTCGACTGCAGTTATGGATTCTGTGTTTATGAATCTTCCACGAATCTTTCATTAGTCATGCAACTATATCTGTGAGTGTACTCCATGGTTTGCCTCCTTGGTTGCATATCTGCTGACTAGTAGATCTGCTCTTGTCATTGTCGATGGACATTAATCATATATCCTTGTCAAGGATTATGCTCCACATGAATCTGTTCTAGCACAAGAACAATCTCGTTTATTGCTTTTCCACAAGGAGTTTGATGTATGAATATTCCTCAATTGGCTCAAAGAAACCATCAATATTTTCAACTCAATTTTGCAGGTATTGAGCATGTATGAGCTGGCACCCACCACCATATTTCTGATAGGAATATTCACAACCTTATCAGTATACCTCCTGTGGTTCTTTTACGAACACCATCAATACTGGAAAAGAAGAAATGTTCCATATCTGACACCTACAATTCCGTTTGGAAACACATTTGATCTCTTTCGAGGGAAAATATCGTTCGGGGAAGTATTTTCGAAAGCCTACTTGGAGTTTAAAAAACGAGGCTATAAACATGGAGGAATATATTATTTCCAGAGACCTGTTTATATACCAGTCGATCCAGATATTGTAAAAAGAATCATCATCAGTGACGCTGAAAACTTTCCCAATCATGGTATGTATGTAAATCCCAAAGATGATCCTCTATCTGGGCACCTTTTCAACATGGAGGACGGTAAATGGAGGACTCTCAGATCCAAAACGCCCTCTTCATTCACTTCTGCAAAAATGCGAAAAATGTTCACGATAATGTTGAGAATGGTGGATCCTTACTTGAAACTTTTGGATTCTTACGCTGAAAATGCCAGTCCTCTGGATATCAAAAGTGTTGTCAGTCGTTTTGCAACCGACATATTCTCTGCTTGTGCCCTTGGAGTGGACACAAACACTCTCAAGTTTGAGAATGAAGATCTATTGCGACACGGCAGGACTTTCTTCGACTACCAGTGGAGTAGGTACAAGAATAGTATGGTCATGACAGTTCCCAGAGCAATTTTGGAAAAACTGAACTTCAGGATATTCAAAAAGGAAACCGAGGAATACGTCCTGAATATGTTCAAAACAATTTTGGACCACAGAAAAAACACTGGTCCATCGAGAGGTGATCTTACCGACTTCTTAACCAAGCTAACTGAATGGAGAGAAGAAGAGAAAGACTTTTCTGGGAAAAACGTGATGATACCACTCGAAGAATCGGAATTTGCTGCGCAGATGTTTGTTTTCTTTTGCGCAGGGTTCGAAACGTCTTCGAGTACCCAAACTCTTGCCCTGTTCGAGCTTGCCAGGAATCCAGATTGCCAGAAGAAGCTCAGGAGAGAAATCGAAAGAGTTTCAGCTAGGCATGACAATGAACTCACTTACGATGCCATCATGGAGATGAAGTATTTGGAAAACGTAGTTGATGGTGAGTATCCGATAGCTTTCACCCGAATTATCACCACCCGTTAAAAACCCAAATCTGAAAAAAAATCATGAAGCATCGACTCACCGCACGCACAAAAGTCGTGGTATCGGAAGATTGGCATTTTTTTATTTTTCGAGGAATTAGGAAATTTCACCACCCATTATTTCACCAATGTCGAAAAATGTTTTCTTTCCCTTTCATTGAACACATATCAAGTCATTTAAAATTTTTCAACTATTCAGAGTCACACCTATTCAGCGAAATTGCATTTTGCGTGAAGATTTGAAAAGATGGCTGAGAGACTTATTTGAATTATTTGAATGATTCAGGACTCCACAAGACTCGAAAATGTAAAACGTAGGACTTAAAGAAGGCTCCGAAGACTAAATCGTAAAATGTAAATGGGGAAATAAGATTCAAGGGCTCAATGACTGAAAGATTCAAATTGAAGACTAAACATACAAGTCAACATAAACTCTGATAATTCATTATGTATTTTGTAGTACGTGATTTCAACATGTTCATGTTCAAAAACCATTTACACATAACTATTTCATATCTCATTTTCCAGAAACTCTGAGGATGTACCCAGTTTTCCCGATCCTCCCAAGGGTGTGCAATAAGGATTATCCAGTTCCGGGCACAGATTTGATCTTGGAGAAAAATACTTTCGTTCTCGTCAGTAATTTGGGTATCCAGCGAGATCCAGAGTACTATCCAAACCCTGAACAATTCGACCCAGACAGATTCAATACCGAAAACAAAGGAATCATCCCACATATTGCGAATATACCGTTCGGTGAAGGTCCAAGGATTTGCGTGGGTGAGTCTATAGAATTTTCATAACACGAAAGGGGTAGTCGTCGCTGACTAGTTAGGGATAAACTACATACATTGTTGATAATAATTCCTCGAAATTGAAATTTATCATGATAATTATAATTTGCCTCAAATTCAATTTCCTCAAAAGCAAATTCACTCATAATAATTTTCACATAACATTTTCCACTTCAATATCACCAAACAAAACCTCGACTAGGAACATACTTTCACACCAGTTGGTAATCACACTCAGTTGGTACCACTGTTTTACAGTTTGACATGACAGATGTTATGAACCCTGTCGTTATCATTGTCACAAACTTCATTGCTGATTTATTATAATTCAGAAAAAGCCAACCTATCTTTCGAAGTCTGATTAATTTGAACATATAATTGTGTAATTTTTTATCTGTGTGCACTGTACAATCAAATCCCAAAAGGACACATTACCTCATTCTTATCTCCGACGATTTTTTTAAATTTCAACATCGTGTCATCTAACCTCACTCAATTTTTCATTGAACGCCTTTATAATGAAATGCAAAAACTTTCTGATTATTTACGAATATTTTGCATACTAATTACATTGAGAACTGTGAATACTGTACTGAACTCCAATGTAAGGAGCAACATTTGAACACGTGTAACATAGCGTTCATAACCATAATCATGGTTTTTGATATGGTAGGAAGATAGTAAGATGCTATAGGTTGGTGTTCTCTCTAAACTCATCGAGGTTAGTGAATTGTTCAATCGACCAATGAGAATAAAGTGAATACCGGGAAAGACTTATTCGAATGAATTACGTTTCCATTATCGAAATCGATTTTTGTATTTATACTTTCCTGATTGTTATTGATGATCATTTCCCAGAAAATTATTTTGTGATGATCATTATCTGTACACAAGGCTTCGATTCGTTGAAAGTCATTTTTTGATAGTTTCTCACTACATGATCAGATAGAGCACAAGTGATTATTTTGCAGTTGCAGTCGCTTGTGTGGGCAGTTATTTGTCCTGAAAGGTTTCTTGAGGTTTGTCCAATATAAGTAAGTCCGCAATCCAAAGTTAATAAATAAGGCGGTGAGGATATGAATTTTCTATCAGTATATCTTTGGGATCACTGAGAATTTTTGCATCAAACGATAGATGTGACAATATATTGGCTCCATTTTTGAGGAACTGTATGAGGATGATTTTCATTTTCGGTGAATGATATGAAAGGAAATACCAAATCCAGACCCCCAAGGACAGAGCCTATGGGTGTTGTCACATCCATCGGTTAACGCAGAATGTCTGAATGATCTAAAAGATATATTGATTGGAAAGTCATATCCTCATCGCTCAAACAATAAACTTTTCGGCATTTCTTCCTGTTTCAACAATAATATTCAACCCACTACTTCAACTCAACGGAGTTATCACCAAAACTGCATCGAAACTCGACAATGTTGAACCTGCAAACATGCTATACCTTGCTAGGATTGCAATCTCATTCATATTGGGCAAACCTCCAGAATCCTTTCAGGCCGCATAAATTCTCACAAAAGCAACCGCAACTGCAGAAAAATCACTTGTGTTCTAGCTGATCATGTATTGAAAAACAAACAAAAATGAATTCTCAACCAAAAACAGTCTTGTGTACAGAAAAATAATTATAACAAACTTCTTTGGAAGAAATGATCTGTATCAATAACCATTTGACTAGTATGAATGAAAAAAAGATTTCAATGGTATCAGCATAATTCATAAATATATTTGGAAATGAGAACAAGATAATTTTGTATCAATTCCTAATCAATTTTCCTCATGAACACTTCTACAGTTTCAAATTTTTCACCAAATTTCATGTTGGTAATACAGCTAAAATTCTCTACTAGTACCATGATAATCTCCTGAAGTCATCGATGATACTTCATTCTCATTGGTCTTTCTCAGTACTCACTCCATTGAACACAGTGAACAGTTGTTGAGTTTGAGGAGAACACCAAACAATAGCTTCCACTATCCCCCTTCCTTATCGAACAACATGATTATAGTTGAGTTATGGCCGCTATAACACGTGTTCACTCGTTGCTCCCAACTAATATAATAGAATTGTCGACAGATCGGCAAGGTATGAAAGAGTTCTTCCTTGAAAAAACAGTGGTATCTCATTCATTACATTCTTAGTATACAGCCAATATATATATATATATATATATATATATATATATATATATATATATATATATATATGTAGTGAATCTTTTGGGGTTGCAGTCAGTTGTATTGGGCTATATCACAATATATATATATATATATATATATATATATATATATATATATATATATATATATATATATATATATACAGAGGAGGGGAAGTCTTTGCTGACAAGTTAAGAACAAGACTCGGGAATTATATTTGGGACAGCAGCAAAAGCGAAAAGTGTACTCTCATGACAATATATTTCCAATATTTCGACAATCGGTTATTGTCATCATCAGGGAGCTACAAAATAATGTTGATGAATGAAAGTAGGTATGTAACAAATTTTTTTTCCCTACCTACATTGTGCGACCATCCTCACTAACAATGTAAGTAAGGAAAAAAATTTTGTTACATACTTTCATTCATCAACATTATTTTGTAGCCGCCTGATGATGACAATAACCGATTGTCGAAATATTGGAAATATATTGTTATAAGAGTACACTTTCTTCCCGAGTTTTGTATATTATATATATATATATATATATATATATATATATATATATATATATATATATATATATATATATATATATATATATATATATATATATGTAGAAATTGATGTTTTCACGGATCTTCGATATAAAAGATGAATTTTTCTGGGTTTTTATCCGTTAGGTATTATCTGATTTGTTCGACGTTTCGAATTCCATTTTGAATTCATTTTCAAGAACTGTGAGACGAATATCTGTCCATACCGTCCTGGTCAATCACTCCCCTTACGAAGCAACCAAGCAAGAGCTAGCAAAGACTTCAATTGTCTGTTCTCCACGGAAACTGGTATTTATAATGACTCTCCTCAGTCATTATCCGACTGCGTCCGATATTAAGGCTGCATCCTGCCCATCCAGGTATTATGTAGAAATTGATGTTTTCACGGATCTTCGTTATACAAGATGAATTTTTCTGGGTTTTTATCCGTTAGGTATTTTCTGATTTGTTCGACGTTTCGAATTCCATTTTGAATTCATTTTCAAGAACTGTGAGACGAATATCTGTCCATACCGTCCTGGTCAATCACTCCCCTTACGAAGCAACCAAGCAAGAGCTAGCAAAGACTTCAATTGTCTGTTCTCCACGAAAACTGGTATTTATAATGACTCTCCTCAGTCATTATCCGACTGCGTCCGATATTAAGGCTGCATCCTGCCCATCCAGGTATTATGTAGAAATTGATGTTTTCACGGATCTTCGATATACAAGATGAATTTTTCTGGGTTTTTATCCGTTAGGTATTTTCTGATTTGTTCGACGTTTCGAATTCCATTTTGAATTCATTTTCAAGAACTGTGAGACGAATATCTGTCCATACCGTCCTGGTCAATCACTCCCCTTACGAAGCAACCAAGCAAGAGCTAGCAAAGACTTCAATTGTCTGTTCTCCACGGAAACTGGTATTTATAATGACTCTCCTCAGTCATTATCCGACTGCGTCCGATATTAAGGCTGCATCCTGCCCATCCAGGTATTATGTAGAAATTGATGTTTTCACGGATCTTCGATATACAAGATGAATTTTTCTGGGTTTTTATCCGTTAGGTATTTTCTGATTTGTTCGACGTTTCGAATTCCATTTTGAATTCATTTTCAAGAACTGTGAGACGAATATCTGTCCATACCGTCCTGGTCAATCACTCCCCTTACGAAGCAACCAAGCAAGAGCTAGCAAAGACTTCAATTGTCTGTTCTCCACGGAAACTGGTATTTATAATGACTCTCCTCAGTCATTATCCGACTGCGTCCGATATTAAGGCTGCATCCTGCCCATCCAGGTATTATGTAGAAATTGATGTTTTCACGGATCTTCGTTATACAAGATGAATTTTTCTGGGTTTTTATCCGTTAGGTATTTTCTGATTTGTTCGACGTTTCGAATTCCATTTTGAATTCATTTTCAAGAACTGTGAGACGAATATCTGTCCATACCGTCCTGGTCAATCACTCCCCTTACGAAGCAACCAAGCAAGAGCTAGCAAAGACTTCAATTGTCTGTTCTCCACGGAAACTGGTATTTATAATGACTCTCCTCAGTCATTATCCGACTGCGTCCGATATTAAGGCTGCATCCTGCCCATCCAGGTATTATGTAGAAATTGATGTTTTCACGGATCTTCGATATACAAGATGAATTTTTCTGGGTTTTTATCCGTTAGGTATTTTCTGATTTGTTCGACGTTTCGAATTCCATTTTGAATTCATTTTCAAGAACTGTGAGACGAATATCTGTCCATACCGTCCTGGTCAATCACTCCCCTTACGAAGCAACCAAGCAAGAGCTAGCAAAGACTTCAATTGTCTGTTCTCCACGGAAACTGGTATTTATAATGACTCTCCTCAGTCATTATCCGACTGCGTCCGATATTAAGGCTGCATCCTGCCCATCCAGGTATTATGTAGAAATTGATGTTTTCACGGATCTTCGTTATACAAGATGAATTTTTCTGGGTTTTTATCCGTTAGGTATTTTCTGATTTGTTCGACGTTTCGAATTCCATTTTGAATTCATTTTCAAGAACTGTGAGACGAATATCTGTCCATACCGTCCTGGTCAATCACTCCCCTTACGAAGCAACCAAGCAAGAGCTAGCAAAGACTTCAATTGTCTGTTCTCCACGGAAACTGGTATTTATAATGACTCTCCTCAGTCATTATCCGACTGCGTCCGATATTAAGGCTGCATCCTGCCCATCCAGGTATTATGTAGAAATTGATGTTTTCACGGATCTTCGATATACAAGATGAATTTTTCTGGGTTTTTATCCGTTAGGTATTTTCTGATTTATATGATATATATATATATATATATATATATATATATATATATATATATATATATATATATGAAGTAGTTCGCACCCTCCCTCATTCACTGAAAGGTGTGAAGATGAAGATGTGTAAAACGGTGTTTTCTAAAGTTTTTGGCATTCCCTAGAGAAGGGAAACTTTTCCTATAGATCAATTACCCTAACACCAAACTGATACTTTTGCACTCGACGCGCGTTTCGCTAACAATGTTAGCACATTTAGAAGAAGTGCAAAAATATTAGTTTGGTGTTTGGGTAATTGATGTATACAAAATGTTTCAACTTTCACACCAGAGGTTTCAATTTCAACGTTAGAAAAATATAACTCTTGTCTAATTCAACGTACATTGCATCTACCGTTATATCGATTTTACGACTGCTCTCCCCCTTATTTTTATTAGGTCTCATTACCAAATTCAACATTTTTTTTTTTTCAGGGAAAAGATTCGGCCTACTGCAAACTAAACTGGGATTAGTCACTATGATAAAGAACTACGAAGTGGCATTAGATAATAAAACGACCAAAGACTTTCAGTTCGTATCGAACGAGTTGATTCTTCGAAAAATGGGTGATGTTTGGATCAATTTGAAGAAAATATGAAAATATCAGTGAAGAAAGACTAACAATTCGGTTCAGAATTGTATGAATTTAAACTATGGCTATTTCTTATTGAGAGCTTTGTTAAATTACTTGTGATTTTGGTAGAGGTTACCCGCAGTCTGAAATATGATGTCAATCGGGAACAAGGGGAAATACATTTTTATTGAAAAATAAAATTATCATTTTTCAATCGAATGTCATCAGTTGAACTCAGTCGAGTACAATTTTTTGGTAGGAACCCATTCTATTGCATACAACTTTTTGTATAAAAAATGTTATAGAGAAAATGATGTTCTTGAACATTGAAGTACCTCTTGAACTTTGTAGTACCTATATTGATTATAATCTATTATTCAAACACTCTTAGCTTGGTCACATTGAAATAAGTTGAATTCAACTGGAGTTCCACTAGTTTGGAATGTCAGTGTCTGTGCATATTGAGAAAAGCGGGAGAGAATTGTGAAAGTGTAAAGAAGATTTTATAGCTCCATAACTAATATCAGATATCAGGAGAAACGAAAAAAGTTTTCTGACCCCAATATTTATCATTTCATGAGAAATTGATGAAGACAGTAACTCGAGGACAGTTCCTTCGAAAAGAATTACGTGGCATAATAAGGAATAAGATCGAAAATGATTATAGAATAGTAACTAAACCTATATATATCCCCTATCATCACTCATATTATCCGATGTAGTGATATATATATATATATATATATATATATATATATATATATATATATATATATATATAATGCCAACTGAGATGTTGGCGAAACGTCGAAAGTCAATACCGACAAATCAACGGATAAACCCCCAGAATATCAATTTCGCATATATATATATATATATATATATATATATATATATATATATATATATATATATATATATATATATATATATATATATATATATATATATATATATATATATATATATATATATATGTGTGTGTGTGTGTGTGTGTGTGTGCTCTCTGGAACTTCCGGTTGAACCGCGTCTGGAAATTTTCTTCTTTCGACGTTTCGGCTCCCACTTTGGAGCCATTCTCAAGACTGCTTGACTTGGTGGCGAGGCCTAAGTCCCCTTAACCCCCTTAACCCCCAGCACTCATCTTGACAGAGTGAAGATTGTGATTTGGTGGATGGAGAGATGGTATTTATAGCTGTATGAGTTCCGACGTTGTTGAAACTGTCGGACTGTGTACAGGTCTGGTTTGAGAAAGATTAATTAATGGAACCAGACCCATTTCGGATCCATTTTCAAGACTGAGTGACCTTGCGTCTAGGTCTGAGTCGTCTTACTAGCTGGCTATCATCACTGGAGCCGATCAAATATATATATATATATATATATATATATAATAAAATTGCCAGTAAACATGTAAAAACAGTTTCCTCAATATTCTCAAAAACAAAATTTCCTCTGAATAACAAAGAAAAATCAAATATCATTTACCAAATTGACTGCCTCGACTGTCAAAAATCTTACATTGGACAAACTTCTAGATTATTGAATGCTCGTATAACTACCCATAAAAGTGATTGTAACAAAAAAATAGTCATGTGCCTTAGCAGAACATGTTATATCAACAGGCCACAAAATGGATTTTGAAACCCCTGAAGTTCTGCAAACCGAACAAAATTATTATAAAATAAAATTTTCTCAAAATGTTCCATATAAATGAAAATGATGATGGTTTGAATAAAAAATCAGATGACGAAAATCTCAGCAAAATATACACTTACTTTTTCAAACTGGAGCGTGGCAGTTTTCGTCATCTAACACAAAATTAAAATTTCAAATTTTCCGCAAATTTCCTGCACATACACACACACACACACATATATATATATATATGATGAATTGTGTTCTCGGGTTTCATTCCACAGAGCACGGAATGAAACCCGAAAACACAATTCACCATACTTCGTCCGTGAGAATCTTCATGCTAACACTAAATATATATATATATATATATATATATATATATATATATATATATATATATATATATATAATATATATTGCTTTCGTTCAATACCCTCTCTTTTATATTATTGGGATAATAAAATTGATGCATGAATAGTATATTTTGGAGTAAAATTGACAGATGAAAATTGCCAGTTCGCGACTGGGCGCCCTCTAGAAGAAAAATTTATCGAAAGAGGTATTTTTTGACAAATCGTTTTGAAGATCCTGACGAATACTGCACAACCCTATTATATAAAGTCAATATCTTCATTCCCTTAAAAATGGCGGAACATTTGATACTTTTCTCCATTTGAATTTTTTTCCTACAAGTAGGAATAGACCATTTGAACTATGAATTAAAAAATTAAATAATTACTCAAGGAAAAGGTCATATTTCAGTAAAAAAATTTAGATATTCACATGCACTGAAGCATGAGGTGAAAAATCAAATTGAAAATTCATTGGAACAAAATATAATTCACCATCAACGAGTACATGGAGGAGTCCCATATGGCTTTTCCCAAAAAAAATAGACTTTAAGAGGAAAACAATAATTTCGTATGGTTGTTGAATACAGAAAGTTGAATGAGATAACAATAGGAGACTATCCCTAATACAAACGAACTCCTAGATCACAAAGAGAAATGTAAAAACCTCACAACACTAGATCTCGCATCTTAGTCCCACCAAATCGAGAAAGAAAAAAGAGATATTCCAGAAACAGCTTTAAACATTGGCCATGACCATGGACGCTACGAATACTAGCGTATGCCGTTTGGGTTGAAAAATGCTCCAAGCTCATTTTCCAGGGCTATGGTTAATATTTTGACAGGTTTACAAGACAAGAACTGTGTATGACTTATTTGAACATTATAATAGTATGTAATTCAACCTTGAATGACAATTTTTGAGAAGAGAAGAACAATATAGTAACATAGTAACATAGACGTCGTTCCAGTTCTGAAAAATCAAAAGGGAAAGAAGTCATTCTTAGGTTTGACAGTTTATTATCATAGATTCAAAATAAATCACTCAGAAAGCTAAAGCTATGACAAATCTATAGGAGAAAAGTAAAGAATTCAATTTTAACACAAAATTTGTTAATTCTTCCGAACAATTGAAGGGAAATCTAATAACAACCAATATTGCAATATTCAGATTTTTCTGTCGGTAATATCACAAGGCGAGGAAAATATTTGCCAAAGGGATATACTTCAAGAACAATGAATGGAGCAGTAACACGATATTTAACTATATAAAAATAATGGGTAACTATAATAAGGGCAGCAAAACATTTAAGGTCCCATGTATACGGCAGAAGGTTAAAAATCCTCAGAGGTCATGAGCTACTGAAATATTCATTTTCCATAACGAACGATTTCAAGATGATTGAGATGAAAACTGTAACTTGGAGAGTACGAATATGAAATTGATAATAAGCCTGGGAAGCAAAACAGAAACATATAAATATACATAAATATTTTATCGAATTGATTCACTAAAACTATTTCTTTTTCATTTCTATCTATTTTCTTGTATCTTGCTCTGTTTTTGAGAAAAAAAATTGAAATGTCTTCATTGCATGTCCTTGATACAACATCTAGTGGTAGAGGTTATTACTCTCGTGTGTTGTTTGAGCCTTTGGCGACATGCATTGTATCCCGGATGAAAATTCCGAAAGCATCCGCTGGGCCTGTTGTCAACGAAAGTGACAACAACACACGAAAGTTTTGGCAGAAAACTTCGGTTATCAGACGTTCCTCGTGAATCTCGCAAATATTTTCGCATATTAAGCGTATGCCAGCCACTTCGACCAGATCCTTTGCATTGTCGATCCACCACGAGATGGCGGTGAGTTCACACTCATTGTCAGATCGTGGAGGGATGAGCCAAATGGCGTTTCCAGAAATCGTGCATTCGAGCATCAATTTGTTTTCATCGCTCTGCTGATGAGCCCCATAGGGCGAAACAATAGTTCATGACGTCTACTGGGGATTTTCAACCTTCAGCAAAATGCATTGGATTGCTGATAAGATGTTTATATACTGGTGTTTTCACTGTTGCCATATTGTTTCAGAAAAACCTGTAGACGAGACCTGTAGCTACACCTCTATGTGAAACATTCCAAATTTTTATTTCAGAAATGTTATCAGGATAGTTTGAGGGTCACTATCACTTTTCTTGTATGAGAGAGGGGTAACATAATAGTTACTGAAATTGAATCCAAACAATACAGATGGCATAAAAGATATCACCGAATTGTTTCATCTGATAAAATAATGACTACTCTAGAAACGATTCAGTTTGAATTTGACCAAATTTATTCTAGAAAGTTCATTATGATTGGATAATTACATATTATTTTGGTATGATGGGAAAGTTGATTCAATAGTTTATAAAGCTAGGAACACATTTTCAGTAATGACTCTGCACCATTTTCAAGATTATATTATAAACTCTGAGGTGATTTTTCAAAATATTTCCATCGTATGTTAAAAATCCCATATGAAGCGGGACATTTTCGATCAACTACAGCAATAAATTCCAGGCAGGACATTTTCGGGCTGGTAAATACCCCTACCGGGTTTCAAAAATACCCGCTCGGTCCGTGTATCTATTGTACCGATTGTTGAAATGTACATTTGTCATCTCGACAGGCATAAATACTGAAATACTCCGGAAATATTCTACCGAATTACACTCGTGCATCAAAATAAACCTGATAATTTTCCATTCAAGTATGTTGTCAGTAAAAAAACTGCATTCGCTTATTTTCATATTTTGCTAAAAGAGCCCTCCTTCGGGCTCTTTCGACAAAGTATGAAAATAAACTCATGCAGTTTTTAGACAACATGCTTTCATGGAAAATTATCGGTAATTTTGAATGTTAACAATCCTCCACAAAAAATATTCATAATACTTTCGGTGGTCTCTTATATTATCGGAGATACAGGTCCATTTGGTTGTAAAACTTCACGATTTTTCACATTAAATTTCTGTTGTTTGAACACACAAAACATATCCTTTTCATCAAAACATCACACAAGTCCTTATTTACTCATTTATCACATTTTTAAGCAGGCAAAACCATCATTGTTTCAAATAATTTTTTTTTATAACGTCAAAATTTTGTTGTGATGTCAATACTGATTTATTTTTGTTGTTGCGGGCGTTACCGTCATCATTGTTATTGTTGAAATTTGAAAATATTTGATTTGACATTTGAAGAAGGGTAAATTATTCGAAACGTTAATGGTTTTGTCGGCTCAAAAATTTCACTTACAAGTGAATAAGTACTTGTATGATGTTTTGAACAAAGAAGGACAAATTTTGTGTGTTCAAACAACAGAAATTTGATGTGAAAAATTGTAAAGTTTCACAAAAAAATCGACCTGTATTTCCGAAAATACATGAGACCGCCGAAAATGCTATAAGCATTTTTTGTAGAGAAGACCGAATTACGCGAGTTCCACAAAAAAAAATTGAAAGAAGTTGCTCACAGTGATCGAAGTATTACCCTGTATTTTCTATACTTGATTTGAAGTCAGTTGCTATACGATAGAAGTGAATATCTGACGGTAAAAATGCCGATCATAATACATGAATAGCAAAAAATCATATAGAAAAAAAATTTTGCCTTCACACTCGATTGAAAAATAGAATCCATCATGATTTTTCAGCATTTCTTTGGAACGGTGAAAGCAGCAGGTGGAATCAATCGATCAATCGAGTTGGGCAAATATTCAGGTTTATTCCTAATTATTCACTGTCTAATTCTCCGAGAGGAAACAAAGTCAATGGTGGTGGAGTGAAGACGATCTGAAAGATAAAAAAATCGTCATTGTTAGAAAACATGATAAATTAGACCCCTTTATCCAACCATAATTACACTGATCTCCAAACAGATGAAAAAATAATTAGCCTTTTCTTTGTTTCTTGTTCTTGGGATAAGTCTAAAATAGGTAAGATTTGCCTCTGAAACATTATAGGGGACTACATTTGCTTCTCTTTCCATTTGTCGCCAAGAAAATCGGATACAATACTTCTATGTGAAGGAACATGAAAAAAATTACAAAAAGTTTCTATCCACAGGTATGTGTATATCATTCAGAAGTTCGACACTATTCACAGGAAGGCAAAGAGATTATATCTGAAACATGTTCTACCCTACGAATCACATGGAATTCTCCTGAAATCTTGACTGAAATAGATGGCACATATAAGACATTCCTACAAAATAGAGCACAAAGTAGTTTATAGAAAATCTCCAGTCGCCAGAATAACATTTATGTCAAGCCCAGACATCTTTTTTTGGCCAGAAAAGAAGTCGATGAATTAAAACTTCATTCACCACAAAAATTATAATTTTTTCAATCGAGAAATATTGTGGATTCGAAATGTTTTTTAATAGTTCAAGTTCTATGAGTGCAACGCTCAGAAAGTCAATGTATTTCTAAGCTCGGTAGCCCAACCTCATCATTTCAGCTCGGAGCATTTCTGATCTCGAATACTCGACGGAACTTGACCAAACTCAGTGGCACCTTTGTTTCTGTAAAACTAGGAACAGATTTTCAGTTTGTTTTGCAACCATTTCAACTAAGTGTAGCAAAACTATATATAAATATAAATCTTAGCTATCTCTACACGATTGCTGTTTGAAATCAGTTGATTTTAATGTGTATCTGTTCAATAATGTACTCGTAAAAACTTTCAAGAAAGCTCAACTTCTGGAGATGATAATTTCGTTAGTGAAAAACATGAATCGAGTGACAACAGTTTTGTGTTAAAGTAATTGATCTCTTTCAAAAGTTTTCGAGTTACTGTGTGACGGGTTTCATTTTGTTGATTAATGTACTGGTGCTCAAAATGAAAATCAAATGTGTAAGACTCTATTCAAATCTGACCTGAACCTATTCAAGATTACAAACAAGTGGAAAACAGAAACAAATATACACTCGATATCAAGAAAACTATACAAAAACACTTAGTGCCCTAACAGAGAAATAAAACTCATAAATCCCTTCCTATGTTCTGAATGGTAATGATTTAATGATTGAGGACAATATTCCCATTGTTGCAAATGCTTCATCGTTTTTGGGTATGTTCCTTTTTCATTTTGAATGCTGCATGAATATTTTTATAGTCCTATATAATCAGTTTTACTCGAGTCTCAAAATTGCAAATTCGTAGTAATTAATAAATTTTACACTGGAAATATGGTATAAAATCTCCATTATGTTATTGGGAAATAACTGTATTTCACCAAGTTCAAGTGATGTGATTCATACTCGATTTATCCTCTTCAAACACATACATGTAACATAGTACTATTTATTGATATCAGTTCATTCGATTTAGTACTGTTTTAATACCAAAATAATTCTTTCTTTCAGCTGTCAGCTAAGTACTCATCAGCCAGTCGAATCACATGGCAGAGAGTTTCGATTGGCTGTTGGGAACCTAGTGAACAGCTGACTTTTTCAAGAGAAGATTGAATAATAAATCCTCCGACTACAGGCTGTAACGCTCCAATCAATAGTCGTGGAAGTAGAAAAGTCATATCTGTAAATGAAAGAAAAAATGTCTCACACCTTGGATGAAGTACATTCAGATATTGTTAAAGTTCACGAAGTGAATATTGTTGTCCTTGGTTGGAAAGTATATGCGGTATTGTAAAATATTGTTTCTGTTCTATATCATGATCCACAAATAATCCCCTCAAATTTTAATCTGCTTCTGATGCAAGGTATCAATGTGTACCAATATTTCAGTCTACATCACAAAAATTTCAGTGAAAGCAAAAGTAATCATTTCTTTACCGGGCGTACAGAACCAGTTTTTCAAAAAATAAATTTGAATCAACTCACCTGGTTTCAGCCGCTGAACCTGAAGGTTCAATGCACTACTCTCCATTCTTTCAGAAGTTGCGGCCATTTGAAAGTCAGAAAAAAGCATTTTCCACCTTGTTTTCCACCTTGTTTTTGTTGTTACTCCCATCTTATATGACATTCTCCATTCAATATTCCGCGAGGTTCGCAGAACCTGATCAGTGGAACAATGCTCATTTCTTCCATGAGCTGTGATAGGTTCATTCACTCATGGAGATAATTATTGTAATAAAGATAATATTGATCGAGGATATTATCGAAAACAGGCAAAAGTCACGTATGCATTCCGTTTATCATCATCTCAGTAATGTGCGCGTAAATCCAGTGTTCGCAGTGGACAACAATACAGCGAAGGTATGTCTTTTTGATACGTTGCAACTGAATGAAAAGAAGAATTCATATAATTTCTATTTCTTCATTTCTCTCCACAAAAATACCGTTGAAAAATATTTTGGTTAACAGTGTCAAAGCTTTCGCTTGATTTAGAAATACTGAAAAACACCTCTTATGATGACATTGCTGAGTAAATTATTGATTTAGAGACGGCATTTTCTGTATTTTCTTTTTCTTGAACCAAACCGGCAAGCTAGTTGAGAGTATTTCAGTTTTTATCTTGAGGAACGTATATAAAAAATTCAATGAATCAATTTTAGGATAGAATGTTCACCAATATCAAGTACTCATCGCTATTCATAAGCGAATGCACGGCTTATTGACTATGTTGACCTATGGACGTAATCGACATAGAGATAATAATAATCGAGAATATCATCGAAAACATGCAAAAGTTACATATGCATCTCCTCTTTCAGCATCAATAATGTGCGCGTAAATCAAGTGTTCACAGTAGATAACAATACAGTGAAGGTATATTTTTTCGTTACGTAGCGAGTGAATGAAATGAAGAATCCATATTATTGGAATTCCTTCAATAGTCTGCAACATTTGATAACCTCATTTCAGTACTTCATTATCATTGGTGCTGGACGAATCATGACTGAATTATTCGTTAACTTTGCAGCAAAATGCAATATTTGTATGGAAACTGTTGATTTTTTAACACTCCAAGTACTGAAATGTTTTGAAATTATAAGGGCTCATATTTATTGCCAACGGGAGGACAAATGAAATCCTTGAAACTTTTTGTATATATTTTTCCAATTCTAAAGAACACTTTTGTAGCATTCCTTGCTTCAAATTCAAGCCACATATGTTGGTCATATAGTATTGTGAAATTGTTCAGGATAAATGAATAGTTAGTCCCAGGGTATTGAAGTGAAGATCTCACAAACCCGAGGGCCCATGGCCAGAGGGTTAGTATGTTGCTTGAGGTCATACACACATCTATTAATAATCGCGTTGCATACAAACATCTATAGCAGCGTCCAGACCAAGCACGCGAACTGTTTTCAAACAGTTCGAAAACAGTGCGCGAACTTGGTGGTGTGGAGTAATCGAACAGTTCCAGAGCAGTACACAAACTCCACAAAGTTCGCTCGAGAGACGAACCTCACGGAACATCACGCTTGAAATTTCCAGAACTGTTCACGATCACAGTTCAATTTTTGGCGTGGATAAGTAGCTCGCGAGCAGCACACAGGTCGCAAACAGTTCCAGAACTTCAATTTTGGTCCGGACAAGTCTTGAGTCATACTAATCCGTTATTGAATTCACAATATACATGTGTAGATAAGAAATAAACCGAAAATAATTGTAATGATAATTGGCCTGTAATCGGTGCTGAGGCAATAATGCATATATTTGTTAGGAACAATTCTGGTAACTGAATGTTCTGAATTTTCTGACGAAAATGCAAACAAAGCAGAGGAAGAAACATAAAACTCCCGAAGAGGTCAAGAGATATATACGACAAATTACTGAACTGAATGGTAGAAAACTGTTCAGAACATATCAGTGATACGGTGTTGCTGTAATATCTCAGGTGATCTACCGGGAACATTTTTCCATACTTTATGGTCCAAATATTCCATGGTAAAGAAGTCGTTTATGGTGAATAAGGCTCTTAAAATTGCTGATTACCTAAAGTTGATCGAATAAAAAATACACCAGCCAGAAAAGTCATGTCGTGAATTATGTTCTGCAAGGGCTATTACGTTCTTCTACTATATAAGAAAAAGGTATTATACCTTTCAGAATTTTAGACGTATGTTCAGTTTTGATCGAACTCTGTGTTGGACACTTATGGATTTACAATCTCAGTAAATTACAATGGCCTGAAAATATTCGATCACCTGCAAAACGACGTTAAATGTATAGAAAGCCCCTCAGAATTTAGAAGAGCAAATACAGGTTACTCTCTGATAGACCTTATCACAGTTTGGACGAATTTTATGATGATAACTTCCACTAATACTCACTTTGAAATACATCATACACTGAGCTACTGTTAGTGTCGAGCTGGACATTTTCTTTATTGTGATAAACATCTGTTATTATCAACTTAACTTATAACTTAATGTGTCTTCATGTACAGCTTATCCAATCCATCTTGGCACAGAACTAATAACGTATATGACCAGCAATCTCTGTGAAGTAAACTGAGATGAAAAAACATCTATTATATGTGTTAACTGTGTTGATATTCATTTCGAGAAAGTGTTTTTTCGTTCGTCATGGTCTACACTACCAGTGTGCAACTGGAAAAGTATCTGAGTTTGTGCCAAGATGGATTGGATAAGCTGAACTTTTATATAGTATAGTAGGTTTTAAATTTTATAGACTAAGTATAATATGCTTGTATACATTTTTTATCATTCACACACGCTTTGTCAATGAGAATCATTCTTCGGACCATAAAGCTATTTTTTATTATTATTATTATTACAGAGTATGTCGATATAATGTTCGTTGAGAGACATTTGAGTGGTTGGGAGGTGGAAACACATCTTGGTTGTGAGAAAGTGGGTTCACTCCCTGATTTTCGGGAGACTTCGATTCATGTTTTCGATTGGTCGCATCAAAGACCTACTACCATTTTTCTGGACTTCTGTACCCAAGATTTCCTATCACGTTTATGTTTGTTCATTCACGAACTAACAAGGATAACAGTTGTTATGTTATTTTGTAGTGCTTGAATCTCCCTCGGAAATTTTGAAGCTCGAATACCAACAGACGAACTGGTATATTACTTTTTAATCATAATCTCGGAGCTAAAACATCCATCAACTGATCGTCGATGTGGTGGCGACATATCTGTATTCACATGTCGCTATCCGGCCATGTTCTTATAATCAATCAAGGAACAAAACCGCTGAACTTGTTGAAAATCGTACGTTTATTGCTAAACTGATCAGTTGTCGATTTACGACAGTGATCATGAGCGAAGCCTTCATTACCTACCATTGAAATTGTTTTCTCAGACAGCTGAGATAACCTAGTCGGTGGAAGCGTCTGCCTCATAATCAGGTTGTTGAGGGATATGGGTATCACACTGATGCGCTCGGAGTATGCGCGGTGGGTAAAGTAGAAATGATCCTTACCGACAAATGGAATTCATTTGGCGAAAATGCGAACCATGCCGGACGTATAGCCTGGATTCGAAGCAGACAAAAATGATCGGCTTGGACGTTACACTTTCTCATGGGAATGCGATGTAAAAATGGACCTTTCGGTAATATAATGCTTACAACTCATACTACTATAGACTACTCATACTAGTATTGACCACTCAATTATATGTATATGTTTTACCATAACAATTATCTTCGAATATTCGGTATTCAACGAATGAAGAATCATTATCATTATTATGATCATTGTTTTTTTTATTGCAGGACGAAATCATGTTAGATCCATCAAACGCTGATCTTTATCTGCTGTGCATTTTGGCAGCCACCACATTATTTGTCATATGGCATTTTTACGACAGTTTTCAATACTGGAAGAGAAGAAACGTCCCTCATCTAAAACCGAGCTTTCCTTATGGGAACGCCTTGGGTGTCTTCCTGAACGAAACCAGTATAGGAGGGCTCTTCGCCACAGCCTATTCCACATTCAGAAAAGAAGGTCACAAACACGGGGGGATATACTTTTCGCACACTCCAGTCTACGTACCAGTAGATCCTGAGATAATTAAAAGGATCATCATCAGCGATGCTGAGATATTCCCCAATCGCGGGTTGTACATCAGCCCCAAAGATCCTGTATCGGGTCACTTCTTCAATATGGAAGGTGAGAAATGGCGTACCCTCAGGTCTAAAACGCCATCATCTTTCACTTCATTGAAGATGAGGAAGATGTTTTCCATAATGACGAATATGATTGATTCGTATGTGAAACTTTTGGAATCACAAATCTCAGGCCCTATCAACATAAAACCCACTATATCGCGTTTGACAACCGACATGGTCTCTGCTTGCCTCCTTGGTGTCGAAACCAACACGATGAAGTTTGAAAATGAGGAACTTCTTCAGCATGGAAGACACTTTTTCGACTACGGGTTCACAAGATACAAACTTGGCATGATCTTTTGCATACCCCGATATATTCTGGAGAAGTTTAACTTCCGGATGATCAGGAGGGGCACTGAAAATTACACCATGGACATGTTCAAGAAGGTTTATGACAACAGAAAAAAAGGTGGTTTCTTCAGAGATGATTTGACCGACTCCTTAGTGAAGCTGACCGAAAAGAGTGATAAAGAAAAGAGCTTCTCCGGGAAAACTGTGATGGATCCGTTGAAGATATCAGAATTTGTTGCAGTGGACTTTGGATTCTTCACTGCAGGGTTTGAAACGTCGTCGAGCACCCAAACTTTCGCTTTGTTTGAGCTTGCAAAAAATCTCGATTGTCAGACGAGACTGAGAAATGAAATCAACAGAGTATTGAAGAAACACCATGATGAGCTGTCCTATGACGCACTTATGGAAATGAAATACCTAGAAAATGTGATTGACGGTGAGCATACTGATTTCATACCTTAAACTGTCTTCGCAGGTAGTAACAGATCTAAGTGGGTCAACTTTTCACATATGAAAAAACAATCCAAAGTCCGAAAAGTATGGTATCATTCTCAAGTCTCGTCTCAAGTAGTTTTCCCCATGTATATAAGGTTAGCGAGACACTTTCAGAAATATGGAAATCTAATGACTGATGTGCTATTTTGTTTCTTCCGAGAGAAAAAAAATGTTTTCGAAAGATCATTAGAGACCACTAATTATTCGCTAATCAGTTGCGGAGGAAAAATATTCATTTTTTTATTGAACTTGACGTCAAGTTTTATCTTCCGAGTTCCCCAGAATTTCAACCAAACCACCAAATTAATATAATAATTTGCTAATATTGGGATGGAAAATGGATATTTTTTTCTTCATGATTTTTGGGGTTTTCAACCAGCCACAATCTGAGAAACTTAAGAATCAATATTGGAATCAAAACAACTGTAAAGATCAGAAGTCCACTCTTCTACACTCATATAGATTCCGATGTCTATTCTCATTTTTTGCAGATCGTGGTAGATTGAAAACCCAAAAACTTGCGAATGAAGGTAAATAATCTACCACAAAATAGTGTCTCTCAAACAGTTCATCATTTCCTTCTAGTTGAAAAATATACGAAGAATTTCGCTCATTTGAGGTCAACTGAGCGATATAACTCTTTCATTATTCAATTTTCTCCAATCATGTCAGAAACATTGGATTCCTCTAATGATTGTCTATAAACTTGCGAATACTGACTATAACTCGAAGCATCTCGGTCAAAAATTGTTCAGGCCAGTCTCAATTCATCTACAGAGTAGGTTAACGGACTAACGAGTTGATTTATTTTTATTCCCATGATTCGAAATCAACTTTCATTCATGGTTTGATACTTAGAACAATGCTCATGTTAACGTCAAGCGAAATTCCGGTGGTTGTATTGCCAAAACCATATGCAGGAATTTTTTTTGTGGAAAATCCTGAACTCACACCTGTCAGATATAACCCTCATAAAATAGATCAGCTATACGATGACTTACATTAGCACCCCGCACTCGATTGAGGACATCATCATATTCGTCTTTCACGAAACATTTTTTTCAGAAACACTCAGAAAATATCCAATTCTACCATTACTACCAAGATTATGTCAAAGCAATTATCCCGTTCCTGGCACGGATTTGGTGTTAGAAAAGGGAACTCATGTCGTGATTCCCTTGATGGGTATCCACAATGATCCAGAATACTACCCAAATCCGGAAAAATTCGATCCAGAGAGATTCAACAGTGAAAACAAAGGAAACAGGCCACATGTGGCTTATTTACCGTTTGGTGAAGGACCCAGAATTTGTATTGGTGAGTGTTGAGGAGATTCAGTCGTCGATGAACTTGTTTACACCCTGATTACCTACCTAACATAGTTTCAAGTTGCGTACGTTGGTGACAATGCAATGATACCACCGTCTGTCACCTAGTATTCTTGTAAAACATGTTTAACAATAAGAGATGCATCAAATTAAAACTAATGATCAAATCTAATCAAACTGACAACTCACACAATCCATACTCGTAGCAACGAAGGATACATATCCTTCTTTTCGAACACAATAAAATTGATAGTGAAGTATTAAGTGGATCATAAATAAAGATGTGGGTCAATATTGTATTTTTCATTAGTCTGTTCAATTGCTCTAGTGCCGAACGTTTGAACGTTGCAATTTGTTTACTTCTGCTCAAAGTGGGTAACTGACGTGATATGTCAAACAAAATATTATTCTCTTTTTACGTCGAAAAGTGTCCACTATAATTCGCTCTATTATCTCTTAACGAGAAAAAAACACACTTCGAATGAACATCCATTCCTACTCAAAGAACAAAAATACTGTCGTTCTGCCATCATTACCAAAATTTTCGACCAATTTCAGTTCAGGCGGAATATTTGGAACGTCGTCAATATGGCGTCGTGATGATTTCAACACTCAACATATTTGACATTGGAAAAATTATTGGAAATAATATGGATTCTCAAAAAGATTTCACCTCTCATCTAGTGCATCTGGGGAAAAATCGACACGATGAAACATTGATGACGAGACCATGTCCTTTATGTTTTATATAGTATAGGCGAATATCGCACTGAAAATATGATTCAATGCATTATTGATGGGAAAGGCTGATTATTGGTGGGAAATGTTTAGTTTGGTGCCAGAAACAACCCATTGAAATTCTCACCCCAAAACCTTGTTTTTTTTTCGTGGTACATTTTGGCCCCCAAGAAGGGGGATAAAACGCGCCACAGAGAAAAATGCAAAAGGTTTGGGGGTGGGAATTTCAATGGGTTGTTTCTGACACCAACTAAACAGAAAAAGTTTTTTGTTCCACGGGTATAGCACAAAACTGGTCTACCTCAACTGTTCCTGATAGTATAATGAGCAACATTGTATGTCTTCAATTAAATTTGTTCAGCTGATAACACAAATACTTCATTGTGTTACAGTTGAAATATGATTTCAATTGCATTTCCTCACGTGATGAAACAATTACTTCACTGTTTTACAGATGTAGTTATCATCACACAATTAATCAGATCTTCCATGGAATGTCAAATTTCAAGCAATGACAGCTCTAAAAAAATTCACCGGCCGTCATCCTGGGTAACTGCCGTATAATAAATTTTGCTGCTGCAAAATGCTTGTTATGCATCCGATTGCACGAAGAAATTATTTCTGCCGATGGATTTACGCCACAAATAGACTTGATAAAAAAAAGATGTCGAATATCTTCGTTTTTATTTATTCGTGATGTCATTTCGATTGGGAAAATAATAAATATGTTTGTCCTATGATGGTACTTTTCCATTTAGATTTACACCAATTTGCCTTCTTTGATAGAGATTTGCGGCCCACCTAGTCTACCGTCTTCAAAGTTCTAGCCGACCAGTGACTTTGAGTTTGACATGGATGACGAGAATGTATTTCCAGTCCAATCAATGCCTTTTTTAATAAATTAGGAAGGACTGTTCCCCGATGTCTGGGAAGTTTCAAAAATCATACTTATGAAAAAGGTAATGAACAATTACTAGACAATTACCGACCAATTTCTATAGTGACATTTTTTCGGAAATTCTCGAAATCTCACTTGAACAGAGGAAATCAAATCATTTCGAAAAACATTGTTTATTGCATGGAAACCAATTCGGGTTCAGGATCAACCATTGATGATTGTTGGGGATGTTGTGAAGGGCTTCGAGTTGAGTAAACATGTTGATATAACTTCATGTAACCAAAGCAAGGCCTCACTGGGAAAGTTGAAGTTTTACGGTATGAGGGGACTACCTTTTCTGTTAACTTTTTCCATCACCTATTGTTATGTTCGCGGTTGAGGCAACATTGATCAATTCAGACAAGTATCTTTGGAAATCGAATAACATCATAGAAGACACAGAGAATAAATCTGAGAAGTGGTATTATGCTTATAATCTGTTTCAACTGATTATCAAATTACCACATGAAAATTAGACAGATTATCAGGTAATGATGTGGATGATAGGCTGAACTGGTCAGACCATATAGAAAAACTCAGCTCAAAATATCTAGCTATATTTTTCTAATCAAACAACTCAGGAATGTATTGAATACACCTACTTCACTTCCAGTTTATTACTCTATTGTGCATTCGCAAGTGACTGATGGTGTTATTCTTTGTGAAACTGCAAGCAGAGCAGATACAATTTTCAAAAAATCGAATAATAGCGAATACAGACTACAGCCACCACTGTGAACCAACTTTTGTTAAATATGTAATATTGCCACTTCATTACCTGTTTATTTATCAATCCATACACACACAAAAGTAATTTCGCACTGCCATCAGAATCGCATAATTGAAATACACGTTCTCTAATTTTATCGAGACCCCATTTCAACAAAATCAAAGAATAACTCGCCCCAAATAGCACTTTTCATTAAATTACCTGTAAACATAAAGCAACTTCCAATGAACAGACCTGTAATAAAAATTGAATCATTTCTTATCGAAAGCACCTTCTACTCAGTTGGAGAAATGTATGTTGATGTTTGGAACATTGTGTAAGGCTCTGAACCAATTATTTTTCTTTTTCTTTTTCACATGTATGTATGTGTACTAGTTATAATGGTGTCATTTTTTTGTTCATTCCTTATGTTTCAGTTATGCCAACTTCATTCTGATATTGCTTTTCTCTTGATATTGTAGATATTTTATTGACTTGCTACAAATATTCATCTACATAACGTAGGCAAACAAATCAGTATCTATCTATCTATCTATCCATCATGTTATTCGTAAAATCATTGCGTTATTATCTGTTATAGCCGTGAAAATAGTATAGTGTATAAGGGGCATGGAATGCTCATTTCCCACTCAAAATGACTATCATTCCTTGCTCGTTGAACAATAATATACTATTTCGATCTCGTCTTGTTGTAGGTGAACAATCGTTCACCTTCCATCCTGAGAGAAGGATATAAATTAGTACATTTTGGAATGATCGTGAATTGACAACATTTATTTTTTCCACAAAGTGGTGAAGATTGATATAGTATTCGAAAATAGGCATATTCCACGTTTGAACAAAAATCAACAACTGGAATTTGGAGAAAAAGTGTTTTGATGGCCTGCTCGACACAATGATACTTGTTCTTGAATACAAACTATTCTAGTTTTGACATATCACTGTCATGGAGTGATGTGTCGTGATCTGTCAACGTTGTTGTTGGATTTCAGTACAAAACAACTTGGGAAATTAGTGATTTCAATGAAGGATCCCATTGATTACATTAGTATTTAGAGTTTTGCTCCAGATGATCACCAATTCTAGTTTCGAACATTTCTTGCAGGCTATTTTTTTCTGTTGCGGATTTTTTGAAAATACTGCACAATTTCCGAGTATAATTCGATTTCTAACGAGATCTAGAAAAATCAGTTATAGAACTATATTCAACAATTCCTAATTTTTTTGCAGGAAAGAGATTTGGTTTGCTACAGTCCAAAGTGGGATTGGTAGCGCTAATCAAAACTTATGAAGTCACACTGAATGAAAAAACGAGCACAGATATCGAATTCGTTTCGAAAGAGTTGATTCTGAGGAAAGTTGGCGATATTTGGATTAATCTGAAGAGAATTTGTTGATCCAGTCAATCTAATAAAATAGAGAGGTTCATTTCAAGTCGTAGTAGTTTTATTGAAGTTCGAAATAAATATTGTTTAATCGAATAAAAAGATAGTTTAATTTAATTTACTTCCGAACCCCTTCACGATTAAAATTCGTTTCAAATGGCGAATCTTTGCTGTTTTTATGTAAACAATAATAAATCACTCGAAAACAAATTGCAAAACAGCTCGGGATTTATCACGCTTAATCCGAATATGAAAAAATATTGAGATGAGAAGTATGTAAGGTCAAAAAGCTCATCAGACTATTTATATAGAAGCGAATAAATAAAGATCGATTAAAGGAAATGAGTGTTCCACAGTAATGACAACATTTGGTAAAGTAGTAACAACTGAAACTGAAAACAAAACATGACAAAATTTTGATTTGGAACACGAAACGAGAATCCAATACCGAAAGTACAGTTCAACATCACTTCTACTAGGAGGAATCAAGAAAACGTATGTATGAACCAAATTATTGATATTCTTCTTTGCAATAGACAATTAAATTCATTTGATACATCAGTTGATATCAGTTCAATTGAATATTTCGTAATCATCTGGACATTCTAGTGAAAGTGATATTTTTCTTACAAATAGCTCTATAATTTGCTTTACGTAGATATTTTCCATGCATGCTACCTATTGGATTAAATATTCATATGCTTGTTATACGAAATTATTAAGAAAAATTGATAACCCAGCGCTCGACGCACCATGAATAGACCAGGAGGTCATGACAGGTGACGTTCCACCATTTTTTCGTGCATGCTTTTCTAAGGATTGATAACTTATCCTAAAATATCAAAGATAGTTGGAGTTTTAGCCCCCCCGCGCGTCCTCTTCATAAGGAAAAACGCTTTTCTTTCTGTAGCGAATTTTCGTGTTTTTCCGTGATATTTTACTGCATGCCATTGTAATATGCGGAAGTTCAAACTAATTGAAGCTCTCATAATTGATGGCATGCACCCCGCAGCGGCCCAAGATGATCAAAGGGTTATGAAAACCTGAAAAAAAATCAAAGAAAATTCCGTGTATTCAAATTGCATGCCGATGTGAAGAATTGAAGTTCTTGCAATAAAAACACTATGGAAAAATTGGCATGCACCCCTCGTAGGACGAATGGTGAAAAATTTCCGGAAAATTCTGTAAAATTTTAACAGCGATTTTCCGTGATTACAAACTGCATGCCATTGAAGAAATACTTAATTCGTACCATTAATCAATAGAAGGAAATTTGGCATGCACACCAGGGTGTTGCAAAATAGAGGCATGCGTGACGAAAGTTGCAAAAAACACTGAGCAAATTCAGGTGACTTGTTTTTGCATGCCGTTTTGAATTTCATGAATTTACCTTGCTTCAAGTCATGAATGTAAATGGCATGCATGTAGCTACAGCCCAATACACAAAAATTGTGAAAAAATTAATAAACATCAATTTTTGAATTGAAAAAAATCTGAAAAATGCCGTGACTTCTTTTTGCATGCCGCTATGTACTTTTTTGAGCCGAAATGCAAAATAGCATGCATGTAGCTTTATGATTATTGGTTAAATAAACAAAAAAAATCACTGATTTAATAATTTTATTATTTTTTTAATTTTTTATGAAAAATGAAAGTAGAAAATCATTTTCAGCATCATTATTTTATACATGAAGTATTATAAATAAATTCACTCGCCGCCCTATTTGGGTAAATATTCCCATCTTAACGCTTAGCCGATGTATCTGAGGCGTGAGTGCAAGTGAGCCAAGAATGCTCTCAGCTGACACCCTCCTACCGCACCACATGCTGCCAGAGCCCAGCTAAATATAAAATCTTGACCTGATACATCATGCCGACTGGTAGCGAACTTGTTGTTTACTTCTATAAGGTGGTATAGCCAATGGCGTAGCGTGTAGCGTCTATCATACTGTAGTAGTAACCTCTCGTGCTAGTCGACGTATGATAGGCCACGTTTAGACTAGAGACCAGGAGTTTCGAGTCATTTGAATTGATTTTTTTTACAATTCTTGAATGTTGGACTGTGATAACATGTATGTTATTTCAGCCATCAACTTGAAATAATGTTTATTCAAACAATTTTCATGGAGCTACATGCATGACATTTCGTATTTCAACTTAAAATAGTATCTACCAACAAACTACAAAGCGGCATGCAAGAAATGAAGTAAATTCATCAAATACACAACGGCATTCAAAAACAAGTCACCTAAATTTGCACTAATTTTTTGCAACTTTTATTATTATTAAAAATACGATGGGCTTATTCAACATGCATGCCATTTGAATTAGATAATTATTCCGTTATAAAATTGATATTCATTCTTATTAGGAGTGATGTGGAATCACGAGAAATCGGTGTTAAAATTTTACAGAATTTTCCGGAAATTTTTCACCGTTGGTCCTACGAGGGGTGCATGCTAAATTTTCCATAGTGTTTTCATTACAAAAACTTCAAATCTTCACATCGGCATGCAATTTGAAAACACGGAATTTCCTTTAAAATTTTTTCAGGTTTTCATAACCCTTTGATCATCTTGGGCCGCTGCGGGGTGCATGCCATCAAATATTAGAGCTTCAATCAGTTTGAACTTCCGTACATTACAAAGGCATGCAGTAAAATATCACGGAAAAACACGAAAATTCGCTACAGAAAGAAAAGCGTTTTTCCTTATGAAGAGGACGCGCGGGGGAGCTAAAACCATGACTATCTATGATATTTTAGGGTTAGTTATCAAGCCTTAAAAAGGCATGCACGAAAAAATGGTGGAACGTCACCTGTCATGACCTCCCGGTCTAGAAGGCGTGGAAGTAGCTGTTTTAGATAGACTTCCTTTTCGTGAATGAATAAAACGTCTTTGAATGATATACACCAGTGGTCGGCAACACGCGGCCCGCGTACCTCCTACATGCCCATGACTGTTTTGTAAAATTTGTATAAATATCTGAATAATGCATTTAAGAAATTCAAAGAAATGCAGACGGGCAAGTTCGCAGCGATCTTGCTGCGAATTTTCCATTTTTTTATGAAATCAATGACCTTGTTAAATTTTATGGCAGCTTGCCAGCTGATTTCGACGAGTTAAAGAGGTTTCAGAAGTTCATTACAATTTTTGGTAGCACTTATTTATGCGAACAAACTTTTTCAACTACAGAAAAAATAAATTTGCTTCTCGTCTCACAGATGAGCATTTGAGAGCAATTCTACGTATTTCAACTACAAATATGATAATAATAATAATAATAATAAGAATAGTTTATTGTCTGCCATACATACAAATTGCAAAGAAAAGTCCTGCATAGTAAATATTGACATACAAAAGGAGTAGTGTTAGGTCTATTGACCAATTCTGACACACTCTCCTGAACAAAGTGTCTCCCCTATAGTAGTATATCATAACTGAATTGATTCCTGTACAGTACATCTTCAACTAACTAAAAATGAATCAAGTAAAAAATGATGGATTTTAAACCCCTTGCACAATAATATTTGCAAATATAATAGAAATGTAATAGGTATTACTTATGAAAAAAAAAGTCATAAACAATGTATTTCATATCGTTTCAGATCGGAGTAATAACTCCTTTTTTATATTTTTTTCGAAGGAATTCAATGACATAAAAAAGTTTGGGATATCCAGGTAATGACTAGCCGATGCGATTTGATAAGTGAAACTTGACTTATATATTTCCTTCCTATGCATGGGAATGTCGATTCCGTTTTTTCTCCTGATATTCAGATTATGGATGTCACTCCTATATGTTACTTTCCTGTATAGATATTCTGGAGTTTTAGTTTTCAACACCTTATAAAAAAACAAAGAGAATGTAGTCTGCGCCGGTTCTTCATGTTCAACCAGCCCACCTCTTTGAGCTTATGAGAAATTCTGTCTTTCCGCCTCAATCCATAAATGAATCGCAAACACGAATTTTGAACCTTTTGTATGCGATATGCATCAGATTTGCGAAGGAAAGGCCCATACACTGTATCGCAATGATTGAAATGGGACAAAACCAGAGAATTCATACTTGCCCGATGAGGATATAACAGTTTGAGAGAGGAGTAGGCCGATTGGATTTTTTTTGAAACATGTTTATCAAAACACATCTTTCTGTCTATATATAGACCTAGATCCTTAATATGATCACTGAATTCCAATACGTCACCATCAATATGTATATCGAGTTGGTTCATTGCTATTCTTTTCTGATTGTCAACATACAAGAAATAGCCTTCCAAAGGTAAGCGTCCATAGGTACGCATCGTACGTATCGTACGGATCGTATAAAACGGATCGATTTGTGGTAGTGCGTCCACTGTATCCGTAGCGATCGGATTGCCGATGCGACGGTCGGCTTTTAAGTAACATTCGCATTTTCGTAGTGAGTTGACGATCGGAAACATTACAGTGTGTAATGTTTCCGATCATGGAAAGTGATGAAGAACTTGTCATTATTGCTTTGTTATTGGATGAAGAAGAAAGGAGGGGAAATAAGAGAAGACATAGATTGTGGATACATGACATATTCAAAAAAAGATCACAATTTGGAGAATATCATACACTATTCACTGATTTGCTCCATGATATGCGTAATACCAAATATAATTAAAGCACGTGTGTTTACTTAGTGTCGAAATGTAACAAAATTCAAATGATCTGTGAGGCGACCAGTGACTACCTATTGTGACATGCGTCCACTTATCGGCAATCCGCATGTTGTCATACGCACCAGTCGGAAAAGTTGCCCCTTCGATAAATTTCATCGACATTACCGACGGATCGATACGTGCGATCCGTCCGCTGCCGGTCAGTGGACGCATATGTATAACTTACTATACTAATAATTCTAAAATCCGTTTCGTACGATCCGTACGATACGTATAGTACGATGCGTACCTATGGACGCTTACCTCAAATACAACCTCGAGTATCACGCTGACTTTTATATAGAATCAGTTATTCACTTTGTAGTTCTCTTTTTTGTTTTGTGAATCTCTCTCATTTCTACTGATTAATAAAATGAAAAATTTGTATTATGAAAAACCCAAATATGTGTAACTATTACGTATATGAAATAAAATGCCTACATTTGAACAATTTTTGATAGCATTTTTGTTTTTTCTATGGCTATGGGATTCGGCCAATTAAACTAGTATGAGCTTCTAGGTTGATATCACGGGTGCGGAGCGCCTTAACTTTATTTTGCCTCTTTGTGGCACTTGCCTGCCAAAAGGTTGCCGTCTGCTATACACGAACGCATCAACAGAGAGTATTCTAAAAATGAACAATTTGTTCAGGCCAGCCTCAACTCACCTACACTGTAGGTTGACGGACTAACACCTATTAGAAAACAACTACTCCCCTGGCTAATACCACGAAGGGCATTGAATTACATCCAACAGGTGTTAGTGTGGGATTCTTCACAGAAGAAATTCTACATATGCTCTTGGCGATACACCACTAGAATTGATTTTCAATTATTGGGACGGGACACACTTGCAGACCGGTTTCAGGCTTTTTGGCCACTCGTCAGTGCAAGGCAGTGCCATGATCAACATGAGTCGATGACTTCCCATAATTAAAAATCTTACTCGAGCAGAGTATCTTCCCTAGACTTAGGCTGATACAAACAACTAGCAAAATAGCCGTTGCTGCGCCATCTGCCCGTGGACTAGGTACTAACCAAGAGCATATCCGCATGACCCCAATTCCTTGTACAAGGAAAATACGAATAAAACAAATATTCTTGGGGATGCTTGAAGACTGGCTTTAAATCAAATATTCTAAAAATTAACAATTTGTTCAGGCCAGCCTCAACTCACCCACACTGTAGGTTGACGGACTAACACCTATTAGAAAACAATTACTCCCCTGGCTAATACCACGAAGGGCATTGGATTACATCCAACAGGTGATATTGTGGGATTCTTCACAGAATAAATTCCACATATGCTCTTGGCGATACACCACCAGAATTGATTTTCAATTATTGGGACGGGACACACTTGCAGACTGGTTTCAGGCTTTTTGGCCACCCTTCAGTGCAAGGCAGTGCCATGATCAACATAAGTCGATGACTTCCCATAATTAAAAATCATACTCGAGCAGAGTATCTTCCCTAGACCTAGGCTGATACAAACAACTAGCAAAATAGCCGTTGCTGCGCCATCTGCCCGTGGACTAGGTACTAACCAAGAGCATATCCGCATGGCCCCAATTCCTTGTACAAGGAAAATACGAATAGAACAAATATTCTTGGGGATGCTTGAAGACTGGCTTTAAATCAAATATTCTAAAAATGAACAATTTGTTCAGGCCAGCCTCAACTCACCTACACTGTAGGTTGACGGACTAACACCTATTAGAAAACAACTACTCCCCTGGCTAATACCACGAAGGGCATTGGATTACATCCAACAGGTGTTAGTGTGGGATTCTTCACAGAAGAAATTCCACATATGCTCTTGGCGATACACCACCAGAATTGATTTTCAATTATTGCGACGGGACACACTTGCAGACCGGTTTCAGGCTTTCTGGCCACTCGTCAGTACCTAGTCCACGGGCAGATGGCGCAGCAACGGCTATTTTGCTAGTTGTTTGTATCAGCCTAGGTCTAGGGAAGATACTCTGCTCGAGTATGATTTTTAATTATGGGAAGTCATCGACTTATGTTGATCATAGCACTGCCTTGCACTGACGAGTGGCCAAAAAGCCTGAAACCGGTCTGCAAGTGTGTCCCGTCCCAATAATTGAAAATCAATTCTAGTGGTGTATCGCCAAGAGCATATGTGGAATTTCTTCTGTGAAGAATCCCACACTAACACCTATTGGATGTAATCCAATGCCCTTCGTGGTATTAGCCAGGGGAGTAGTTGTTTTTTAATAGGTGTTAGTCCGTCAACCTACAGTGTAGGTGAGTTGAGGCTGGCCTGAACAAATTGTTCATTTTTAGAATATTTGATTCAAAGCCAGTCTTCAAGCATCCCCAAGAATATTTGTTTCATTCAACAGAGAGTGTTTGTAAATAAGTAGAAAAATAATTCCAAAAACTATAATCTCTCCATAAAAATACCCAATTTCTTTCTAATTGAGGAGTCTTGGATGTGGATATGTCCATAACCAGACTCGGATGGTTTTGATGAAATTGAATCGAATATTTCTTCATATATAAAATGTCACATAAGAGCAATGCAATTATCGAAAACTTACAGCGGTAATTGCATTATATCAAGTCACCATAACAACACATTTGAAACCGTATCGCTAGACGTCAGTAAACAACACAAATAAATGTCAGATGAACTTCAAAAATAGAAAAACATTTCGCGTTTTGGTGAGTGCTCCATACAATCTATAGAGGAGAGTATAAATGAACAAAAAATAACATTTCCTCGAGAATTCCTTTATTCGTGAAACATTCCAATGAATTACATTCTTGCCTAAAAAGGACCAGATAATTTTCATTCAAGCGTGATATACAAATTGCATTCGATTATTTTCATATTTTGTAAAAGTGCCCGAAACAATATGAAAATAAACTCTTGCGATTTTTAGATATCACGCTTTCTTGCAAAATTATCGGTGATTTTCATGCACTCGTGCAATTATAACCGATAACATTCATACTTACCTGACAGAAAAATTGAATTCATCTGGTTTCACAAGTACATCAAAAAATCACTAGTAGGGAAACAGCTGTTCAACGACAAATAATGAACCACTAAATCTTCGGGCAGGACTTTGAAACCACAGAACGATATTATAATAATGGTAATAATAATAATGAATTTATTGACAGATTTATATCATTACAAACAGTAATATCTACATATCTATCAATGGGATACAAGATTGGATATTGTCCATTCTTACTCTTGCTCCTTACAATACAATAACAACAACAACAACAAAGAAAATAAGGAAGGAAGTTCAAACATATAAACAATAGTGATATTCCCAAAAATAAAATAGTTGCATTTATTCAGATATAACAGGGGATGATTCGGATGTCGGTACAGATATTTATACGGTACTACAAATATATTCCCTCTTACAGTTGCTGAAATACGACTATTATTGATGTGATGTTCAATAAAAATTTACAATATGAAGGAGGTGATCATGTATTACTGCTTATTCAATAGAGTTTGTTTCAGGTGATGCCTGAAACTACCAATAGATTTTGATAAGAGAGAGGGTTGGAGACCGTTGTAGAACTCGGCTATTGTATACGTAAAGGTTTTCTTGAATTGTTCGGTGAAATGCCTGACAACATGAATCATTTTACGCCTAATGTTCACATTATGAACATCAGTTCTGAACGTTATCTTGTTGTAGAGGTATAGGGGTGTCTTTGTTATGAGTACTTTCCGAAATGATACTGAAGAATGAAGTGTTCGCCTGTCAGACATCTTGAGCCACTTGAGTGTATGAGAAATTGGTTCTTTTCCTTATTCCGAACGAAAATCTCAGTCATGAGTTTTAAACTCTTTGAATTCGTCTCTGCTAGTTTTTGTTTAGAAAATAATGATAGACAACATTACAGTGATTGAAGGTGGATAGCACGATAAATTCACAAATATGTAATTTTGTTTTGAGACTCGGGGAGTGTCTATGAGGATATAACATCTTCCTTCTACCAAATGCTCTCTGAATCAAGGTTGAAATGTTTTTGTGAATTTGAGTTCGTCATCTGAAATAACTTCCAGATTTTTCACCTGATCACCAACTTTTGATATGGATCTTTTTTTCCAAATTTTATCACTGAACATTTGGAAGTATTGATTTCAAAGTCATGCTTTTTCTATAGTTCGACGAAGTGGTTTAAATCCTCATTAATGTAATTTTCGCTCTCCCGTGCTTCGGTGAGTGTGAAAATAGTATATTATGCAACGATCGTGTAATGATGGTTATTAATATATGAGCATGAACCGGGATACGAAACGAGCCGAAGGTGAGTTTCGTATGGTTTATGCGAGTGTATTAATAACCATTACATGAGAGTTGCATACGCTATTTTATCTACACCCAATAAATAATGAAGAACTGAAAATATTATAATATTAGGTATTTATATTGAACACAATAATAGTAGGTAATCAATCGTATTTCTTTGAAAAATTCTACAGAATTATAATTAATGGTATAACCACGGAAAATACAACAATGAGAAGAAAAAAAATGAAAAAAAGTCTTTGCCGAGGTTTGGTATTGAACCTGGGACGTTTGAGATTACTGCCCGCGCCGCTGACCACTCGACCATGAAAGCACATTCGATTTGAAAGAAAATAACAACATATCTGTTGCATTTGTCAAATGAAAAATATAATCCTTTCGATTGTATTTTTTTCTTGTCTAAGACATCTGTGGAGGAGTCGCTGGTAATTCTTCTATATCACTGCTATAAGACATTTTCATTCGATTATCGAATATTGACTGAATTCTTCAAAAATTCAATACCTACTGATTTTGACTTGACAAACGTCAAAATGCAAAGCTTGCACATCATGCTTGATTGAAAAATAATGGGTTTCTATTGGTTGAAAATCTGTATCGTAATGAAAATCTGTATCGTAAAGCTTTGGTTTCCTAAGATAGCGGTGCCGTCATATAGCGGCCGTAAAACAGCGTTGAATGACGTCACAATAACGTTGTCTATGTAAACAAAATAGCGCGATTTCCTAAGAAGCGGTAACTGTCACCGTAACGTCAAAAAGCGGTGCCGCCATTTGCATGACGGCCGTCTTGTCGGTGTCAGATAGTTTCGTGAACGTTTTATTGATAGCGGTGACTATTTATAATTCGTATTTGTGTTTTTTACGAACAAAATGAGTTCCAACTCTTGGAGCAGCGAAGACGACGAAGTTTTAATAGATTTTGTACGTAACCATGGAGCTATATATAATATAAAAAGTAAAGAATACAGAAAAACTCAATTAAAGCAGAATTGGTGGCGTGAAATTGGAGAAATTCTGTAACTCAAATCATATCTTATGTGGTGAAGTACGTAATCAAATAACTGTGGTGTAAGGCGAAAGTATTCTCTGAGCTTTTCTTCATTGCTCAGTAAAACGGCGACGTACTAAAATCTCAAATGCACCTTCTGTACCACGAGATTTGAATAAATTGTCTTCCGTCATACGACTATTTTCCTTTTTTGATGATATAGTTCGTCCTCCAGGTAAATTAATAAAGCTAAATCAAGGTCGTCCATTTTCTCTCCTGGATACTTTTGACGTTTTTGTTAAAAAAAAAAATTACTGACGGTGTGTACGGTCGTGGAACTTTCCACATGTAGTCACCGTAAAGACGGCCGTCTTTTTGCGTCCGTCATATTACGGCCGCTATATGACGGCACCGCTATCTTAGGAAACCAAAGCTTCATGGATTTCATTATAAAACGGGTGGTGGGCATATAAGTGTATTATTAGAGTACGGGTGTAGATAAAATAATAAAACTGTGTATCGTCAGCATATATGTGACATTTAAGTTTTTTTAGACCAGCTGTCAGTTGGGAAGTATAAATTATATAAAGAATAGGTCCAAGGATTGTGGCACACCTGGAGAATTTTTTTCGAAATTTGAAACGTGGCCCTCCACTCTTCCCATTTGATATCTATTTGAAAGATAGTTATCGAAAAATTTTAAAGTGTCATCAGATATACCATTATAGTGCAATATAGAACGGAGCAATTTGTGATTCAAGGTATTAAATGCCTTACTGAAATCAATTAGTATAAGAAGCGAAAAGTTGACGATGTCTTCATTCTCATTGCAGGTCATCAGCATGTTTGAACCAGCTCGCATCACCCTGTATTTATTGAGCTTAGCAGCAGCTATATTCCTTTTCCTTCTGTGGAAATTGTACGAGAAATTTCACTACTGGAAAAGACGAAACGTCCCCTATATCCCACCAATCTTTCCATTCGGTATCACTTGGCAACTCTTCACAGGCAAAGCATCACTTGGTGAGATTTACTCCGACGTTTACTCAGAGTTCAAGAAACAGGGACACAAGCATGGCGGAATTTACTATCTCTACACTCCAATGTATATAACAGTAGATCCAGAAATAATTAAAGGAATCCTTATCAGCGATGCTGATAAATTCGCCAACCACGGTTTCTATAATAGCGCGAAAGATCCTTTGTCGAGACACCTGCTGAACATTGATGGTGGAAAATGGAGAACACTGAGATCCAAACTTCCTTCTTCCTTCACTTCGGCAAAGATGAGGAAGATGTTTACGATAATGACAACGATGGTCGATCCTTATTTGGAACTTTTGGACTGTCTGGCAAGAAACTCAGATCCTATCAACATAAAGACCGCTGTAGCGCGATTTACAACTGACATGACAGCAGCTAGCCTCCTCGGGATCGAAACGGACACTATGAAATTCAAAAACGAGGAGCTCCTTCGACATACCAGAGGCTTTTTCGACTTCCAGTGGAACAGATACACGGTGACTATGATAGTGTGCGTTTCTCGATACCTCCTTGAGAAATTCAACTTCCGAGTGATGAGAAAAGACACGGAAGACTACGCCATGGATATGTTCAAGAAAATTCTTGATCAAAGAAAGACTGAAGGTCTCTTCAGAGATGATTTGACTGATTCCCTGATCAAGCTGACCGAGATGAAAGACAAGGAAAGGGATTTTTCAGGCAAGGAAATCATGGATCCTCTTGGATTCGAAGAGTTTGTTGCAGTGGATTTTGGATTTCTGGCTGGGGGATTCGAAACGCCTTCTAGCACTCAAACGTTTGCCTTATTCGAGCTCGCAAAAAATCCCGAGTGTCAGATGAGGTTGAGAGAAGAAATCAACAGGGTATTAGAAAAATATGACAATGAACTTACTTATGACGGAATTATGGAGATGAAATACCTGGATAATGTTATTGATGGTAGGTTAACTTTCACAGGTTGCATGATTTCCGTAAACAGAATTATCAATCAATATGTTTATTGTACATAAAAACAAATTCTCGTTGACAAACACTGGTAAATTATATATACATAAATTCGAATTCAATTCAAATACGATATTTAAAACTTAAAAATGCAGGCATGTGGGTATATACATGATAATCAAGATTGAAATTAATAAAATATCATCAAAATTCTTCATTTTTTTAAATATGAATAATCATTATTTTGAATCGTCATGAAACTCTACTAAACTATAGTATGCTTTATCAACAAGTACTTTTTTTGTTATCTCTCTGAAAATATCATACTCCTTCAACTTAATTTCATATGGTAATATATAATATTAAATTTTCACTTAATTATTCATTGAATGTGCGAACAGAAAATTTGGTTTCGTTGATGGAAAATGGTAAAACTTTGAGTAATATCGACGGATTTCCTGAATGGAATTTTATATTATATATGAACATATAAAGCATAATAGATGAATAAGTCGAATAATAAATGGAATTTCGATTCTTTGGCATGGTAATGAATAACTGTGATCGAAAACTTAACGCCATTTCTGAAAAATCAAAATAGTGACAGTGATAATAAACAATAAGATCGAAAACATTGGTTTGAAAGTTGTGATTTTTTCCAAAATGATATTACTTGCACTTTCCAATGAGGTTCACACATTCAAGGAACTCGAAACTTCAATATTTTTTCCTCCTGAAGATGCCATTCTTGTTAGCGAAACGCACGTCGAGTACAAGGGATATCAGTTTGGTATTAGAGTAAATGATCTCTACAAGAAATTTCAACTTTCACTCCGAAGTTTTCCGAAGTATTCGACTATACAAGCGAGAATAAAACTGTTTTTTTTTGAGGGAGTGGGTGTGGAAAGATTGATCGACAGTGAAATGTTGACTAATCGAACTACCTTCTGTCTAAATAAATACGGATCAATGATATTTGGAGGAATACTAATTTATCATTTTTCGATAAATTACCAAGATGATATCTGAAATATCTAATCATTTGTAACTTAACGATTATCTGATATGCACTTTGCTTTAATATTATCTCGAATATAAGATATCAGGTCTTTCTGAATAAAATCAAGATACAGGTGATTTTCAATTAACCTGAGAATCAGATACGCAAGAGGTCGAAAAGATACGATGATAAGATGCCTGAATTTGAAGTAACTCCAATTCCCACTCTTTGTTCTGCTACTTTCAGAGCATAGTAGAGAGGCAACACCGATCGATTTTCGAATTCCTTAAATCGATCTAAACAATAAGAAATTTTCATAAAAGAAGTAACATAACACTGTCAAATGGATAATATATATAGTACCGCTTATCTAATCCATCTTGGCACAGAACTAATGACGTATATACTCAGCAACCTCTGTGAAGTATTTATTCTAAAATTTAAAAAAAAACACCTATTATATGTGTTCACTGTGTCGAAGTTTATTTCTAGAAAGTGTTTTTTCTTTCGTCATGGTCTACACTACTAGTGTGTAACTGGAAAAGTATCTGAGTATGTGCCAAGATGGATTGAATAAGCTGTACATTTCCATACAACACAAGGGAAACAGAGAGGTATTTATGATAATGTTTCACTCACCTCATTCTCAACCAAAACAAGCATGTGCCTTAGAGAGGGACTATACCTCGATTTTGATTTCCCACTAAATATTTGAAATATACAAAAACTTTTGAGAAGAATTCGACCATATTTTCACTCATGGGCTCAAGAAATATTTTTTTTTGAGTGAAACAAGTTTGTCTCGGCTGAGAATGAAATGCTACTTCATGGGTATATTGTGGTGATTTCTCTTCATTTGATAAATGTCGTGTGGAAATACCATATGAATTTGATTCAGAATTCGTGAGCTGGGTATACACATTGAGCAAGAAAAAGTGACTCTTATACGATTTAGTGCCAGTAGCTGAATATGAATCTTCTCTGCTTTTTTTGAAAGAACCAAAAGCATTCGAATGAAATACAACTATAAACAGGGAGTGTTTGCGAGTGTTTTATGTAACTTCTTTGATAGAAATTTTGTACCCTGACTCGATGAATTTGCGAAAGTGAAACTCGGAAACTTTTATCGAAAATTCTGTTACACCCACCATAATATTCACACTCTTAAATTGCTTCCATGAATAAAAAAATGTCTATATGTTGTTTCTTGGATATTCCATAGACAGTAGTTATGAAATTCATAGATTTTTCAATATTTTCTACTAATTGTAGAACTGAAGTTGCACCCTTCGTTCCATTTTCAGAAACGCTGAGAAAATACCCAATTTTACCCTTCCTACCAAGAATATGTCAAGAAAACTATCCGGTACCTGGCACGGATTTCACTCTGGAAAAAGGTACTTTCGTCGTAATTCCTACACTGGGACTCCATCGAGATCCAGAATACTATCCAAATCCAAATAAATTCGACCCAGATAGATTCAATCGCGAAAACATAGGCAAGAGACCCCATGTAGCAAATCTACCGTTTGGTGAAGGGCCAAGAATTTGTATAGGTAAGTTCGATCAAAAATAATTTTTCTATAATGAAAAATATTCTCGAAATATTCGTGGACATGAAGAAATTTTCCAAAGGAAATTCAAGCACGTGCAGAATTTGGTGAAATGTATGACGTTTCTGGGCGGCGATATTTCACATTCAATGTCAAACTATTATATTACAGCCTTCTATGTTATATGCCAATTTGACAAAACATAAAAATTATAAAGCTCACTGAGGTTCATCCAACAGCCTTTCGAATCAGTTAATACCGAAGCTATTTATATATTATGTGACCTTTTTACCGAATGCAGTTGCACAAAAATATCAGCTATGTGTTCAACACAGAATTTTGGTTAATGTTACGTCAAGTTTGAGCTAACACAATCGTTTTTTTTTTTCAATGGTGTTGGATGAGTTTCAGTGAGCACATCTAGAGGAAAATTCCAAATCATGCTCATCATCTGATGAGACAAATCATCAGGAACATGTTTGGTCTCTCTATTATTGACCGTATTCTTACTCATGACTCATCCTATATAGTCAACCACTTCATTTCTTATAACATCACTGATGATAAGTAGCTAACAAATACTGAAAAAACACTAAAGAACGTAGTGTGGTCGAACTCGAGTTTTACAAAGTGGGTTCGTGCAACGATGTTATACAATCTTTACCGAAAACAGCTGCCGCATAATAGGTCAGACACTTCTGGGACTATCTCCGTAATTCACTTCGGTCTATCAGCCGACAGTACTATAGGTTTTCAGGGTTTTCCTGCGGTTGAAATAGCAAATGGGCTATGAAAAAATCAGTGAGACACCCCAGAGCCCTATGTCACTCGAGAATATCAGCCGATCCTTGCTCTGTAAAAAAATTACCAAGTCACTAAGATTTTATTTTATGAATGAATATGCCCATGCCAATTTTATTTCAAATCTGCTATAAATCAATCCAGTTCTGAGCATTTTCAATTTTTTTTCCTACAGGAAAGAGATTCGGTCAACTTCAGGCAAAATTGGGACTGGTATCTGTAATCAAGAACTTTGAGGTGACGTTGAATAAAAAAACTACCGAAGATTTCAAGTTCGTGGCAAGTGAACTGATTCTTAGGAAACAGGGAGACATTTGGATCAATTTGAAGAGAATCTGCTCATGATACAATGTTAACGAAATATATGTAGAATAGATGATAATCATTCGTTTTAAATGAAGGTCACTTTGAGTTTCCAATGAACATCTAGTTTTGATTGCATCTACTTTCCTGTCTAACATAACAAGATAAAAAAATATGAAGCTGTTAGTATTCGAGTTTCACTCAGATTTATTCCGAATTCATGAATATAAAACTTCTACAGATCCTTGGTAATCCAAAAGATGAATTAGAATACTGTTTGAACGTCATTATTTTGTGGTGGATCAATATTTGTTCCGTAGTTTTTTGGGTTTGTAGCCAACCACAATCTGAAAAAATAAGAATAAATATTGTATTGTATTGTATATCTATACAAGTGTAGAAGGGCAGATTATTAATCTACCCCGAAAAGTTGCTGCATCTATTGAAAAACAGTTATTCCTAGATAGAACAAATCCAATTAGTCAGCAACTTCTCGTATAACTCAAATTTGACCTATCAAATAATTGATAAGAACTAATATAAATATGAATATACTTATGTTAATGTTTCGGAAACTAAATCCGCTTCCGTTCTCAAAACTAATACGCAAAATTCTGTACAAATCCAAATATCTCTTGTAGGTGATCTTGGTAAATGACAATCACATATTACTTCCTATTATTGATTTGATTTAAGTTATACGAGAAGTTGCTGACTAATTGGATTTGCTCTATCCAGAAATAACTGTTTTTCAATAGACGCAGCAACTTTTCGGGGTAGATTGACAATCTGCCCTTCTACTCTTGTATAGATTCCAATATTCGTTCTTATTTTTTCAGATTGTGGTAGGTTACCAACCCAAAAAACTACGGAACAAATGAATTAGAAAACACATAAAAGTCGGGAAATCACGAAATCAGTTGTCAAGATTGCAACAACAAATCAATTGACCAGAGCCAACAAGCTATAGAGACCCGTTTCAGAGACTAAAAATGATCTGAAAAATCTGAAAATGATTGAGGATGTACATGACGTAAGGCTAAATTTGAGTCAAGAAATAGCAAAATGTGAAAACAGTATGAGTGATGGCGAAGGATCTATCTTTGTCCCGCTTCTTGGTTTATTTCATTGTTGAGAAATTATTCAAAATATTCACAGATAGTTACAGATAGATGAAGTCCGTATCGGATCAATCTTTGAAGGTAGTTTTTGCTAACCTTTTGCTAGCAAAATCCTTGTAACCTTACCTAACAGTACCTTGCTAGCAAAAACTAATCAAGAATCCTGAATCTCCATCAAATCTTAGTTGATTTCCAGGAAATTACAATTCCGAGTCGGATTGAATCAAATGGAGATGAGAAATGGCACTGAGATGGTGTGTAACTACTTTACAGGTTGCAAATTGGTTCCAATCGGTGACCATATCCTCAGATGACTGTGACATACATTCATCAACGGAAATCCCTAACTGAAAGCCAAGCAAAGCTAATACGCATAAATTACAAAACCTTATTTTGTTCAATAAAATTATCAAGGGAAATCGGCATGCGGCTTGTAAAATGTAAGTCTACAGTAGCACTGCGTACGGTCGTTAGTGTATAATAAAATGTCCATACGTTGTGTCTCTCAATCAACCATATATCCTTAATTTAGTTACATCTAATATTTTCTGAATTACAGTTGACAAATCTGAATTACATTTATTTTTTGACTTAAATTTGGAAAGGTAGTAGTATCTCTGGAACAAACGTGTAGGCTCTTGCGTTAAAAGCAACATCTGTATAGGCTATATTCCTTCACTGTGACTTCCAAACTATAGATTACTATACATACAGTTTATGTGATGAGACAATTTCAGCTACGTTAAATGACAGAAGAGACCATATCCATTTCGCGCTGTAATACGTGAACCTCAGTGTTCTGTTTCTCAGTAATACAATAATATATTTTCTTTTTCTCCATGATATTTCGGTCCTGATCCATTTTTCAATCCAATTCAGTTCAATATAGTAATGAAAATGAAAACTTTATAAAACTTCTCCATTGGATATCGAGTGGAACTGAGAAGTTTTACATACTTTTTCAGTGCTGGCAAGGTGAAATCTCTGGTAAAAATAAGCTCATTCGATATTTAGAAGTGAGAGGAACATATCTGGGGGGGGGTGTAACTTCTCTTTTCTGTCGTATTACGTAGAGACATCTCATGGGTGTCATCTGTTTGATTCATGAATCGTGAATGGTGTACGAATTGTGTAATAGTATTATTTGATAGTAATACCATTGTGACTGGTAACTTTTTTCCATTTAATTGATTTTAGAAGGAGAAGACAAGAAGTTCGAAACCTTCGTTAATCAGGGATCGAGTGAAACAAGCTGTCAGATATACAAAATTGTATGTCACTGGTGTAGATTGAAAGGATAGGATCCTTCTGAGTAATACTTCTCCCTCAAATACCACGAAGGGCATTATCGTTGGTATCTTATAATCCGAAAATAATCTAGCACGAGTCGCGTACTTCACAAAAAGGTAAAAACGGACTGAGTACATGAGCCGTAATCATGCCAGCTACCAAAAGCATCCCCGTACAGCTCAGACCTTACTCTTCTCGTTGTCAAGAAAAATGAAAAACACCTCTTCATCGTCGAAACGTTATCATCTGCTACTCTTCCTGCTCTCTTTCATCCGGAACATCTCGCTGAAAAATGTCCGAGTTAAGAGGTTTAATATCACAAGACACCGATTAAAAGTTACGAGCCAGATAGCCCTTTATGATTCACCACACTTAACGTTCCCTCGAGGTTTTCCTTCTTTCTATCCCTTTCTCTTTCGGACCATCGACGGGCTCTAAGACCGGATTTTCCGAAGGAAGTGACAATGGTTCTTCGAGATGGATTTTTACCTCGCAAGGATGCTTCGAGACGAGTGAATTCTTATTCTGACGATCATGAAGCGAGGCAAATGGAAAACAAGTGTTGCTGCCGAGTAATTGTTCGAGAGATTCTACTAGTCCAGTCTATGGCCATTTTCCCGTGTATTTATCCCATACAGTACCGATTCGCATGAAAATTTGAAATCAGTATCTACATACCCTTTTTTTCAAAATCTACCCTGTGCCGAGGGTTGCATTCCTCCCGGGGGTGGATGCCACCCTTTCTTGGGGGTGAAAAACTTTTCATTGGAAATAATGGCGGAAATCAATAGATTGACTGATTCCGAGCACTTTTCGTTCAATGAAGTTCTTTCTGAAAAGCAATACTTTTCGACTTATTCGCGAGTGAAATTGTCGGTTTTCAGGCAAAAAAAACACGTTTTCAGATCCTTTTTCGCGAATAACTGGAAGAATATGCATCTAATCGAAAAACATGCAGAGAGCAAAATCATAGCTTTTGAAAAAACAAAGGCGATCGTTCATTTGTGATGTATGCAAACCCACTACAAACTGAATAATTGCTTGTTGAAAGTTGATTGGTATTTTCAAACGCCAAAATGGAAAGTTTCTACGTACAATAACCAAAAACCAATGCATTTTTCGGGAAAAACTCATTTGACCTCTTTACGCTATAAGGTAGACACGATTAAATTTCCACAAAATTTATTGTCTTCGCGACATGTTTCGGTACACTGTACCTTTATCAAGCGAATGTATTTAAACACTCTTAATAATTTCTTCTTGATACAGATGTTGAAGAACCAAATGTTCTGGGTATTCAAGGAACTACGAAGAAGTAATTTAAAATACCAGATGACCAAAAAGCTAGTCGTAGCTTTCTTCAAATTTTGGACTGAGGTGGCCTTTACTTGATGGAAATCCATAGTTATTACGCTATTAGGTAGACACGATTAAATTTCCACAAAATTTATTGTCTTCGCGACATGTTTCGGTACACTGTACCTTTATCAAGCGAATGTATTTAAACACTGACATCATTTGACCTCTTTTGAATTCCTTCAAAAATCCTTCATTTTTGTTATTTATAAGAGTTTCTAGAATCAAAACTTACCGAGGTTTGAAGGAAATTATGTTGAATCCTATTGTTTTGTTGAAAAAAAATTGTGAATAACTCATCCTCACTTTTCCCCCCTTTGAAAAAAATCGTTGGTTCTCCATAATTCACTTCATTTATGTTCTTATGATGAGTTCTGAGTTTTTCATCAATTGAAAGTACGTAGTAATGGAAAAACTTGAGATTGAAGAGAAAAAACCATATACGTAATTCAGCGAAAAATCACCATTTCTTCGAAATAACTCGAAAAGTATTGATCACATGCAAAATTTTCTGGAGTACAAAATTGAAGGTTATTCTTCTCTGAAAATTTTGGTGTTTTATTTTTTTGCAGGATGAAAATAGAGTAAGATATGGCCAGTTGAATATTGTAAGGGTTCGCGCAAAGTACCTTTTTTGAGCCCTTTCAGCATGAACCTATATTAACTAACCTAACCTATAACGCTATATTCCAAAGCGTAGTAAAACTATTATTATATGTACAGTATATCCGATCCATCTTGGCACAAACTCAGATACTTTTCCAGTTGCACACTGGTAGTGTAGACAACAGGAAAAACAATTTCTAGGAATGAATATCAACACAGTGAACACATAGGTGTTTTTTATTTTGGTATTCTTCACAGAGATTGCTGGGCATATACGTTATTAGTTCTGTACCAAGATGGATTGGACAAACTGTACCGCCCGAATTATTTATTTCGAATATTTCCATCGTATGTTAAAAATCCCATATGAAGCGGGACATTTTCGATCAATTACAGCGATAAATTCCCGTCGGGACATTTTCGGGCTGGTAAATACCCGGTAGGTATCGAAAAATACCCGCTCGGTCCGTGTATCTATAGTAACGATTGTTAAAATGTACATTTGTCATCTTGACACGCATAAATACTGAATTTTAAACGTCGTTGTTTTAACTCCGGAAATATTCTACCGAATTACACTCGTGCATCTTCGGAGTCGGGCTTTTTCGACAAAATATGAAAATAAACTCATGCAGTTTTTATACAAAATGCTTTCAAGGAAAATTATCGGTTATTTTGAAGCATTTGTGTAATTACTCCCGATAAATATTTCCTTCTGTACCTCGTTCCGTTTTTCGAGAGATGGAGATGGTAAACTGGGAACTGATAGCCCCTAGGTTCAACCGATTTTCGTTTTCATTTCAATTTTTGCTAGGCTGTTCTATTAATTTGTTAAATCATAAAATTCTAGATCAGTCAACATCCCTATCGGAAACTTTGTTGATTTTCGAACTCTTTTTTGTGACAGTAGTGAGGCTTTATATTTCTGAAGCAAAAGTCCTCAATAATTCAGTTCTGGTATCTAGCTAACCAGCAGTGCAAACAAAATTATTCTTTTTCGTATTTCAGTAGCAGTGGCCATTATCGCTTTCTCATCACACCACGGTTTTTCGAAAATTAATCACCTCATAAATAACTGGGATAAATTTATTTCTATTCGCGCGTGCAGTTAGGTACGCCGATGAAAAGAACTTAGTTGTGGTAAGCAGAGCCCGCTTGATATATAAATCTTGTTTTTGTACTGTTTCTCCAATCGTATCGCACTTTCCATTCCAGATAAGGGCGGCGGATATTCAGGCCTCCGGCACGTGACCATTGTTTGAACGATTTTTTTGATGAATGTATAGAGTTTATAAATGAAAGTGCGGTTTTTCATTTGCCAACGGGGCTTTTTTTCTTTTCAGTCTGCTGATTCGGGAATGAATTCTACTACAATTCTGTTGACGGCGATGGTATTGTCTAGACTGTGCGAAATATCGTCCAACGCTTCGATGAGTTTACATAATAATCGCTGTTGATTGTCTCCCTTTTCCAGGGTGATCTATAAAAAATAATCCATGCATTTCCCAAAAGACTGACGCGATAACCTTGCCAGCAGATGGAATTGTTTTCGCATTTATTGGTGAACCTGCGGTTACACTGAGCATCGAAACTTCAAAGAATTCAATTAAATCAAATCAATAAAAACTTACATTTTGCATAACATAGGTCATAGGTAGATACATACGTTGTAGACTACATTTAACGGTAAAAGCGGCACTCCAGCATCTCTTTCTCTTGAAAGGTAGTCAATCAACTTCAAAATCAAGCTTTGCTTTTTTTCATTATACCGGCATTTTGACAATGAAAAAATTTACTGAAAAAGGCAAAAATGACCAAAAATACTGAACAAATCAAACTATGACAACTGAACTGTCAAAAATGACAAATAAATTTCACATCGACATTAAATTAGACATACATTAATGACGTCATAATTCCGTCTCATCTATTTCATGAATGAGAGATAAAGTTGAACAATGTATGACGTAACGGCAAAGGATGGTTGGACAAAGTATATCATCTCAGTAGATCCAGTTGTCAATAATAATAAACATCATACCCATATCCATATTAGCTATCCTGCGCACTTACAGTCACTTACAATACCAATTTGTGTATTTTCTAGACTATTAATGGCGTGGTCACATTATTTGGCCGACCACTGCTCATCTTGATGTGCTCGTACGGCCTCTTTTGAATTCTAATCCCCAGTATTTTAATGTTGTGAATGAGAAAACGAACTCCCCCAGAGTATAATCTAGTCCAACTTTGAGATTGGTTGGACTGAGAACCTTCAGATGAAATCATTGTATCACATAACGATGATCAATATTTTCCATGTTCATAAACTGAAAACTTTCCCTATTGATTGGAACTGAAAATGTTGAACTTGGGCTTCCTGAGGTTGATGGTTTCGGCTAGAGTGATTTTTATCAAACAGCAATCGCCACCTATATGTCATGTCGGGTACGTTCAGGACTTCTTTCGTATAGTATCTCTCATATTTTGCATCAATCAATCGAGAAATTCTGAGAAACGATAGCTGTTGCACTGTTGATATTTCAAAAGCGTTTGATCGAGTTTGGCATCGGGGTCTCCTTTCTAAGCTGCCGTCTTATGGTTTGCCTCCTCCGTGTGTGGTTTGTTGAAGGGTTTCTTGTCTGATAGGTCTCTGTATGTGGTTTTTGATGGAGTATCATCTGATATTTTCCCAATAAATGCAGGTGTTCCACAGGGTTCAGTTCCGGCGCCCACTTTGTTTTTGCTTCATATCAATGATTTGCTCGAGAGAACATCCTGTTCAATACATAGTTTTGCGGACGAGAGTACTCTCCATGCCAGTTTCTCTTCCAGAGTCCCCATACCAGCTCGAGAAGCAAAAATTCAAAGAAACATTCGCGTCAATAAAATTAACGACGACTTGGTGGAATTTAATGCTACGAAAACCCAGGCATGTCTCTTCTCAAAAAGGGGATCTATCATCATCAAATATTCAGATGTCAGGAGTAACTGTTCCTACAAAATTAAATATCTCGATGCAAGGAATTACGATCGGTGATAATTTCTCATGGGAAAACCAAGTGAGATCGATCGCTGAAAATGCTTCCAAGAAACTTGGATTTCTATTTTGTGCGAAGAAATACTTCACTTCACGTCAACTTCTAATGATCTACAAGGCTCAGATACGACCTGTCTTGGAATAAAGTTCTCATGTGTGGAGTTCGGCACCAAAACATTCATTGGGGCTTCTCGATTCTATTCATAGAAAGGCAATTCCTCTTGTTGGTGATTCTTCGCTCACAGACTCGCTCACTTCATTGGAACATTGTAGAAGGGTCGGACACTTGTCTCTCTTCTATAGATACTTTCACGGTCGATACTCTTCCGAATTGTTATCAATCGTGGCCTCTTTGGCAATACCTACACGGATGACTCGACGAGTACATAATTCCCACCCCTCTGTTGAGAATTTGGAAACCTGTCGAACCTCTGTTGCTCAAGGATCTTTCGTCAATAGAACAGCTGAGCTTTGGACTCCTTGCCGAAAGAGGTTTTTCTTGAGGCTTACAAACTTCAGAAATTCAAAGTAAATGTTAATTCTTGTTCCTGTCCCTTGATTCACGCGGTGTTCTTTGAACATTACAGGGCTTCCCTTTCGTGTGAATCTGCATATAAAAAAAAAACTTCTGTTCCATCTTTTCTCGGAAAACAGTGCTATACTAGGTTAGTTACTCCGTTCGGTGTTTTCCATTTTTTCGAAAAATCTGCAGGTCAACAGCCAATCATACTATACGAAAAATAAATTGTTTCCAAGTTATTCCATTCCCACATCCAGAAATTTGCCGCCTAAACGGCCAGTGCCAACATGACAGATGGTATACGTCACTTCTCATATAGGAGTCATTGGATGCATCATTACTCTATGGTGAACACTGTTTGTGCGGTGCACAAACACAATCAATTACCTGATGAAGCAGCACAAACATTGCAGACGACATCCAAAACGTTCTCTCCTAACGTCTGAGTGCGTTTCGACCTCTATTTGAATTCGTCGATTTCAACTTTCAATTTCATATTGAAACACCGAATTCAGTTGAATTCGATGAAGTTTCGGTTATGTTGTGAGATATTTCAATTGAAAAATTGAGAGATCAATTGTCGATTATTATGATGTACGTTGCCTTCATCCTCATTTCAAGACATTTCCAGTGATGTTTCAATGACAATGTAGGATGTACCAGTCGAAATATCATGACACATATTTATTTCATAGCCATGAAGATACCGAAACTTCCATCAAGAATGACGATTACGACGAAATGCAGTATTTCAGTGAACGAAATAATAGACCGTTGGCCCATGACACAAACATTGTCGATAATCTATGTTCGTATGCCCTTTTGGGGATATACTCAGGAGGCTTGGGAAACCGGGAAAAAGTGCCTCCGAGCGTCTGTGACCAGTCCTTGCACCTGCTGACCTCCACTTCCGGTTGAAAAAAAAGGGTTAAGTATTCGATGAACGAGGAAGCTCGGCCATGTGGATACATTATCGTATCTTGCAAAAATAACCGGGCGCTAGCCGGTTTGCATACGTCTAGGTCGCTGCCGGAAGGAGGCATACGAACCGGAAGTGGCAATTTCCCACTGGTGATGGACGATGATCGAGGAAAGTATGCCCTTTCGTGGAACGACTCCTTTCGACCCATTAAACACTATCCGACATTTGCATACGATTTCGGAAAGGGCATCTCGATTTATGCCAGCATCAACTAACCGGACTAACCTAGAAATAGTCGATAATTGAGGAAATGTTGAAATTTTGACCACGGTTAGTAGAAGTGAAAGGATTTATAAAATAATGGTTTGCATACAATTTGCGCGGTGCCAACAATACTTAATTAATTCCCAAACTTTCAATAAAAGGGCCCCTCTGCAGATAATGTTTATTTTATGTTTTTTGTCCCGCTGAATCCAAATATACCAATTATTTCACCTTGAAGATCGCGCTACTATTGTTTATTAACAATTTAAAGTGAAAAAAGTGGAAATTACCCTCCCATTAGGGACCACAAGTTTTTTCCCCCGATAAACCCATTTCCAGGGTGTTCCACTGAGCAAAAGGCACATCTATTTGCGAGTGTCCAAACATGGTCGATAGTGTGTAAATGGGTTTAATCAGGGCTTACTACATTAATATTTCCAATAACATACAATCGGACCTTAAAAAAGTCGGGAAAATATTAATCTCCCATTGTACGAGTGGGATCGATTCATTCAAACTTGCCCGCCAAACTCAACGTCCAGATGTCCATGTGAATCCAGCCGTAGCGATTCGCGTTCTTTTCGCAGACGATCTATAAACCGGGGCACTGAAGTACTTGCCCCGCCCCTGAACCTTCAGTTTCTTACCGATTCAGAAAGCATCCTCTCGTTAGTTTCAAAGCTATAATTATGGAGAGTAGCTGTCCATAGCTATAATATTCTTTGTCAGTTGGTGTAACTGTGAGAGTTTACTTCTCACGAAAGGGCATACTTTCCTCGATCATCGTCCATCACCAGTGGAGAATTGCCACTTCCGGTTCGTATGCCTCCTTCCGGTAGTGACCTGGGCGTATGCAAACCAGCTTTTGTTACTTAAAATGTCGTATTCTATCGGCACCGAGATTGGCATACGAACATAAATTATCGACTATTTCTAGGTTAGTCCGGTTAGTTGATGCTGGCATAAATCGAGATGCCCTTTCCGAAATCGTATGCAAATGTCGGATAGTGTTCAATGGGTCGAAAGGAGTCGTTCCACGAAAGGGCATACTTTCCTCGATCATCGTCCATCACCAGTGGGAAATTGCCACTTCCGGTTCGTATGCCTCCTTCCGGCAGCGACCTAGACGTATGCAAACCGGCTAGCGCCCGGTTATTTTTGCAAGATACGATAATGTATCCACATGGCCGAGCTTCCTCGTTCCTCGAATACTTAACCCTTTTTTTTCAACCGGAAGTGGAGGTCAGCAGGTGCAAGGACTGGTCACAGACGCTCGGAGGCACTTTTTCCCGGTTTCCCAAGCCTCCTGAGTATATCCCCAAAAGGGTATACGAACATAGATTATCGACAATGTTTGTGTCATGGGCCAACGGTCTATAAGTACTTATTTTGAGATGGAATGCTCCGGGGTGTTGTCGGCTTTCTATAAATTCTAGGATTCTACCTGAATAATAAGTAAACTGATAGGTAAAGTATACAAGGCTCTAATTAAATCATACCAGAAGAGGAGAACCTAGCAAACTTCTCTTCGTGGTAATGAGAATAGTGCCTACGGAAGAAAAGAACTCTGTTCATGGGACAACCAGAGGACGGGATGTACATCCCTTGGATCAACATCACCCTCAAGAGGACAGAAAACGGTTAAGTTTCCAAACAGTGGACAGGATTTGGCTGTTCTGAGTGTTGTTGGTACCGCAGCTCAACTTCACCGGGACGTGGGTTACTTGTGAGCAGCTGAACACACAAATATCTCTATGGAAGTTTGAGTACATCTTTTTCTCACAGATTGGCACTAAAAATTGTCACTCTCCTGTGCCGAAGGGGGCACCCAGAGGCTTTTTCCGAATGAGTGTCCTGTAGCGTCAGCTGTCAACAACCCAAACTTTGCCGACTTTCGGGATGATTTGTGAGAAAGGGGGTATCACTCGGGTGTCCGTGCTCTCCATAGTGAAAGACAAGGTTTCTTAGAACATCTTACATGAGTTTCAGATCCTTGGGTTGCGTGAATTGAAAGCAAGATTGGAATTTTCGGCAAAGGACATCGAATTCTATAGATAAGCACGGTAGCTATGGAAACACCATTTTTTCTATAAATACCAGACCGATTTTCAGGTAAAGTCAGTTCGTCTTGGACCTTCTATCAGGTAACAACAATCACTTTGGACCTGAATTCTTCCTCGGTAAATATAATTTTATTGTGAATAAGAAATTATTGCAAATTCTAATGGAATTTGCATTTTGACATCTGACGTAATTACATGAACGAAACATAACTCCCATGGAATAGTAAAGTTTTCGATATGTGGTTATTCACGATGCGTTTCGTTTATGACGACAACCTCGGTGGTACATGATTCTTTTGATTTATTTATATGTTAACATGTTTTCTTTCAGATTGATTTGGTATATAAGTTTAAATTTCATTAACTAATTAATGATTCTTTCCAGCTTACACACTATGCTAATATGATCTCCGGAACTACGCCGTTGAGACAGTATTAGTGGAACTCACTCACTCAAACCTAGTAATTCAAAGTTAGAGATTGTAAATGGGAAAATATCCAATCACTGAGTATGGAGAACGGCGTTATGGTAACGTCTCCAAATTGTAAAGGTTGAAATAACATCCGGGTTGTTTTACTGACCTGCCGCTAAATTGTGAAATGGTTGAACTGAGTACGTTTATATTTATTGCAATGTTACTCATACACTAGATATGGATCCTCCCTCACTCTAAGGAAATCAAAAAGAGTATGAAATAAAACTACCAACATTTTGCTGTGCACAGATTTTAAGTCAAAAAGATGGGGAGGATGGTATCGGGTTGGTTTCCAGATGGCGTGCACCCAAAAAGATGAATCTCACGTAGAGAAAACCTGGCCAACTCCATGGTTGTGGGGATATAGGTGTACCAGATGCCCATTAACACAATTGGTGACAAAACATCTCTCACCGAACTTTGATAATTATTCAGCCTTTCACATTCTGGAGATTGTTCGTATTCAATTTTGACTATACAGGATATTTTCCTAAGTTAGGTATTTACTTTTCCGAATCAGATGAACTTCTTCTTCAAAGGAAAGATCACTCTAAATGTGATATCAGAAATTTCAACCTCATCATGGATTGGTTATGTATTTCGAACGGTCAATAGATAATGTGGTAACCTTTTTTTTTGTATTTCATTTCCCTACAACTGGCAGAACTTTGTATCCTAAACGAACCTTACCAAAACAAACACAACGTGGGAAAACCGTGATGATCAACGTGGCCGTACAGATAAGGCAGGGGTGGGTTTGGTTACAATTTCTTGCATGAGATCATTATAAATCTCATCCTTAATCCTCACAGGTCATCACCTGAAGACGATTGCGGATACCAGCAATCGAAACGTCGTGAGTACACTCAACTTGAAACTTGGTTTCAACATTTTTTCATAAAGTTTGTTAGATCCGAATATTCGAAATACCTGCCTGTGCTGGGGATGACTCAAGGGTTATGGCGAGATGACCAACCGCTGTGTCATACATCCCGATAGATGAAAACTACCAGTATAGTTCTAACGTTCGTACGAGACAGTGGGTCTGTGGTTTTAAAATTATTGTGGGTGAATAGTTGTGATTATTGTATTGTGGTGTTGGCATTTATTCGAAGTAGGAGTGGTTCTTCTGTATACCATGAGTTTTAGTGATTTTCATTCGAAGCTACTTCGTGGAAGCAATTTATAGGTATTCTATTATTACCACATTGTTTTGCTTTGCTGTATTCAAACTAAGTTAAAGCTTAAGTGGTCCATCTTACCCTGGTCTGTGTGACCTTCTGCTTGGGATCTAAGTGGTCCATCTTACCCTGGTCTGTGTGACCTTCTGCTTGGGATCTAAGTGGTCCATCTTACCCTGGTCTGTGTGACCTTCTGCTTGGGATCTAAGTGGTCCATCTTACGGTGCGATATGCGATTTCTTCATTTGCATTTTTTGACTAGTATTTCATATTCGATATATCAATTTTTTTGACTCATATTTCATATTCGATATCTCGATTTTTTATAACAACAGTATTCTCTTTCATCAATCAATTCCTAATTTCATCATTTACCAAAAATTTGATTTTGATTTGATTTTTTCTCACTTGATTTGTATTTTAATCCTTCCGTTCTTAGCAACAGGTTTCAATAGAGTTAAAAATATAGACAATGGAAGTCCGAACCATTACCATTCAGCAAGGAACATTGTCAACCACTTTCAAGCAATTCTGAATAACACTTGATTTATCAGTGAAAAATATCCAGAAAATATTTTTTGCAGACAGTCCTATCGTCCAAGTAGTCCTCGAATGATGTGTGCAGCAGTCGTGAGCCTTTAGTGAAAACAGTGCCGTAAAGATGGCCTGACATGCGGTTAGGGAGGATTCAAAAGGACCCCAGTTACAGCCCTGGACGTTATTAGTCGAGGTCCACGTGCCATCCTGTCACCCAATTTTAGTCCAAGCGTGTTTCACAGACCCGACACGACGTTTCTATGATGTTCATTCATTGTCTCATTGAATGAGCACGTGTATTGGAAAATAGATAGTGATAAAAGGGGTTTTGTAACGAATGATGATGTCAATGTAGTAGAAGTAGGATAGAAGTAGAAATAAATGCACGGAAATATGTGGAAAATTATATTTTTTTCTGTGGGGATGATTGAAAAAAAATAGTTCATATTTGTTCTGGAAGAAAAATAGAAATTTTCAAGGAATAGTATTACGGGATACAAATTTGTTACTTCCTTCGTTGACATAAATATAAACGATTTTTGGTATTTGGTCATAACATGAGAGCAAACTTCATAATGAAACAGCGAATCATTACAAAAAAGAGAAATGTCAAAGTGGTCTCAAAATATATTTTTCAAGGGATTTCAACTGCTGAGAATGTTTGTGTCATCCTTCTTATTCTTTTGTGAATGGTAAGTATGGCAATTTATTTGACAGTCATTCATTAATTTAGTCTCAGATGGGAGACATCAACTTCATATATTAACATCAATAAGCTCATTTGCAAAATTCTACGATGGAAATTTTTCACTTAATTTGACTGACATTCATGTAAAAATGTCATTTTCATCGCTGTCAATTTTGTAGTTCGTTGTAACATGTCTGCATTATCGGGAATAATTACACAAGTGCTTCAAAATAACCGATAATTTTCCATGAAAGCATGTTGTCTAAAAACTGCATGAGTTTATTTCCATATTTTGTCGAAAGAGCCCGACTCCAAAGGGGGAGGGCTCTTTTAGCAAAATATGAAAATAAACGAATGCAGTTTTTTTACTGACAACATGCTTGAATGGAAAATTATCAGGTTTATTTTGATGCACGAGTGTAATTCGGTAGAATATTTCCGGAGTTGAAACAACGACGTTTAAAATTCAGTATTTATGCCTGTCAAGATGACAAATGTACATTTTAACAATCGTTACTATAGATACACGGACCGAGCGGGTATTTTTCGATACCTACCGGGTATTTACCAGCCCCAAAATGTCCCGCCGGGTATTTATCGCTGTAATTAATCGAAAATGTTCCGCTTCATATGGGATTTTCAACATACGATGGAAATATTCGGATGAATTGAACTGTATAAGATGGTATCGTCAATAAATCTACAATCTTATTCGAACGATACGAAAACAAACCGAATAATAAAATTTTGACTCCAAAAAACAAACAAATACATCTCAAAAAATATGTCGAACATAAAAATGATATCTTATTGCTTAGGTATTTTAGTAACATGACAATAAACCGTTGTCGCTGTGAAATGCAACAAAAGTTGAATAATATTCCACTTTTTCATCGTAATGGTACGTTTTCCTGTATTGAAGGGGTTAACGCTGATTCACATTGAGCGCTCAGAACTTGGTGCGGTCACGATCAAAAAATTTATATAGAATTAACACAAAGCGATCAACGAACACCTTACGCCCTACCTAGGATAATATAAAAAATGTGAAAAATGATCTCGACGGTTGATTACGCGATTCTTGCGAGTATTTCCGGATGATGAAGAACGAGAAATCGGAATTCAAAAGATAGAATACAGACATAAATTCCGAAGGCGCTAATGACGGTCATTTTTCAACCTACTGAACGCATACGGATGGTGTTAATTGACATTGACGGCTATCTGAGATGCAATGCGATTTTGAAAACTGTGAAGCATGATATTTGAAATAATTTCGACGAGATAGTTTTCTGTAAGTTATACACTGTATTTCAATCTAATAACGAATAAGAACATTATTTTTCACAAAAAATGGGTAAAAAGTCATCGGTTTCCAACCTTAGATCGAGTGACTCAAACTGATGGCTGCAAAGAACAGATGCTTGCAGAAATTTGAAACGATTTTTTCCTGATATGGGGAATTTTCGACATAACCTTCCGCAACAGTGCTGCATATTATTCATTTCGTTTGTTGTACAACAAAAATCTCACCATGATTAGAGTGCTATTAAGTTGTTTTTTCAAATACGTATTACAATATATAATGAAACCATTGAAATAGTTGAAGACTTTAAATATCTTGGTTTTATTGTGGATAACACCTTAAATTTAAAAAAACACTTCCAATATATATGTAAAAAAATCTCCAAAAAAATGTTCTTTTTCACAAGAATCAGTAGAAACCTTACGTTTCAATCAAACATGACTGTTTATCGATCAATAATACAACCTCACTTCGACTATTGTGCTACCATAATTGCTTTGCTAGACGGAAATAGTATTTCAACTCTCCAAAAAATGCAGAACAGAGGAATGAGAATACTGTTGAAATGCAACAAATATACCCCAATTATATCAATGATTAAAGTTCTAAATTGGTTAACAGTAAAGGATAGACTCTTCTACTTTTCAATGATACTCATTTTCAAAATACTCCATGAAGGAGCACCGTCTTATTTTGATGAATTCATTACTTACCAACACCAAATACATAACTATCCTACAAGAGGTAGTAACGAACTATGTGTACCAAGAACAAACTATGTGAGGACCACAAATTCTCTATTTCACAGAGGACTATTGGACTATAATAAACTTCCAAATGAAATAAAAAAATGCAAGACTATCCAGCAGTTCAAATCAACTCTTGCTAAACATCTCATAGCACAATATCATACTAGTTAAGTTGTTCATCACAAACCCAGTAACCTTCTATAATTTAAAATGGCTTCTAACTAACCACTGTCTTCAAAATTGTGTGAACTGGCAAACTTGTCTAATATTTGTTTGAATTGTCAAACATGTTTAATATACCTATTATCTGCTTATTCCAACTACTTTAATTTAAATTTTCTTTTTTATACTTAATGTTGTAAACACCACGGAATATTGTATGGATACTATTGTGTATGCTAATGCTTACTATATTTTATATATATTTCATGTTTTTAATACCACTGAATATTGTATGAATAGTATTGTGTATGCTAGTGCTTACTATAATTTATATATATATTTTTGTATATTAGGATGTCTATTTCAATAAATATATTTCTTTTCTGTTCACTTTCACTAGAGTGCATAAACTTAGTGAATAGTTTGAACTTTCAACACAGATCAGTTACCCTAACTTTAAATCAAAAACCCAACCACTCGACGCGAGTTTCGTCAACCAAGTTAGCAACTTCACTGGACGGAACGGATACTAATACGTATGCACCGAATATTGCAACTTAATTAACAGAAGGTGCTTGATTGATCTCAGTTTTATCAAACCATGAGGACAGTTCAGTCTTTGGTTCATTCATGAAATCCGTATAACATTTGAATTCCCTGTTATTTTTTCAAAATGGAGATCCAAATACAAGACTGTATCTGCTGAAGCATATTTCGTAAAATTCAAATCAGGAAAATGAAATCAAGCGACTGAGGAAAAAAAAACACCCATCCTTCGTATTCATTCAATAATTCATAACTCCCGGGCAGAAACAAATCCCTATCGCATTCTGTAATTCCCTCTTAAAACATTCCTTTCAGCGTTCGAGCAATTTCCTTTGAAGTTCATAATCGACTAGGATTTCATCTGATGAAAAGGGAGAATTAGCTGCTACGTATTCGCATCGTGCATTCGGCATGTTCAACTCAGGGGCGTAGAGAAGAAAATAGGTACAGAGAAAAACTTGGAGATTGAGGTTCTGCGATCGATGAATCAACCTACAGGTGTGGTAAATTTGTTTCAGTTCTATCCAGAATCATTCTAAAACACGATGAACCTATTGACAGGTTCAAATCGGCTAATTGGTCATCAAGAAGAAAGGAGAAAAGAAACGTTATATTCAAACTTTATTTTCCAATGACGTAATATTTTTTTTTCTACAAACGTCAGTGAAAGTATAATTTTCGACACATGCTGTCAGTGTCTGAATTGCCATTTTATGACACTGGTGTTGAAAGTAAATCATTTCAGCACTAGTGCTGAAAGTGATTTATTTGTAGAGAAAATATATAAGCATAATTCAAAATGAAGTGTCTATTCAATTAAACGTACAATTAGTGAAACTACAATTATAATAAGAAACTCCATGGCCAGTCTCATTGGTAGAATTTATTTTGGTGAAGCTTGTACCAGGGCAGGGAACAATGTTATCCGCCGAAGTTTTGGACAAAATTTGATCCACAATGTTCTGTTTCCTTTGTAGCGAGTCTTCTATATAACCCTCTGCTACTGTACTGGACTTCCATCCACCGTGTCTTTTAATTGTAGTGAGACTAGCACCAGAGTCCGCCAACGAACTTGCTGAGGAACGTCGGAAACAATGTCCAGTATAAAGATAGGAATCAGGCAAATTTAGAAATCCAGCAATTTTGGCAGGCATCTCACCAAATGTGTCGATTCCAACTGGAGTCCTGGCAAATTTATTTTCAATGCATTTTATAAAAACTCTTGAATGATTGATATCCACTGGACGAAGGGTCATGTACTTTTTATATTAGTTCATATACAATGTACCACTTACAACAGAGGTGCGTGGCACATTAGTTTTTGTGTCTGGTATATGCACAACTAGTGAAGTTCCGGAATCCTCGATATTATTTGATGTCAAATAGTCCAGTTCCTCCCGATGACAGGCTCCAAAAACACCAAAAATCGCAGCAACTTTGTGCGTTAGATATATTACATCCGGGGCTTCTGAGAGAAATTTGTCGATTCGTTCCCTTGTCAATACTTTTGACTTTTTCGGTCGATATCCTTCACCCTTTGGTTTCAAAAAAGCCACGAGCTTAGATATCTGCTTATGTCATGATTATTTATGTTCATCATCAACTTCAACATTCGACCAAAGCGATGACGATTTTGGACTTCTTTTGCCCAAAACGTATCATTCAAACGCACTACTCTCAAAGAGTATGTATGTATATATATATACATATATATATTATATAAATATATATATTTATCCAGCATACTTTATTACGTCCATACATTGGGTTTGTACCATTCATTGCTGCGTCCTCTACAATAGTGCGTCCGTATTTCGGACGCAGTAAAGTTTTACCATTATAAATTCGTACAACTATGTGGGAGGTCCATGCCGATTTTTTGGAAGGTCCTACATACCGAGACCTATCGGCAGATATCAGATACATCCATTTCTGACGTCACTCAAAAATGTTATCTGGTTTTGAAAAAATAATAAGTGGATGCACCATCATGTGTCCAATGAAAGTCGAAATATATCTTTAGTTCAACAAAAATCTGTTTGGGGGGCGCTGTCAATCGTGAAAGCGTATACTTTTACAAAATACCCGTTGCACCTAATGTACTTTAGGGCGTCCATAAATTTGGCAACAAGGCACGAGTGGAGAGATCCGCGATATTTCAGCTAGTTTGGATATTTCGGACCGACCTGCGCACTTCGAAGGAAAATTTATTGCCCTTTCACACCACCGCTTTAGGATATTTTCCAATACCCGATTCAACCATTCTTGCGTAGTGACTGGGAATTAAAAAATATACAGATTTTTCCTGTTGAAATAACCATTTCTTACGTACTTTCTTTCATGTTTTCTTCACTAAGAACTCCAAAAGTTTACTAGCATGTTTCTGGTATTATATTGCTCAATGCTTGAGGTGATATAATTGCCGAAAACTTCAAATCCTCATAGATTAACGTTACAGCTAGTCGATCATCCACTGATATTGCTTCCCTCTTTTAGTGGAGTAAAAACGCGCTCGATATTTACGACATCGCCAGGTGGGGCTGACTCTTTCTATAGCAAAAAATGTGTGAAAAAATAGAAAATCCAAAAAAAATATTTTTTTTAGATATAACTCGTGATAACTCCAAAACTATTAGAGATATCAAAGTATTTTTTTTTATTCGAAAGTAGAAATCTTGGCGCTGGTGTCAATGCGGCCGCATTTTTGGAAACTCACTTCTTCTCAGAAAAAAATAAGAAATATATATTTATTTTCATACTTTCTGCTAGTGAATTGAAGCAAAAAAATCACAGAAGTTTAAAAAAAATGTAATAGGTTGAGATCGATAGGACACGTAATAACCGCGCCGATATTGAAATCACGCGTGTCTCCCGCATGCACTTTGCCCGGAAGACCTGTGCGCGCTCAACGACAGTGAGCAAAAGCAACATGAGGTTTTACCTATCTGTATTCAATTGTGCTAGTCTAATCATTAATTACATTATCATATGCATTTTTGGAAAATTATTTCAAAAACTTTCACTAGGTATAAAATAGAGAGCATTATATGTGGAGAATCTGTTGAAACTCAGGACAAATTGGTTGTGCAAAACCTTACAAAACGGGGTCTACAAACTGAAGTTGGTACCGCAGAAAAAAAAATACTGTTGGCCTAAAAATTCTGGAAATGAAAAACGCCATCTACATTGGAAGTGAACAAGTTAAATATCATCTGAGTTGTAGAAAAACATCTAGTGTCCAAAATATTGGTTCTGCCGGTACTAGTGGAACGCAAAATCCACAGCAAGAAATTTCTTCTTGAACAACTAGAAATAACATCAGCTCATTCAACATAAAAAGCATGCGTCTAATCTACAATAGAAGTGGATACCTACAATAATAATTCGCCTAAGAATGCGGAAAGGTCTAAACGAAGTGATTCAAATGTAACTGAGTTTCAGATCTGTCCCAAAAAAATGTTTTCAGATCTGTCTCAAAAAATGTTTTCAAATCTTCCTCAAACAAAAGATCACTGCTAATTTTCAAACGAATTATTTTGTACAGAATGGGCCAAGTTCATTGGGAGATAATGAGTTCCTGATTATAGCGGGAGGATTTGAGAACCCAAAATACGTGTTTCTCATAGCTAAAAATGATGATCCAAATATATTCACTAAATAGCAATCAAGAAGAAGCAGATCCGCGAATTATCCGTCACGTTTTAGCCGAGGTGGAGCGCATGGCGATTCTATTCTTGTAAAATTGGTAGATACAGATGCTCTTCTTTCATTTCTACATTATTATAGCACCGCTCAAGAATTATTGATTTGCCAATTATTTATTCAATTAGGACATAGTAAAAATAAACGTTAAAATGCCATACATGATATAGTGGAAAAACTTGGACTCTCCATTTGTAAAAATCTCCTAGCAGCTCATTGTCTGACAGGATGTGATACCACAAGCGCATTTTACAAAATAGAAAAGAAAACTGCTTTTGATGTGTTAATACAAAATATTAATTACTTAACTGAAATGTGATTGAAACTTCTGGTGTGAAAGTTTAAACATTTTCTAGAGATCAATTACTCCATCAACACCAAAGTGATATGACGCGCATTTCGCTAACAATGTTATCATCTTCATGAGACAAAAATTTATATCAGTTTGGTGTTAGGCTAATTGATCTCTAGGAAAAGTTTCAACAACATTGTTCTGATTGATGACTTTCATTCTGGTTAACAAAAAAAACCTTGGACATTGAAAAATAAAATATATTCAGATATTTTTTTATATCAACAATTGAATTGTATACTCTTTTATGTCGCCTGAAATCAATTCAACAATAAATTGTGCTAAATTTTTATCAAGATCCGTTTGATACGTGATGGGTTGAATTGTCATTGGGAAAATAACACATTTTTGTACCACTTTTTTCAAATACACTAAACTATCGAATAAGGAATTTTTTTTACGACTATTACATGATATAAGTTATATATACGTATGGTTTCCTCAGTATAATGCCATACATGATTCTCTTAGGGATTTGTGGCAGGGATTTATAGTCTTTATTTCCTCTTCTAGTCCAATCACAAAAGTTCTTGAAATTAATATCACCATAGAAACGATATAACCAATCTCCAAAGTGTCAGTGTCAAACGCATTGGTAGTGTTTGTGTATTTGTATAGAAATGAAGAAACTGAAGAATCATTCACCTGTACACCTCCAGAAATTGTATAAATCAATCGTAAATAGAGTATAACACTCGCAATAAAGGCTATCATCCTCTCGGAATATTTTACATCCTCGCCGCTAACGCGGCTCGGTTCATAAATATTCCTCTAGAATAATAGTTGTCATTATTGACAACATGTTGTAACCGTGGAAGAAGTATAATGAATAACTCGCATTGAATGGTAATTGCTCACTCGTATGATATACAGCAGTCGCCTACTGCTCAAACTGCAAACTTCATTCTCGTGAAGAATGTATTATCATTCCCTGATCATGGAACAATATACTATTGTGACAACAATTATGTGTAAGTTCGAAATATGTACAGCCTTGATAGAAAATTAAAAAATATGAAATCAATTTGATAGGAATATATTTTTTCGCGTGATTCTGATCGAGAATTTTTTTTTCCCAAATTAGTCGTCTTTTGTGAAGTCAATTTTCAACCAACACATAAAATGAAAGCATTTCGCATATAGGTTGTGAGCAGAAATGAATCTGGCAACACTGCAGGACGCAGCATCATTCTGATTGTGTACAATAATATATTTTCAGGACGCAAGATAGTACTCAACATAAAAACGTATATTCGATGGACGCAGTAAAGGCCCACTTTTGAGGGGACGCAGTAAGGGCGTGAATATCATTGTTTTTATTTTTGATGGTAATGAAAATCTGAAAATAGATACGGAATGCATTTAATGAGGAGAAAAAGTATTCGCTATAAAACTCTCCCTAAATACAAGAATTCAAGGGGACGCAGTAGTGTCGTTTTGTGAAAGGACGCAATAATGTTAGCGTTATGTATATATATATATATATATATATATATATATATATATATATATATATATATATATATATAATATGAGAGATTATGTCAAGTTTTGCAGTCTGAGGAATGAGTGTACTCTTTATTTCAGTTCGAGCTTTCGAGTCTATTTGGCTTTTCTTCAGGAACACTATACAATTAAAAATCGATTCTCAAATATCTAAAATACAGTATAAGGGAATTAACTTACCAAATTTGAGATTAAAATAAGCTGCAAATTCTATGTTTATCCATCACACTTGTATATATCTTGTAATATTGTTTTATACTCAGAGCTTGCCATGAATTCACTCACAATATATGTAGGATACTGTTCAACTCTTATATTCGTTCAAAACTTGAATACGCATGCGTAATATGGTCACCTCGAGCGCTATCTCTCATTGACATGTTGGAAAAAGTACAAAAACGCTTTGTTAGATCACAACATTTGAAAAAATATAAAACATACCCGTTTCTACTATCTTATAAGAAACAACTAGAAGACTTTAATATAATGTCCCTAAAACACCGCCGTGAAAAATGTCAGATCACTTTCATTTTTAACATCCTCAAGAATAACATTTTCCTTCCGGAAGTGCTGGCATCCATCGATTTCAGTGTGCCCGATATCCGTTTGAGACGCAGAGATCGTGTGTTCCATGACTCCAATCCAAACTCTCCAATTAACCATTGCTTGTCAGTAACAGATGATTTTATTAAAAACAATGATTTCGATATTTTTAACAGTACACTATCAAAACTCAAATCTCATTTGAATCTATATCGGAATCATTAATACACTCACTTTTTATTTCATGCTATTGCATCATTTTACCGATTTTTGTCTCGTAATATTTAGTTCTTTTATTTTTTGTGTTAGGTTAGGTCTATGATAGCTGATAAGTTTAGATAGGACTGTGTATATGTAATTGGACTAAGTCTGTATATATGCAGGATAAATAAATAAATAAATATTGTATAAAACTAATAAAATATATATAAAACTGGGTAAAAGGGGTTTAGAATTCTCAACCGTTGAAATGTACTGATATAAGTGACATTGGCATTGATTGATATGGATCGGGACACTGACATTAAACTACTGGTTTTTGAATAATCTATATGAAAACGAAGTTGAAAATAGTATATGAACCTTGCTGAATTTTATGAAAATGAAATTTGGGTAATTATCCGTTAAGCGGGCTCCATAGTGAAATTAAAAAATTTTTGGTGGAATTTTTGGTGGAATTTTTCGGCCTCCTGAACAAAAAATTCTAATGAAGTTTTTGGGGCTCGCAACTAGTTTCGGAGATACGGCCCCCCAAAGACAGGAAATCGGGGTTTCACGCCTATGTTTGTTTCTTAGCCAATTACGCTCGAAATTCCTCCTTCTTTCTATCAGCACAATATACTCATTCTATATATCCTTCTTCATCACTTTCCAACAGAATTATAAGCCCTTTCCCCTTTTTATATATATGTATATATATATATATATATATATATATATATATATATATATATATATATATATATATATATATATATATATATATATATATATATATATATATATATATATATACATCACGCTAACATTATTGCGTCCTTTCACAAAACGACACTACTGCGTCCCCTTGAATTCTTGTATTTAGGGAGAGTTTTATAGCGAATACTTTTTCTCCTCATTAAATGCATTCCGTATCTATTTTCAGATTTTCATTACCATCAAAAATAAAAACAATGATATTCACGCCCTTACTGCGTCCCCTCAAAAGTGGGCCTTTACTGCGTCCATCGAATATACGTTTTTATGTTGAGTACTATCTTGCGTCCTGAAAATATATTATTGTACACAATCAGAATGATGCTGCGTCCTGCAGTGTTGCCAGATTCATTTCTGCTCACAACCTATATGCGAAATGCTTTCATTTTATGTGTTGTTGAAAATTGACTTCACAAAAGACGACTAATTTGGGAAAAAAAATTCTCGATCAGAATCACGCGAAAAAATATATTCCTATCAAATTGATTTCATATTTCTTAATTTTCTATCAAGGCTGTAGATATTTCGAACTTACACATAATTGTTATCACAATAGTATATTGTTCCATGATCAAGGAATGATAATACATTCTTCACGAGAATGAAGTTTGCAGTTGGAGCAGTAGGCGAGTGCTGTATATCATACGAGTGAGCAATTACCATTCAATGCGAGTTATTCATTATACTTCTTCCACGGTTACAACAGATGAAAGCGAAATGATTCAACAGATAACATGAACTTCAAATTTGATATTATTCGGAATTTTCATTTAGGTACGATTGCATAAGCAAGTATAGAGCTTTTATTGCTCAGAATTTGATATTCCATGAAAGACCTGATTAAATGTGTAGTGACAACTATATTTCTAAAACAATGAATTCTTCGTTTCATCCGGTGAAGAAATTAATTTGAAGATATACCACAACTGTAACAAAATGAAATTATTGGGTTATCAGGTGTGGAAATGGAATTGAAGACATACAATAAACATCATTGTTTTATCAAAAACAGTTTAGATAGAGCAGTTTCGTGTTCCACCCTTAATAGTAGATTGATTATACCACGAGTCAATAATGACAACTATTATTCTAGAGAAATGTTTATGAACCGAGCCGCGTTAGCGGCGAGGATGTAAAATATTCCGAGAGGATAATAGCCATTATTGCGAGTGTTATACTCTACTTTATTTACGATTGATTCATACAATTTCTGGAGGTGTACAGGTGAATGATTCTTCAGTTTCTTCATTTCTATACAAATACACAAACACTACCAATGCGTTTGACACTGACACTTTGGAGATTGGTTATATCGTTTCTATGGTGATATTAATTTCAAGAACTTTTGTGATTGGACTAGAAGAGGAAATAAAGACTATAAATCCCTGCCATAAATCCCTAAGAGAATCATGTATGGCATTATACTGGGGAAACCATACGTATATTACTTATATTATGTAATAGTCGTAAACAAAATTCCTTATTCGATAGTTTAGTGTATTTGAAATAAGTGGTACAAAAATATGTTATTTTCCCAATGAGAATTCTACCCATCACGTATCAAACGGATCTTGATAAAAATTTAGCACAATTTATTGTTGAATTGATTTTAGGCGACATAAAAGAGTATACAATTCAATTGTTGATATAAAAAAATATCTGAATATATTTTATTTTTCAATGTCCAAGGTTTTTTTTTGTTAACCAGAATGAAAGTCATCAATCAGAACAATGTTGTTGAAACTTTTCCTAGAGATCAATTAGCCTAACACCAAACTGATATAAATTTTTGTCTCATGAAGATGATAACATTGTTAGCGAAATGCGCGTCATATCACTTTGGTGTTGATGGAGTGATTGATCTCTAGAAAATGTTTAAACTTTCACACCAGAAGTTTCAATCACATCGTTTGATGTTCCTGAGGAAAATTGTTCATTAAAATTCAATGAATGTTACCATTCAGAATAATGAAATGAGAACAACCAGATATTTCTGATACCTTTATTTCAATTCGAAGAAAACGACAAAATACTGAGGTAATGATATCCATGAATTGTAGGAAACCAAAAGGAACTAAAGATGAATTGATAAAGCAAAAATAAACCATTGATCATATAGAGAAAACATTCTTGAATTATTCACAATAATTTTTCGTATATTTATTCTGTATAAATACTTTGATTTTCATCCAATCTTTATTTTCGAACACTTTGGGAAACTAAGTTCTCATTTCTTCACATTCTTGTCGTTTTGGTGGATTTTTATTCTTTATATGAAAACGAAAATATTCTGTAGCAATTTTTTTTTGTTCTTCGGTCCATTTCACCAAAATTCTTTTTTTATTTTTGTACAAGTAATATACGTACTTAGTGCTAATTTTAACGGCTTCGTCTTCGCTTAAATTAAGGATATCTCCTATTTCAGTTAAGTGATTAATATCGGGACGTGTCACTACGTCGAATTACCATTACGTCGAATTCCCACTATGTCGAATTCCCATTACGCCGAATTCCCACTACGTCGAAAAGCATCCCCACCACTTACGTCACCAAAACACGATCGTTATCGAAGCTGGATCCCATTCGACGTAATGGGAATTCGGCGTAATGGGAATTCGGCGTAGTGCCACACCATGCACTTTCAATATCAACAGCACAGCGAAATTCATCCTTCTTTTAGGTTAGGTTAGTTAGGTTAAGTCAGATTGGGTTAACAGGAAATTGCAGAATATCCGGTAAATTTTGCGAGTGCGTATCACTACGTCGAATTCCCATTACGCCGAATTCCCATTACGTCGAATTCCCATTACGTCGAATGGGATCCAGCTTCGATAACGATCGTGTTTTGGTGACGTAAGTGGTGGGGATGCTTTTCGACGTAGTGGGAATTCGGCGTAATGGAAATTCGACGTAGTGGGAATTCGGCGTAATGGGAATTCGACGTAGTGATACGCACTCATTAATATTTTGTATTAACACATCAAAAGCAGTTTTTCTTTCTATTTTGTAAAATGCGCTTGTGGTATCACATCCTGTCAGACAATGAGCTGCTAGGAGATTTTTACAAATGGAGAGTCCAAGTTTTTCCACTATATCATGTATGGCATTTTAACGTTTATTTTTACTATGTCCTAATTGAATAAATAATTGGCAAATCAATAATTCTTGAGCGGTGCTATAATAATGTAGAAATGAAAGAAGAGCATCTCTATCTACCAATTTTACAAGAATAGAATCGCCATGCGCTCCACCTCGGCTAAAACGTGACGGATAATTCGCGGATCTGCTTCTTCTTGATTGCTATTTAGTGAATATATTTGGATCATCATTTTTAGCTATAAGAAACACGTATTTTGGGTTCTCAAATCCTCCCGCTATAATCAGGAACTCATTATCTCCCAATGAACTTGGCCCATTCTGTACAAAATAATTCGTTTAAAAATTAGCAGCGATCTTTTGTTTGAGGAAGATTTGAAAACATTTTTTGAGACAGATCTGAAAACATTTTTTTGGGACAGATCTGAAACTCAGTTACATTTGAATCACTTCGTTTAGACCTTTCCGCATTCTTAGGCGAATTATTATTGTAGGTATCCACTTCTATTGTAGATTAGACGCATGCTTTTTATGTTGAATGAGCTGATGTTATTTCTAGTTGTTCAAGAAGAAATTTCTTGCTGTGGATTTTGCGTTCCAAAATTTTTAGGCCAACAGTATTTTTTTTTCTCTGCGGTACCAACTTCAGTTTGTAGACCCCGTTTTGTAAGGTTTTGCACAACCAATTTGTCCTGAGTTTCAACAGATTCTCCACATATAATGCTCTCTATTTTATACCTAGTGAAAGTTTTTGAAATAATTTTCCAAAAATGCATATGATAATGTAATTAATGATTAGACTAGCACAATTAAATACAGATAGGTAAAACCTCATGTTGCTTTTGCTCACTGTGACACGCGTGATTTCAATATCGGCGCGGTTATTACGTGTCCTATCGATCTCAACCTATTACATTTTTTTTAAACTTCTGTGATTTTTTTGCTTCAATTCACTAGCAGAAAGTATGTGAAAATTCCTGGAGATGAAAAAGTTTTTCGATTGCTCAAGAAATCAATGCACAAAAAATAAATACGAGTATTTCTTATTTTTTTCTGAGAAGAAGAAGTGAGTTTCCAAAAATGCGGCCGCATTGACACCAGCGCCAAGATTTCTACTTTCGAAAAAAAAAACTTTGATATCTCTAATAGTTTTGGAGTTATCACGAGTTATATCTAAAAAAATACGTTTTTTGGATTTTCCATTTTTTCACACATTTTTTGCTATAGAAAGAGTCAGCCCCAGCTGGCGGTGTCGTAAATATCGATTTGTAATAGCCAATAACATTCCCAATAACAATACACCACTCGTTTTGTTCTACCTCAATTTGGTTTTTTTTCGTGATAGAAGCGTCTTTCGAGCGCGTTTTTACTCCACTATAAGAGGGAAGCAATATCAGTGGATGATCGACTAGCTGTAACGTTAATCTACGAGGATTTGAAGTTTTCGGCAATTATATCACCTCAAGCATTGAGCAATATAATACCAGAAACATGCTAGTGAACTTTTGAAGTTCTTAGTGAAGAATACATGAAGGAAAGTACGTAAGAAATGGTTATTTCAACAGGAAAAATCTGTATATTTTTTAATTCCCAGTCACTACGCAAGAATGGTTGAATATTGAAAAATATCCTGAAGCGGTGGTGTGAAAGGGCAATAAATTTTCCTTCGAAGTGCGCAGGTCGGTCCGAAATATCCAAACTAGCTGAAATATCGCGGATCTCTCCACTCGTGCCTTGTTGCCAAATTTATGGACGCCCTAAAGTACATTAGGTGCAACGGGTATTTTGTAAAAGTATACGCTTTCACGATTGACAGCGCCCCCCAAACAGAATTTTGTTGAACTAAAGATATATTTCGACTTTCATTGGACACATGATGGTGCATCCACTTATTATTTTTTCAAAACCAGATAACATTTTTGAGTGACGTCAGAAATGGATGTATCTGATATCTGCCGATAGGTCTTGGTATGTAGGACCTTCCAAAAAATCGACATGGACCTCCCACATAGTTGTACGGATTTATAATGGTAAAACTTTACTGCGTCCGAAATACGGACGCACTATTGTAGAGGACGCAGCAATGAATGGTACAAACCCAATGTATGGACGTAATAAAGTATGCTGGATAAAAATATATATATATATATATATATATATATATATATATATATATGTGTGGTCTCGGTAGTGTAGTGGTTAGCAAATCTGCCTATAAAGCGGAAGGCCGGGGTTCGAATTCTCGCCGGGCCACCGTGCTGGGTAGTCGCACGTTAAAAGGTAAGGCCTCGTTGATCCATTGCTCGCACAAGTTTCGACTTCTGAGGGTTGACGTTCGTCAGCTTGTTAACGAAAACGAACAATTTCAATATATATATATATATATATATATATGTATGTATATATATATATATATATATATATATATATTATACTGTATTTTAGTATGTATAATATAATTATTTATACTCAGTGTCAATTTTCTTCTCCTGAAGATGCTAACCTTGTTAGTGAAACGCGCGTCGATTTCAAACATATCAGTTTGGTGTTAGTGTAATTGATCTCTAGGAACAATATTAAGAACTTCACCCCTGTAGATTTGGAGCGAAACGAATTGCAATGAAGAAATTCCAGTTTTTCAGGATATGTTGCAAATTTTGAGGTGGAATTGTGAACGTTCTTTTCTCCATGAACATTGGAAAAGAAATGCACAATTTCTCAGAAGCGATATGTAAGATTTCCAATGAAATACAAAAATTTAATTTCTGCTATATTTTTTTTTTCTATTTGTAAAAAATTCAGTCACCTGTTGTATTTGGGGTCGTTCTCTCTGATTTTGAAATCTACTGAATGTCCTTTACTCTGGGATTCAGAATATTCAAAAAACTGGTTGGATGATACAAAAGAACGATGAAAATCACGTAAAAAGTTAATCATCAATCAGGACGAAAAAAAATGATCACATGCAAAACTACTTTCATTTTTGCCAGTGAGATAGTTTACTAGAGTAGCGCCGCGCTTGTATAAAACAGATAAATCGACATGGAAATTAAGCTCCTATTGTGATAGAAACATGGGTGTAGCAAAAATTCTGTGAATCGTAACGAAGATTTGATTTTGTATCATTCGAATGAGTTATATTCATATCCTTATGATTTCATATTTCAGAAAAAAACTAGTATTATTCCTAGTTTATTTCTGACGTGAAGTTGTTTTCACTCGAGTAATGCTACTGTCTTCAAACATTTGAGGAATCGGCGACTAGTTTTCGTCGTGTTTTCCTTTCCTCGAGATGCTTGCTTTTCCGGCTACTCTCGTTTGTTTAGTTCTCTTCTGATCGTCTTATTTCACGGCTCGCAAATTCCAATTGCCCATTCCACGCCCTCTTCATTTTCTTCGAAGTCCGTTTCATAACATACTCCGTATGTTTTTAGAATTCTCCAAGCGATAAACAAGAGCAATGTCTCTTCCAAGTTCCTTTTAGGGTAGGAATAGGAATTGGAATAATGTTTTTGAATCAAAATTATATATGATTAGAAAAATGGTCGAGAGAAATGTTTTCTCAACTTCTATTACTCATCAAAGTAAAATTCATATTATAGGAAGTATAATAATACAAGTCAATAAATTAAATATTCACTGTGATACTTATTCGTTCACGATATAGACAGTTTGCAATCAATTGAATATTGATTCTAATACGTATTCGTTCAAGATATTGACATTCATTTCAGAATCTCTTTTTTTATCGAACTCTTATCGATGTAACTCATGCTGGATTTCCTAAATTGAATATGAGTCAAAAAAATTATCTTGCCATGTGTATATTTGTAGCACTGGACGCCGACCCAAGTGATGGGACAACAAAGAAACATTCCTATTTTCCAGTATTATTTAATGGATTACCTATTGTGGGTAGTTTTTCATCATTTCTATTAGGCAATCCATATCACGTGACAAAAAAATGGCGGTTGTTGGCACACAAACTAGTATTCGCAGTGGCGGATCCACGGGGGGGGTTTCGGTTCCGAGCCCCCCCCCCATTGGGAAAATAAGAGTTTTTTTTCAATTTTTATCGGCTCCTAATCTCCCAATTTTGTTAGGGAACGAAAATATGTCACAAGAGCAAGACAAAAAACTAATATAGAATAAATTTTTTTGCTTTAAAATTGAAGAACTCTAATAATTATTATTACATTCCATTGAAAACTAAAGAGCAGGCTACATTTAAACATTAGTAAATTTTCGAGTTTTTTTTGAAAAATTCTACTGGATTGAATGTTACCCAAACAAACAAACAAATTTCACTTGAAATTTTTGGACTCACCGATTGTTCTTTCCTTTTTTTTGGTTCAGTCGGTTCAGACGCTGGTTCAAGCCGAGTAAAATATGAAAATAGAGTCCTCTTCATGTTGAAGGTTCAAAATGAAATGCTTTTTTTGTAACTATCAAATTGCAATTTTTCTCGATGACACTTTAAAGATAATTGACACTTGTCAGGCTTATCGAGGAAAACTTCGAGAAATTTCCGACAGTGTTGCCATTGGATCCTTTTTGGCGCAGTATTTGAAAAATTAGACTTGTTACATTTGTGATGAGTATTGTGTATGACGGTAACGATTTGAATATACTATGTATGAGTAGAATATGCTGTTGATTAGGTTGAATCAACTCGATTCGATTTAAAAAAAGGAAAGTTTCGAACCTACTTTATCTCCTGCCAACACCTTCAAATTTTGCTCAAATCAATCTCTTTCACCTTTTTTTTGGATCTTGACTAGTTGTTGCTATACGGTAGCTCATAATTTTCTGTTTTATATATATATATATATATATATAAATCTTGAGTTATAGACCCCCCCTTGACCTGATCCTGGATCCGCCACTGAGTATTCGACATAATGAACTTAAAGTTGCTATCGATTTTTCTTGTGATTTTGAAAAATACTGGATCCAAAATCAGTTGCGGAATCCTACACTACAGAAGAATAAGCGTACTGGGCGGCCAAGCAATAATTATAAGGGCCTCTTTCAATGTCATGTGATAGAATAATCATAGAATGAACTTGGATAAGTCATCTTATTATTGAAAACCTGTGTTTCACAACATTAGGAACAGAGTAAAATCCGAATTTATTTCTGTCATGACGACATTCACAGTGAATTATAATGCACGTAAGAGACTTTTTCATTCAACTGAAACACAAATATATACACTATATACTATATTTGGAAACAGAAAATAGAATGAAAACTAGAAGAAGACTAGTCAAATGACAAGTCTCAATACAGTTCCCTGTAATACTTCCATCAAAACTTTTTCACAGAAGTGCGGCAATTTTTTTTCAATTTACTAGCTCTTTTTTTGAATAAAGTGAATCCCGCAAGAAAGACAATCAATGCCATAGAAAAGCTGAGAGAGAAAAAATGTAAAAATAATTATCTATCCATCTGAAATTGGATTTATTTTTCACGGATTACCAAATTATAATGATAACATTCGCAAAGAAGGGACACAACGGTGCAAAATTAGCAAGAAAATTTATAGAAAAACGTACGTCTGTCATATCCATTACGAGGATGACGATTATTTTACTCGCAATTTTATAATCGAAAGTTTTGGAAGCGATACATATTATATAAAACTGCAATTTCTACGTGATCAAGTGCAATATTTTTTCCAGGTCAAATCTATTGAAAAAACCTTCACTGACGTTTGGGAATGTTTTGATGGATATGTGCAATTGAGATTTGGATATTTTTAATATTAGACGGTGACATAGTTTGACATTTATTTATTATTGTAGTGATTATTTCATGTGGGAGTCCGAGTATGTCACTGGATTTCAAAAATAAAAATAATGAGTGAATTTGATTTTCCACTTTTTGTGTAATGCCACAATATAACAAATGTATGGAATCAACAATAGCTTCACTTCCAGTATATTAACAAAAAATAGGAATTTTGATCAGGTGTAAACCACATCTCATTTCTGACATAAAAAAAGGGTTCATTCAGGACTGTTTGGAATTGAAATTGATATTCACATTTGGAATCCCATCCAGGGTAGTTTACTCTTGATCAAAATACTGTTTTTCCTTCTCCACGTACACTGTTCAAAAATTTGAAATCATATGCAAGTATTCAGCAATACGCCAATTTTTATGAGGAATAAAATTTTCTGACAAATCGATGATAAAAAAGTTTTCCTTATCGTGAAAATTTTTGGATCTCACTGTATATAGTATAGACCACATTTTGATAGGCGAGACATTATAATCGTATTCGTCTATTCATGAAACTCTATAAAAAGTATACAAACAGTCGAGTTCGGAGGTCGAAACTCTAGACATCACCTAGAAGATGGCAAATGAGACTTTGCCGAAACGTTGTGACAATTATCCTTCAGAGGATCAAAACCACAGTACACGGAATCAAACCCGAAAAAACAACTCATCATATATATATATATATATATATATATATATATATATATATTTGATCGGCTAGGCTTCCGCGGTCAGAAATGTGCTGGCTGGAACTTCCGGTTGATCCGCGTCTGGAAAGATTTACTTGTCTACGTTTCGACTCCCATTTCGGAGCCATTTTCAAGACTGAGTGACCTTGCGTCTAGGTCTGAGTTGTCTCACTAGCAGTGATGATAGCCAGCTAGTGAGACAACTCAGACCTAGACGCAAGGTCACTCAGTCTTGAAAATGGCTCCGAAATGGGAGTCGAAACGTAGACAAGTAAATCTTTCCAGACGCGGATCAACCGGAAGTTCCAGCCAGCACATATATATATATATATATATATATATATATATATATATATATATATATATATATATATATATATATACATATATATATATATATATATATATATATATATATATACACCCTTTCTCTCAAAATAACATTCTGAAGAGAAATGAAACTCATGTTTGCGAATAAACACTGGTAATCTCTCATCGTGAAATTTTCACTACCAAGTAGGTATACTTTCCAGTTTCCACTAATCTTGACGACCTCCCAAATTCCTTCAAGACCTTCCCAAAATTGAAACTCTTGAAATATGATTTTCATTTCAGTGACACTTATCACTGGAATAGCCTTAATTGATGCCGAGCGGAAAAACTCTTCATGGAAATAGCGATAACAGAGATGGAGAGACCATTAAGGATGAGAGAATGTTTTTAAGCATTACGGAAGATTCATCGCTTGTGAACGTCGCGTGACTTTTTGTACTCGAAAACTTGAAATGCTCTGTTATCAATAGGACATTATTTACTACTTGGAAGGAGCGCTCCAAACCTCAACGAATGAAATAGAACAGAGTTGAGGAAAAGAGACACAGATTACTCTGGAAATTATAGTTTTCCTTGTTTTCTTCACAGGTATATAGTTTTTGTTCAGGAGCGAGTTTTGCAGAAGATTATTCCTCTCGATGTTCTGAAAAACAATCATACGAAAACTAAATATATGGAATCAGTTCCCAAATATAGTTATTAAAGACAATGCATTGTGACATCACAAGGATAAATTACACAAATTACACCAGTGTTATATGTTATATCAGACGAGTGCTGTTCAAAACCAGTTCAACCAGTTTGTTGCAAAGTGAAATTTTTCAAATAATTTCCATGTGGCAAATGACACAGTTCAATAATGATAATAATAGTTCTATTGCTTCTAAAAATAAGTTTACAGCAAGGAATGTGTGAGGGTAACAAAAAAATTATAAAATTACAGTAGTTTTAACAATTACAATTCATAGTTGAAGAAACTGAAAGAATACTATAGAAATACAGTTGAAAGGAATAAATTTTAGTAATTTTAGGATATCCCAAATGTATTCCGATATTTTCTTGGCCTCGAAGACTGATAAGTTTTGTAAAGCAACAATCAATGTTTCCAAACTCCGTAGGCAAATAGTTTGATTCATCACTGTAGAGATAGAACAGCCAAAAATAATATGGGAAAGTGTTTCCGTTTCGTTTTTATTGCAGACTGTGCAAATCAGGTCAGAATCAATGATATAGAAGATTCCATTGAGTTTAAATTTTAGTTTGAAGTATTTGGCCTAACGAAATTGAGCTATAATGCGAGTGACTTGGAAGGGGAGTTTCAGCAGCAGATATTAGCTTGTATCGATGGTTGCATTGAATAGATTAGAAATGTACATTAATGATAAAATTGGTACTGGGGATTCTAGGCTCAAACAATTCATTGTTGTTGACATTATTGCATAGGGGCAATGAGTCAGTATCGGAGAGAAATTATTTTATTTGCAATGGTCAGTTATATTAAGGGTTTGTGTTATTCATCACAAGCAATTGTTGTTCGAAACAGAGCTTGCAGTATCGATTGTTTTTTATTGAAAATATCTTATGAAACAAGCTGATGGTCATTTCGACGATATCATATGTGAGTGAGTTGAATTCTTGCAGCTTCTAATCGAAAGATGGAATCGGGTTATTTTCAAGAAAAAAAGTATTCTTTCAATGAAGGAAATGTGAACCCTCTTTAGCAAATCTGAATACCTAAGTCCCCAAATAGGAAAGGTGTTATACATGATGCTCATCCTGGGAGGCCTGGTGATAAGCAAATAGAACCAATAGCTTGTTTCGTTTATGTGTTAGTCAGGTTTGACATTTCATGAAAGAGACCAAAGTAGGTAAATGATACGCCTAAATGATTATATTGGAGATTTCAACGGGCTGATTGTTATAATGAAATTAGAAATTGGATTTGAAAATCTCATTGCCTCGTTTTTTTTTTTCAGATTTACAATAAGGTCATTTGATGATGTGTATCTTTCCTCACAACGACTATTTCGGTCATTTCAGTGCATTCCTGTCATCTATCTCCCTGGGTCCCATTATCGTTAAAAAATATTCTGAGTCCGCTATGAAAAGAGTGAATAAGAGTAATAGGGGACTCAAAGGTAAAAAAATACCATTTGCATTTGAGCATTCTCATGCATCGAATTGTGCATTTTTCCTGTAGATATCGGTCGATGTCAAATTTCCAATCAAATATACCAGTGGCGGAAATTTCTAACATTTGCCAAACGGCGCCTATGCCATCAAGAAATGAAATTTCAGATATACGAGTATCCGGTTGATTTCATGAAAAATAATACACGAAATTCAGAACATGTGTTCTCAGTTGGAATTGAACTCTGTTGAAGGGGTTCAGAAACTGGATATTGGGTAACGAGTATGTGAGTTATACCGTTTTTTCAGTTTTGTCATTAAAGAATATTTCATTTTTACATTTTGGAATGTTCATAATGATCAAACCACTCCTCATTGCATGTTTTCCTGATGATTCTCAAACCTGAGATCGCTATGATGTATAACAACGCGATTACATTTCTCAAAGTTTCGTCAATCTCTGAGAAAGCGACTTTTGAACAAAACAGTATTGTAAAAAGAATATTTCATTCATTACGTCAGTATTCGAATTTTGAACAATTGCTCATCAGTAATCATTTCACGAACCACAATTTACCCCGAAGAATTTTAGCGCAATACTCATTTTCTCTAAAACCGCCTGGTACACCTCTTGAAATAAATTAACCAGGTGTGCAGTTTTCCAGTAGGGGAAACTTATTGCCTCAACTTGTAAAATCGTACTTGTGGAAAGAGAAGATTACTTCGCAAACTTTATATTGCAAATATGGGGAGTATGGAACTGAAATGGAACTTTAAACGCTGATATATAAGCAGCGAGAACTCTCTCCGAAGCTTTATGATGATTTGAAAATTTCTGAAATGATATATAGCGATTTGAAACATTCGTCTCGTATTTGTTCTATTCGAGAAGATCTTGCTGAGTGGGGAAATTCCGTGAAATTGAGCAATGAAATGGAGGTTTATTCCGATTAGCAATTGTTTCTTCGTAGTCTGAATTCCTAGATTAGTGAATCTACGAAGGGAAACCGAAGTAGAAGTTAGGTATTTGAACTTTCTATGTTGATTATAACGATTGTAAATAATAAATAGGTAGGTAGAAAATATTTTATTACTCTTAAGATACAACTCAAAAATGACTTGGTGTTATTTTTTTCATTCCATCATCGACCCTTAGCCCTAAGTAATTTCCTCCACCACTCTTCAAAAGTAGTATAGTTTCGCGCAGAATCGTCAACCTTGAAGCTTAGCGGAGTTGATCTTCAATATGACAGTGGAATGACTAATGAAATTGGCTGTTACTTGATGAAAATATGTGATATCGTATACAAGAAACACTATACTGTGTGATTTTCCCAAGACAGGTCACATAGCCGCTACATGTATTTCACTATACGATTGCTTCTTGACAATGAAAATACAAATTTGTACTTTTGCAAATCATCTTCGGACTGAAACATGAGTTCAAACATGACTAGGATGTATTTGGAGAAAAAAAGGTCCTAAACCCAATCTGTTGAAATCCATAGGAATCGAAACATTCAATGAAACGGGACATTGCTGAATGACTAAATAGATTTGGAAAAATCTCCATTACTACACCAATTTTCTCATCCCGAAATATGAGTAGTTAGGATCCGATCAGCAGGTAAGTTTTTCCCAGTAGGTTTGTTGATAGATATGTATTTATATAGAAGCTATTGTATTGTGAAACATGGGTAGTGATTTCGTGAACTGTCCAGTGAATATCACACAATGAAGTGATTTCGATTACGAAAGAGATATTACCGATCAGAAAATATCTTCCCTAATGGGGGATCTATCTCAGGACCTCTCGGTCAAGGGCAGGCCCTCAACCACCTCATCAAACCCGTATGCTATTAATAATATATATATATATATATATATATATAAAAGAATCGACACGAAATGTAGAATATTTTACGCTAGGGGTGCAAACGTTGAAAAATATGGTTGTCTTTTCAATGACTCAATGAAAATCATTTTCCAAAAGTCTCAACCTGAAAATCAAATGTCGCTTTCAAAAATAACACAATCCATAGATTTGTCCGTGAAGGAAAAAGGAAATATACTGAATAACCAAAGAGATGCAGGTCTTCATGGAACATCGGAACATAGAGTTGGAAAGCTCGATCCGTCGAAAACTCTAGAATGGTCTTCGATGAAAATTTAAAACCTCTAAAATTATACACAAGTTCATATACACACATATACTCATGATATGATAATAACAGATGTTTAGCACATTAAAGAAAAAGTCCACATGTATAAAGTGTGGTAACAAACAGAAATATAAAAATCAAGAAGAGAACTTCACAAAACAAAAAGGATGCTAAATGGAACTTAGTTTAGTTTGACACTAACATTAGCTCAGTGTATGATGTATTTCAGAGTGAGTATTAGTGGAAGTTATCATCATAAAATTCGTCCAAACTGTAATAGGGTCTATCCGAAAGTAAAACTTTAATTGCTTTCCTAAATTCTGAGGGGCTTTCCATACACTCAACGTCGTTAGGCAACTGGTTGAATATTTTCAGGCCATTGTAAATTACTGAGTTTTTGGTCAGTGTCGAGGTGGGTAAAGGCAGTCTAAAATCGTGAGTCTGACGAGTGGAATAGTTAGATGATACCAGAGGAAATTCATATCTATGTTTGTTTATCAAACAAGCCGTTTCTAATATGAAAATGGCATAAACTATCAAGATATTGTATGCAATGAATATAGTCTTACAAGAGTCTTGTTGTTTCATTTTGAACAGATAACGTATTGCTCTTTTTTGAAGTACGAACACAGAATTCATGAGATATCTAGAACATACTCCCCAGAACGGAATTCCATTTCTCAAGTGTGAGTCTTCCAGTGAATAGTAAACAGATTTAGCTGCAGATGTGCCCAGCTCTCTGGAAGTTATTCTTACAGCGTAACAACCCGAAGAGAGTTTTTTTGTGAGAGCTCTGATGTGGTCTTCAAATCTCAAGTCGTTATCTATGACAATACCGAGGAATTTGGTGCTTAATTAATTCTCTATAACACTTTCATTGAGAGTAATTGGTATGTTATCAATAGAACCTCGAAACGATATCACGCTAGTTTTGTTGATATTCAGAGACAAGAGATTAGCACTGCACCAGTCCTTGATAATAATGATATCTGAAGATATAACCTTATGAAGATCAGAGGTATTTTTACTGTGCCATAGTATTGTGGTATCATATACGAATAGCGTGAACTTTCCCTTTATATTTAATGATGTCAGATCATTTATGTAGAAAAGGAAGATGATGGGACCAAGAATGGACCCCTGAGGAACTCCGCTGTTTATATTAGCTGCTGGTGATGTTAAAGTAGGTGACTGAACGCAAAGGGGTGATCCTTCGAGTAATTCTAAGACAAAAATTCCATACAAAGGTAGGTCCGGTATTGCATAGTTTTCAAGATACAGGGTATCAACATTTGTAAAAACAAAGTTATTCAATAATTCTCAAGCCAGCGTATATAATCTATTAAGAGGCTGTTTGGCATAATCATGTCTAGTGGAGTCCCGGAAGCTACTCTGACGATTATTTTTGACCAGAAAAATATGCTCCACTGATTTTATGTAATTTTTTTGCATCGAGCTACTGAAACTATAACTTTTTGATTCCTATATCTATCTATCTTGCTCTGTTTTTGAAAAAAAATCGCTTTGTTGTATGTTCTTCAAGATTGTTGTTCAAGATTGAACTAGCAAACCATCAACAATTGGGGTGTACTTGCATGGACATGCAATAACGAGCTTTTCATTTATGATTGAACAAATGACATAACACGAAAGTTATCTTTCGAATTTCAAGATCAACTGTTTTAGATGAAACACAACGTTAAACATGTTGACACCCCGTATCTTTGAAACGAAGCATCACCTATCTTTATATGAACAGAATTGATCGAATAATCACCCCTTTGAGTTTGGCCACGTACCTAAATGACACCCTGTATAACATGCCAATGAGAATTCTCTACTCTGTTACAAGCCACAAAACACGTTCCATATTTTTTCACAAACATATCACTCAAACAGCATAATCTTGACCTTTCCCAGATTTCGACACGAGATTACTACACATGAACTTTCCGTATTTGATTAACGCCCGCTGTTAACATCACGTGTTCGTAAAGGTTCTTCGACGGCATGCACGGCATACTTCGCCGTTTTTATGCGATTTTAATTATACAAATAAAGTTTTTGATCGCCTTAGTTATATTGAGTCGGCAATAAAAAGTTTTCTCGAATGCCAGAGTGTATTTTACGACTCACGCAACTGGAGATTTCAAACGCCATCATCGAATCAGCATAAGGAGTTTATGACTTAACGTATGTCAAGATTCTGATCGAGTTGAAACCCTGATAATATACGGAATACCGTAAGAATTTGAAATACCTTAGATTCCATAAAAAATGGTGAATGATATAGAAATCATCATAGGTAATCGAACTCTCCAAAAAGTTTCAACGTTTTCATCAAAAAGTCATATTGTTGAATCATCAATAACTGTGCCATTCAGTGAATTCATTTATTTATATAAAGACTCACGCTGCTGAGCTAGCCGGTGGTTCTCTGCAAGAACCGTTCAGTGAGATACTCTTGTTTGGTACCCGTTTTAGTATCAGAACCACTGAGGAGGGTTGTAACTTGCTCTCAAAACCATTCTTCCCTCCCCAACAATCCAAATGCAATACAAGAATCAGCATTTCAACAGTGACTGACTCCCGATTCATTACTGCAAACAGATGATTTTACCACAGTTTTTGAGCATACTTGGACAGTGGTGATAATCGAATCATCTCAGAGCAACTCGTTCAGACCAGTTTCAACCATACCGTAGGTGATAACATGACACCTGTCATCAAATAACTACTATATTCATAATTCCCAAATGGACCTTAGTCCCCTTACCTTGAAATTATTCTGTCATCATTCTTTATGATGTCCATTTCTGGGTGTCTTACCTGAAACAAGTATTTATATTAGCATCAAAATTTCCAATGCGAATGTTAAGAAGGAAAATATTGGTAGCAAACTCTTTCCTGAATGATTGTTAGCCAGAATATGGATTTATAAGAATAACAACAATCGTATAGTTCTTGATGTACTATGATGATGAAATGTTATAATAATGAAAATCTTGGATTCACTGGTAGGAAAGATCGACATAACCTCTCCATAGTGGTCCAAGGTATACGATAAATATCGGCTTCCTATGTTCAATACTGTTATGATCCTTATGGAACACATTTCAAGAGAGAGATGAATTACATCTGATAACTTTTCGACGTTATCCAAGGAAGTTTGGGTGAATACATTGAAAATATTTGAATATTTCGATAAAATGAGTGAGAACTGGAGAATTAGATGATGATATGAAGATGTAAAGAAACATGAATGGTGGAGAAGGACATCTGGAATGGTGAAGGAACTGCTATCATCAATCGACAAGAAACGTTTTATTGGTGTCATAGCAGTTCTTTGGCGGGTTACGACATGTGTGAAACTCTCAGGAGAGAAACGTAAATGTTGACATTGTTTTTATGAGGGATACCTATTTCTGGAATGTATTGTCATCAATAATGAATGAATTGGCAGTCAATGAAGAACATTTCTTTGACCAATTAAATGAATAATCTTTTCTCCACTCGATACACCATCATTGATTGATTCATGGAAAAGTTGCATCCCCTCACGGGGGAAAAAAAATTCAAGTGAATCACTAATCAAAATTATGCATAATGGAAATAACGAAAGTACTTTTATTGAAAAAAGTAACGAGTTAGATAGAAAGGGAGACTGACGCTTGTTATTCGCATTGTTGTTATTCCCAGTATCATCATAACTGAAATATTCAAAGATTGAAGAAGGCTTGAATGCATTCCCAACATTTTCGATGTAGTTCGATCACTCACTCGCCGCAAGGCTTTAAAGATACAATCCCATTAATCTCGTACCTTCCTCATTTCTGCAAGACGAAGAATAATTCAATCAACGCATGGGGCATGCAATTAAGCGTCTATTAAACGAGACTATAAAACTTTAATTCAATGGATTTCTCAGAGGTGGCGTTAATAAGACAAGTGAAGAAAGGTGCATCCTCTGCTTTGTGTTATTAAAGACCGTTTCTTAGGCAGTAAATAGCAGAGCACTTCGGATGCTCGTTTGAAATGGAGCTTTCATTTGTACAGATGGTTCAGGAGTTATTTGCCAGTGAATGAAAAATATTTGCAGTAGTTCAAAACGAATGGAGATATTTGTGATATTTGTGACTGAATGATACAATATCTCACAACCAAAATGTTTATGAGAGTATAACTACTGGTATCAAATGGGAAAATCAATGATCAATAATAACTGAGCTCATCATCAAGTTGACTCAATACATATAACCTAAAACTCGGATTAGATATTAATTCAGACTATGGTAGGGAGGAAATATCCCATTATGTTTTTTTTAAGATGAACACATCTGAATTGAGCAAGTCAACTGAAATGAGTACATTAGAAAGCGATGTATCCCTCTTCCACAGATACGCATGATCTTTGTTAAAGGTGTATTTATTGATGAAAATAATGTATCTGTTAGCCTTGCGAGAGTGAAAGAAAGCAATTATTGGAAGATTTTAGTTTGAAAATTTCACCCAGCTTCAGAAAGGTCGTTATCTGACTGAGAAAGCTTTTCGGTAAAGAATCAGTTCCTGGCGATCGGTTTACTCAATCCTCCAGCAATAATCTGATTTTCCTTCACATTAGCAGCCGAGAAGAGTACTGGGTCGCGGGCTAAGGTGATCTCGTTGGTAGGCGAGTACCAAACGTGTGTTAGGACATGCATTATCCCATTTCATTTATATTTCTTGTTATCGAATACTCTTAAGAATACGGCCAGAAGGCAGAGCCTTAGGCCGACAGAGATCAAATAATTACTTTGGGGTGTCGAGTCGCTCTGGGGCTTCTTACCGATTTTTACGGTAGCACATTGATCATTTCGAGCAACAGTTAGCGCAACGCATGGCCGAATGGTCCCAAATTCGATTCTGCAATGGGGCAGGTGGGGAATCAACTGACAACTGCATTCTCCAACCGTATATTGAGAAAACCGCTCTGGATTAACTAAGTGATCGTATATTCACGTAGTAGCGACTGAAAACCCTTGAAAAGAGGCATTCAAAAATCACTTGAACAACCAAAGAGTTGCGCTGGTTCGATACAAAATAGAAACGATCTATTTTTCGAAAAAAGTACCCCTTTCAAATTATAAGTAATAAAGTGTAGAAAAATTACACTTTTCGCTGCAAGCTTGAAATTTTCATACGACTTTTTGTTCATTCAATTTGGAGTTAAAAAAAATTGAGAGACGTTTGCATGAGCATTAATACCTGCCAGATGAAGCGAATAAGGGTGTGAGAAATATGGGTGTTATTCATGTACGTGGCCAAAGTCAAAAGGGTGATTCTTTGAGTGATTCTAAGACAAAAAGTTCCTACAAACATCGGTCCGGTAATAAAAGTTACAGGGTGTCAAAATTCGAAAAAAAAATGGTTTTCCTGAATATCTCAATAAACGTTCAGCTGATTTTCTTTATAATTTGGCGGTAGAAACTAGGGTATTGAGGGGCTGATTTGATCATAACTAAATTGATATCATTATGACCAGTGACGTCCCGGAAGGAACCTTAATCAATATTTTTGACCAAAAAAAAATGTGCGCTACTGATTGTTTTGCATTTATTTCTTTTACATTGAGCTCCCAAAACTACAACTATTTTCTTCATTTGTTTTTTGTATCTTTTTTTCTGTTCTTGCATGTTCTTGGAAAAACAAAATCAACCGATTAGTAGTATCTTCCAAGTCGCAAAACTTATTATTGTGAAATTGGAAATATCATCATTCAACAAATTTTATGCATAAATATATTTATTGTGAAACAGTATGAAGTACTATGCAGAATCCAACAAAATTTTGCGAGATTCATCAACAAGAAATATGTTTCATTGAAAATTGTTATTTCGATTTTTGCAATGTATAAAAAAATAAAAATAATATCTAATATCATCCCTTATGGAAAATTCAAATATATTATCGAAAAAATAATCATGAAGTTCACAAGTTGAATGAATCCCAAAGGGTTGAATTTTCGAAAAAATGTCGCAGAATAAGTGTTTATTTTGTTGTTTTCCGATCGATAATTTGTATATATATATATATATATGTTATATATATATATATATATATATATATATATATATATATATATATATATTCTCAACCCCTATGAGAACAACATATAATATTTTATCGAAATCAATTGCGGAATTCACAAGGCAAGGAGAGTAAGAATGAAATAATATGACGTTCAAGTACAAGTGCTCTCAGAAATGGCGAATAATATTTGGTGGAAGTGGTAGATATACTATGTTTTTTAAAGATTGAAATGTGTTTTATCAGACTCAGATCCCCTGAAGAAATCATTCTCATAATGTAATTTGTATTTGTTATGATTTGAAATTTCTTGTTGCTAATATGTGGATGAAAAACCTATTTTTGAGATGTTTTGCAGGAAATAATGAAAAGAACCCATAAGCTATCTAACAAGCGCCCGGATAAGCTGTATTTGTATGCGTCTCCTTCACTTATTTATAATCATTTATACGATAATATCTGTATTCTAATAACTCATACCGTTTCATAGTTCACTGGGATAACCGCAATTATAGCTGGTCGCAGCGATAAAATTCTATAAACAACGTTCGCAATATTTATTCGACTGGTCGTCCATATATCAGAATTATACTATTTAGAATATAGACAGTCCATACGTTTCCCAATTAATGCCACAGAAGAGGTTATGCGGTGCCTAATGAACAGTCGCATAATTGACCGAGAGCATAACGAACAGGTATTCATATTTTATGTGATAGTAGGTAGCCATGTTGTGCTTCGCCCGGTGAAATAAACATCAAATATTTAATGGCGATTTAATTAAATTCCGAGGCTTTGATGAACATCAAAATAATGGGGTGGGATGTGGCAACAAAGAGGTGGACTGGGATAATCAATAGTGAGGATGTTTTTATTGCTGTGCGTATAATTTCATGATGTTTCAACGGAATTGAATAGCCATTCGATAGATTGAAAATGTGTAGACAGGGTCAGTTGATTGTCGAGAAAGATTATCTGAATGAACTGAAGGAAATTTCCATTTGGAAATTAACGAATGAAATGTGTTGAGGATGAAATATTATATATGTTTCAGATATATTTCTTTGCTCAGTCGGAGAACCATCAACAAGTTGAGAAATTCCAACGGTACATCCAATAAGCCAGTCTCGACTAGCCATACAGTAGGACTAGCATCTGTCAGAAAACTACTTTCCTGGCGAATACAGCGTAGAGATAAGGTGTCAGGATAAATTTTCAAATATTAGGAGGTACACTTGCGTACCGGTTTCGGGTTTATTGGTCCATCGTCAGTACAGGGTAGGTCCATATGTATATATAAATATATATATATATATATATATATATATATATAAACTCATATGAGCAGAATTGGCTATAACCAAAAATATTCACGAGAATGTTGCCATTATACAATTCGAATAGAATTCCTTGCCGAGTTTGTATTTAAATGAAAGCTATAGTACATCTTCTCGGCAAGAAACTTTTTTTTAATGGGGATCGAATTATTTTTTTCAATTCAACCGGAAAATGTTTGAACATTTCGACAGCATTATAAATTAATATCTGATGCCCGCGACATCGTTCGCGTAAACGTCGAACCGAACCGTTTTGTCAACGCACGCCTGTGAAGCTTCACGTTTCGCCCGCTTTCAGGACTTCATTGCACCAAAAAGTAATTAACAAGTTCGACTAGCCTATCTAGGATGAATCTAGGCAAATTCTCGAGAATTCGTATTGAAATGTTGTCAATACCATGCGAAGTTTAAATTTTTATTTGTATAATTGTATCCATACGATCAGTTTCGGCAAACAGGTTTATTCAAATAAGTGATTCCTGCATGGGTGTCCAGTGCCGAAATTCATTTTCGATTATTAGTAGAGGCACACTTGCAGGCCGATTTCAGAATTATTTGTAGAGAACTCGAAAGTCGTTGTTTTTCCAAAAGTGAAAATTCCACAGGCACCTACATCAAACATCGAAGATAGGTGGAGCTTACAACAGAAAACAGGCAAAAAATTGATTTAGTCAACCAGTCTTGTGTATGTAGTTCACGGGATCACTAGAAATACAAATGTAGAAATTACTTCTGTGAAGAGGAGAAACCTATGGAAATTTGAAAGACACCACCGCTTTCTTTGCTCTTACTTTCAACAACGATTCGTTGTCGTCAGAAATATATCTGGCGATATACCTTCAGAAATATCATGAAATTCCTCATAGCGAAAAAATGGCTGAAAACTTCCATTCAATTTCCATCACCTTTTTTCAATTCTCCATCGCCTTAGGCTGAATTCAGACAGATCCGAAATTCGATCGTACGACGATCAGATAGCTTTGTGATCGATCTAAATTTAAATTCAGACCAATCAGAAAGCTATTTGATCGTCGTACGATCGGATTTCGGATCTGTCTGAATCCAGCCTTATTGTTTGAAATATCCAGCGGAGCAGTACTCTTAACGAATATAATACTCCTAGCCCGTAAAACAATTTTATAATTGGAAACAGATTCTGATAAAAATTTGCCGTTATCATTCCCCTAGCCATTACCCTAATTTTTGAGCCGGACCTCAACTGTGAAAATTTTCCCTAATTACATTTGTGAGAGCGAAACCGTAACTTTGCAGCTGTAACGACCTAATCGAAAGGGTATTGGGTATATGTGAAGCTATTTTTACAGAATTTAATATGGGGATTAAATCTACACAGAGCTCGAGCCGGCAGAGCCGGCTAATGCACTCTCTCTCCGAATGATATAAGCCTCCGATGTCGCTGGAGTGGACGTAATGCGCCATGTTCCCTCTAATCCTTTTCAAGAGAACGTCTACTTCGGTTTATTATTCTCCACGGACACAGTTGGTGCCAGTTCCTTCTTTGATGAGGTCTTTGTGTTCATTTTCATTCGAGATTTCTCATTATAGGAGCTTACAATTGCAACGGTCTACTTCTCGGCTGCAATGGAAAGATGATCATTCAGGGACCGGTTTTTCAATGCAAGGTATCTATCAGATAAAAAGTTCTCATCCTTATTGTCACTGTCAAACATTACTCACGCACACCCTCCCATTTCTCTCATATATATGACACATAACTTATTTATCCTTGTATTTAAAAACTGGGACTAGGGAATGGGCAAACTACTCATGGAATGTCTTATGTAACTGTTGGAGAGGCAACAGGGAAGACCGCGACCTGGAGATTCTAAGAGCAGCAAGTAATTCCTGAATCAATTACGCTGGAAGCGTACGTACGTTATAAGTATTTCGATAATGGGGCATTTTTAACCATTTTGACAAACCATTCAGTAAAATAAATAGGTGTATGGTTCATGCTGTGAGGTTGTTAGCCAAAGGATTGGTACCAGATAAAACTGGTGAAAATGTTCTTGAGAATAAATGTCAACTGAGGCTCTTTTAGCTCACGTTTTGAATATATACTGGGTCAGTGAGATAGGGGTCAATGTATGGGGATCTCAAAAATGGTAGGAGTTACAAATGAGGTTGATTCGAGGAAGAGTTGCCTATTATAGAGCCCGCTGGGAAATTCGAGCTAGCCCTTCCGATAGCCAGAAAAAATCGATTAGCCCTAGAAATGTGCTCAAGTACTGTACATGGTGTTGTTTTTCTTTGGCCAATTTGAAATTTTTCAATATGAACCGCCTGTAAGTTTTGTTTACAACTTTTCGGGACATTTTTAATGACGGTATGAAATACAATCAGAATTTTCATTCTTTCCAAAACCATTGGATCGTCATCTATGAATATTAGATTCTGCGACAATTCGGAAAATTATTCTTGGGGCCATTGCAATACATTTTTATCATCACATTGAGAAATAGACTAATATGGATTCATATATTAACTGTTACGTTTTTATTCTGGGTTCGTAGGTAAGTGACCAAATCAAACAACTTTATTGCAAAACTCTCAACAAATCACTGAACAGCTTATTCACAACTGAATAATTCACTCAAATAACTATAATGTTTCGCCTATTAATTCAATTGATAGCTGTCTGTTATGAACTTATTGCAAAAAACAATTGAGGAACGCCACTTTGTACGAAGGTTCTATGGACCCCTGCGATCATTTTCAGGGCAGTTACCACCCAATCCCCCCTTTAAATCACCCCTCCCCACTCCCTTCGAAAATATTTCACCCTCAACTTGGAAACAGCATTATCTCGGCCACCAAGACCGATAGAATGAAGCGGTTTGTTTAAAAATGGTGATAATCGATCATATACCCAAAGTTGAGTGACCTCTAGTCCCAAAGAGCCTTCTTGGGGCCAAGAAGAGGCCTTATGTCAAAAAATTGATTTTTTGCGGCCATATTGCGCCACGGTATGGTTGCCTGAAATGCGAACTAGCCAGAGCGGGCTCTTTCTCTTTCTGTCTCCCTCTTCTACAAATGCAACCCATCGAAGCTCACCAATTGATCTGTTACCTGCACATATTTATCATTATGTTTTGTTACGAAGACTGCTATCACATGAATTCACGAAAATCACAAATTTATCTAAATTATCCATGACAGCTAATTACTTGATTCAAATTCTGCCTCATTCTAGACATATTTCTCACATTCATGTTTGAAGTCGAAAAAAACTAAGGATAAACTTCTGAAATTAAAGAATATTTTACTCATTTCGACACTTACATTTTCACAAGCAATAGCTTTTTTTATGCACCCACAGTTGCTGTAACACTCAGTAGCGGCCAGAGGTAGAAATGCAGTATTTTGCGTCGATTGGGAGAGTGCTACACTATTGGAGCTTCGTTTTCAGCCGCAATCACCAAGCGATATAAGCTAATAATGCATCCTCTGTTGGTGGGGCGTTGTACATAGTTTGTAGACTTAAAACAAACTGCTTGCGGCACTCCAAGATTAATGAATCTGTTCTGAAATCCCGAAGATACAAACAAAAATGAAACATTCGTTAAATTTGCATCGCCTCGATGCAAAAATACTTACACATCGCACATCTTCAATTCAAAAATTGCAGAAAAATCCTATGGCATTGGATGAATTTGTGGCCCTGTCAGAGGCCAAAATTGAAGAAACTAAACCTGTTCTTTTCAATTTTGTTCGATTATCGAACGGCGTTCTGCAGCAAAATAAAGGAAATGAAAAATGTGCGACACAGTGATATAATACATTATTATTATCGTTTGTATTTTTGTGATTCCAGATCAGAACTATTCTCGTCGATTTCGATGGTGTAAGATGGAAAGTCAACTGGCGCACTCTTTCAATCGCCGCAAATAAAAACATCTAACACTGGCTGGCTGCGAGTTCGCTACTGATATCATCCGTGCCCTAAAACTTGTCATATGACGTCGAGATCCTCAAGTCAGAGAATAACATGACTCACCGTTATTTCTGAAACATGTCATTTTCAATATTTTCTTCTCGAGAATCTGCAATTCATTGTGCAAAAGTAACCGTAACAAACAATGCGACATTAAGGAATGAAGATAAGCATAATAATAATTCATGGTTGGTGTATTCAAGGCAAAATCAACATAGTTGCTTCATAATCCTGGCGCCACATCGCAATTTCACTGAATTATTTCGTGAAAAGTCCTGTGCTCATCTGTGCAAGATCTTTCAGCGCCATAAAGTGAAATGTTTTAACCGTCTTAACGATATTAAAATAATAAGGGCCACGTTTACGATCCGGCAGCTCGTGTGCCATTGGTTATACTCGTATAAAATCTCGACGGCGAGAAATTTCTCGGAAATATCTGACGCTGCCTGTGAGGCACACTTCCGGGCTCGACCCAGTCTCTGGCTGCCTTTAGGCCTAGAAATTCGCCATACTGGTATTTTCTATCGCCGTACAAAATCGGTGTGATAGTAGTTTTGACCTCATCTATTCAAACCATGAGAATATTCATATTACTGTTCTTCTCGATGCAGAAAGTATTGAAGACATTCCCAATGGTAAGAAGATATTTAATTATACTTCTAACCCATCGCATTCAATATGAAGACAGTTCTACAAATTTTGTCGCTATTTGAAGAAAAAGCATTGATGGAATGAAAATCGTAACATACCTCACAGTGAACGACATACAACCTCCACAATCTAAACTTTCTGTAACAAACGTTATACCTCATATCCCTCGACTGTCTGAAAAGATGAAACGGTTCTGCAACAGATATAATGTTAGAACATACAAAAAACAATTACGTCCGATACTGACATATACAGAAACAACCAACATAACAGAATATACAAAGAATTGCATTCATCAAACTCCGTGTTCGTGCTGTCAAACATATATCGGTGAAACGCCAGAGCCTATTGAAATGCGACAGAATGTACCCAAAACGTACATCAAAAACGAACAGAATGGAATGGAATGCCTTTCCAATGATAGCAGAGTTATGGCAGGAAACAAAAATCAAAGGAATATGCTTTTATCATGCTGCCTGAAGATATTTGCATCTCAACGTGTTTATTTGACATAAGCCACACCTCACATCGTTGGCATTTCTTTCAAAAACGTTTTTGAAATTCAAGTCAGTGAACTTGTTTTTCAAAATTGAAGGAACTGTTTTTGATTAACGCAGCAACTTTTCTGGGTATATAAGAATTCTACCGTTCTACACTTGTTTCAAGATTGATTTTTAATTTTTTCAGATTGTGGTGGGTTACTGATGAAAAAAATACGAAGGAAACGTTTAGTAACCACGAAATGATAACTTTCAATACTACTCAAGAACAAAAAGTCATGAGGACTGATTCGGAACACTATGCCCCCGCAAACTCAAAAGCAGGGTCAAATCTCGATATTTTTCTTCTCTTCTGAGATAGATTAATGTCGTCAGTCGTTCCACCCTTGGCAGTAACAACACGGATGATCCGACGAGTGCAGAATTCCTGTCTAACCCCTTTTTCTCGGGAATCTTTCTCCAATAGAACAGCTGAACTCCGGAACTCCTCACTGAGAGAGTTTTTTCCTGAATATGAAAATACGTATTCTCAAAATCACTGTCTCAACAGAATATTATCACAAGTGAATTTTTCGATTTCTTGATTAATGTGCCATGAAAAGTCAAAATTTGACATAGTCATTTGGTAGTGTTACTAAATAAAACATACCCACAAAAATTTGTATTCCAATATAATGAAGAACAAAGTAATACGAATTTTATCATTATTTGGTGAATGGAGTTGAAGAAACATTTGTAACAACTTGATACAACTTTCCCCCATATGTTTTTCAATGTGAGGCATAGCAAAATATCGAGATTCGACTCAGAATGCCCCGTTTAAAGTTCAGATTTCAGTTCTTGAAGGGCAAGATGCATATATTCCTGGTGAAATGACTTATATACCAGTACAATGTTGATATTTTCGTCAAAAACACTAGACCTAAGGCTCACTTGATAATGACATCCAGTGAAGTTCACATTCCTGAACTTTGTTTACAGATGGCGCTGATCGACAATTCTAGACATTCATGACATTATTAATTCTGACGAATTTTCTTTTGGAAGAATTCGTGCAGAGTCAGTGTATTACTTCCTTTTTTCAATACTACATAATAATAAAGGATAAAGATACACGAGTTCTGTCAATAATTGCACGAGTTCCTACTCAAGAATTCGCCATATCTTTGATATTTGTCTATTTCTGATCAGAAGTAAATACAGGAAGATGCAAAATTGATATGAAAATTCATGAAAATTCTTACTATTCGGTGCTGAAAATTTTAAGATAATTTGATGAGATTCTTCGAAATATCGGTATCGACGTACTTGCTTAATGTTAGCCAAAAAGTGCTGTTGGTAGGGGACTTCAATGCCAGGAGGCGAGAGTGGAACTGCAGCGTCCAGTCAAATCTAAACGGTAAGACGCTCTGGGAGTATTCCATAGATAACAACATAATTATTGAGCACACAGATGAACCGACGTTTTTTCCCTGGAATGGGGGTACACCGACCACAATAGATTTGATAATAAATAAGAATGTTCGAGATTTAGGAGAATTGACAGTTCTAGATGAACTGAGCTCCGATCATCGGCCGGTGGTATTTAATCTGAACAGAACATTTCCGAAAGGAAAGAAAAAGAAGTTCGATTATATCACCGCCGACTGGTCGGAGTTCAGGCGCATCCTGAATATAAGCACAAACATACAAGCACAACTTGAGAAAAATCAAATAGACACATGTACACAAGAACTAATCTCGAACATTCAGGCTGCTCGGGACAAGTCAATCAAATCGATTGTGGTCAAGGATGGAAAGGATATCCTGCCAGCTGATATTATTGAACTTATAAAAAGAAAGAACAGAGCCAGAAAAGAGTGGCAACGCTCTAGATATCCAGTTCACAAGGACTCGTTATTACAATTAGCGAGCCTTGTGAACTCCAAGATCAAGAGGTTCAATAATAAAAGATGGCAGGATAAACTAGCCAACTTGAACGCTCAGGACAACTCTCTGTGGAGGATGGCGCGTCGACTTGATAAAAGATTCGAGCCCATACCTACCATAGAGAGTGGTAACGAGCGTGCGGTTACGGACCCCCAAAAGGCCAGAAAATTCGTGGATTACTTCCAGAGTGTACACAAGGCGAGTCCCGATTCTTCTGATAGCCACAGGGAAGCTAGTAGACAGGCAAGAGAAATCCGAAACATGGCGCCGGCATCAATCTCTCTACCCGTTTTTGAGAGATTGATGACGGACCATGAAGAGGTAACTGAGGCTATCAGAAGAATGCCAAAGAACAAGGCACCGGGAATTGACCGGATTGCGGCGGTTCTACTGCGCAACCTGCCAAAGAAGTGTACCGTCCAACTTGTGCACATGATCAATGCGGTGATAAAATGGCAGCATTACCCAAGTTGCCTAAAACATGCCGAGGTTGTACCAATCTTAAAGGCTGGTAAGGAGAAGTCTTCTATCACAAGCTACAGGCCCATCTCGTTGCTGAGTGCAGTCGCTAAGGTGGTGGACAAAGTGATATTGAACAGGCTGGTTCGAATCGAGGAAAGATTGAAGCTGATCCCTGAGGAGCAATTCGGCTTCCGCCGAGGCCGTAATACGGCGTAACAGGTTGTCCGGGTTGTTCACGGGGTGAAGCAATCATTCAACCAAGATAAGAATACAGTCATGGTTCTGCTCGATATGGAAAAGACTTTCGATAAAGTCTGGACGGAGGGATTAGTAGCCAAATTGTGGAGGGCAGGCATGCCTTTACATATGGTGAAGCTCATTGACAGCTACCTAGTTAATAGGACTATTCGGGTGCGAGTTAACGAAAGTATCTCGCCAGCTCGTCCAGTCGAAGCAGGTGTTCCGCAGGGGTCCTGCCTATCCCCGCACTTGTATTCTTTATATACGCATGACTTCCCAATGTTCCAGAGAACGAATGTTGCCATATATGCAGATGATACTGCCATATATGCGCATTCCTTCTCTAGTGAGGTCGCGAACGAACAAGTTCAGACCCACTTGGATCGGTTAATCGTGCCGTATCTAGAGAAGAACAAGATCTGTCTAAATCCGCAAAAGACGGAGGCGATCAACTTTTCGAGGAAGTTCACAAACGTGAAAATCTTCGAAAAGTTGAGAGTCAGAGACAGACGGGTTGATACGCAGGAAAGCGTGAAATACCTGGGGGTAACCTTGGACAGGCGTCTCAACTTTCATAGGCACCTTAGCTTGGCAATCCAGAGGGCGGGAGCAGCGATAAAACGCAACTACCCCCTCATTGCACGGAATTCCAAGCTAAGTGTGGACAATAAACTACTAATATACAAACAAGTCATTAGACCAGCAATGTTGTACGCCTGTCCAGTGTTCTGCAGTCTCAAAAAGACTCCATTGATGAGACTAGAGAGAATGCAGAACAAGGTACTTCGTATCATCACGAACAGTGATAGATACATTCGACTGGAGGAGTTGCGAGATATGACAGAAATCGAGACAGTCACTGACCACATAAGAAGACTGTCTAATAAATTCTACAAGTTTTTCCTCCCGAAAAGCCCTTTAACAAGGGGTATCACCGGCATCAGGGAGCATCATGGTCAGCACCTGAAACATGGGCTGATCTATGAGGCTCTCGACATTTTTCGTGAAGTGGATTAAATCCTTTTGGTTTAGACATCCCCTACGGGGATGAGAACTGTCTATAGCCGGTTTTTTCATAGTTTTTCCGGCACACTCTATCGAGATATCAGTAGCACGCAAATTGAAGCCATATTCGCTTAATTATTTTATCAACTGACATGCAACCTGCGGGCAAGCCTGTGGGCAGGAGATGCGGTTTCACCTTTGGGGGATTAAAGATAAGACCAACATATATCAGAGCACCACAGAACATCGTGGGTGCAGATGCCTAACCGATTCCGTCGTGTCTGTGCTTCTGTACGAGGGTAGAAACGGACCATCCAACATCCGTAAGGGTGGGGGATGGCCCGTGGACACACTTCCTGTTCCAGGACCCGTTTTTTAATGTGTCCTGTTTGTGTATATAGTACGTGTGTAGTGTCATATTGTGTTTTATTTATACCTCTATGTATTATACATTGTGCTGTTTTATACACTTTATATATATGTTGTAATTATTTAGATCTGTAACCAGAAAAGGACGAAATAAACCATTTTTATTTTATTTTATTTTTATTGGTATCGACGTGATTTCGTTTCATTATGAAGATTGCTGTAGTGCAGGCTATTAAGGCGCTACACAAGAAGACGGTATTTAAAAACTCTTCCGAAATGACTTTGCTTCCATGATTTTACATTTTCGTTATTGCATCCTTTTACTGGGCATGTAATAATCATTGTCACTAATGCTGAAACTTGGAATAAATATGTTAAACTGGGAAATTCTGAAAAACAATCAGCAAATAACACAAATATAACTTCTACCAAAGTGAACACTGAGCAACATGAACTCTGCATTAATCAGCACCAGAATAATTTCGGTTTCTATTGACCACTAGAACCTGAGTACTCGTATCGAATGTTTCGTACTAACCACCAGAACTCGATACAGATGATTGATTATTTTGTCCACAAATAATACAAGAGCGTTTGATATCCATTATGAAACACTATTCAAAACAACACTTGAATTAATTAGTAAACAAACGGAAAACGATTAACGACTAATATTAAACAACGCAAATTAATTAGTAAACCAACGGAAAACGACTTGAAATTGAAATCAATGGTAGATAAACGACTGATAACTAAGAAAACTACAGTAGAGAGTTGAACTGGTAACGATAAATAGCTGGTTGGAAAAAACAGTAAAATAATGGAAAACTTCGAGTACAATTCGAATAAATTGAAATGCAAATGTCAAAACAATGTCAAAAGATGACAACTCATTATTAGTAAGAATCGGAGAGGATATTGGACTGTGATATTTCTTGTCTATAATATCGGTGTATAGGGCAGATTGGTATATTCGCCCCAATACGTAACTGCAATATCTCGAAAAAGCTTAATTTTGTGGCGATTTTGTCAGTTACCTATCGTATTATTTGTGACTTCAAATATTTAAATCAAGAAAAATGGAAAAAAAAAAATTCTTCCGTCTGGCGACGTTTCGAAAACTAGTCTCCATTTCTTCCGAGCCCTTTCAAAACATTGTATAGAAGGATTGTAGTTTTTGTCGGTTGTATCAAATTGTAACACTGGGGGCTATAAAATATGTTTCACATTTTTTCAAATCAATCTCTGAATCCACAAAGAATTGCCAAACAAGCAGATATTATAATAATAGAAAGATTTTTTATTTCCAGGGGGGAGAAAACCCAAGAAATGGGTATCAGTGATCATGTTCTCCACAAATAATTTTTAGTTTTCTTTCCAATTTTATAATTCAATACTTCCTACCGCAATCTTTATTAGTGTTTCACTTTTTTTGCTATCAAAAATTGAGTCAAAATGTTTGCTTTTCGCTACTTTTTCAAATATCATTCAGATATTGCCTTTACAAGAATATTCCAGGAAGAACTGTTTTTCAATAGACGCAGCAACTTTTCGGGGTAGATGGAAAATCTGCCCTTCTACACTCGTATATTTTCCAATATCAATTCTCATTTTTTCAGATTGTGGTAGGTTACAAACCCAGAAAACTACGGAACAAATTCCAAGGTACATCTTCAAAGAACAAATCAACGCCAAACACTGACGGAGAGTATGTCTGGTTTCCCAAATTAGCGAAGGAAACCCCCAAAGAGCAACGAAATTAAACGAAACTCCGTATCCGGCAGTGTATCAAGCGTCCGTATTCAAAGTTGGACTATCGTAATGGCGGAAGTGGTATATGGCACGAGGACTCCCCTCCGCCTCCCACAAGGTAATTTTATTGTTATGTTACGATAATACCGGTGATGCGGTGTTCCAGTTCGCCGGTGCACTCCTGGAGGATTCACTTAATGTTAACTAATGGATAGTCATTATTGAAATTTCTGCCGGTATTATTGTTAGGAATCCCGACCGCCGGTGAGGTTTACAACCTTATATTGCCCCCATTACCAAACCGGATTTACCGTTCGAAAGGATAAATTCCATTATATCGCCATCGGGGGATTGCGCTAAGCGTTTCGGACCGTGGGCGGCTATCATCATGTTTGATGCGAAGGTAAATGTTTGGAGAATTTGACATCTATGGAAGCCAAATATCCGATAGCAATATATTGCCTGCGAGTTGTACCATACGGAGAAGAAATATAACTACCAAAATCATTGTGGCGCTCTTCGTGTTTTCGAAATCCTCTGTCGAGCTAGGCCTCTGTGAATTTTTTTTTCGTAGTGCCAACGCGTGAGCCCTATCATATCAGCAGTATGAACTTTAATACAATCACTCGTTCTTGATGAATATATTCATGTGTGTTTCCATGGAGGAATTCCACAAGGATAAATAATTGCCGTTAGGTACTTATTGGAGGAAAATATTCTTAACCCATAGGCCAAGTTGCCTTTGCCACCATGGGACTAGGAACTAGTCTCTGAGATCCCAGGGGCAGATCTGATAGGGTGGAATGTAGAAGTTGCTTCCTGACACACCACCTTCTCCAGACTAAGTCCTAATGAAATTTTTCATTCACAATCTAGAAAATGATACTGGGAAAATAGAACAGATATGAAAAATTTCAATTTCACTCAATAAAATCAATGGTTCATAGATATTCTGCAAAACTCACCCGTTCTTATTATGAACAGCATATAATAATGAAAATAATAATAATAATAATCGACTTCATCCACCAATGAGATACAAGTTTGTACAATGAAGTGAGAAAGGAATTGACGAAGTATCAACTGAAGCCGTTTTTCATCAAAACCATTTGAAGCAAATGATGCTATATAGACCTGTACTATACTGCAGGGGTGCTCAAACGGTCGATCGCGATCGACTAGTCGATTGCGAGTGCTTTTTGAGTCGATCTTGAGAAGAAATTTCCGATATAGAACTATTCACAGATTTTGTTTTAGAAGATAAGTCACTAGAACAAAATGAAATGAATAAACTACCAAAATTTATTCGATCCACAATTAGGCCAGAATAACACTTTCTCTCATCGTAATAAACCTCTGCTAGCAGGAAAAGGCGTCGGTCCTTGTCAAAGAAAAGCGGCGTTCGGGTCCATTTATTTGTGCGAGTCTGCATTTTCTGATATGAAGATAATTAGGTCAAAATATCGCAATCGACTAACTGACGAACATGATTTGCACTCGGTAATTCCGTACCCCTCTCATGAAAAGTATGCTGAGGACATGCAGTGTCACGCTTCAATATTCAAAGTCACCCTTCAGTTAGGTTCAGACACTACAACTCGTTTGTTTTAAAGAACCAATAAACTCGCAATTTTGAATAATTTTTTCATTGACATTTTAGAGTAGACCTACACTCAGAGTCGATCGATCGTAGTCTAACAATATTGAGGTAGATCGCCAACAGTTCATGTTTGAGCACCCCTGCCCATACTGGATATAAAAAAAAATTAAATAACAGTACTTATAATAATAATAATAATAATATCTTTTACACCCATTTGTCTATCGGAGTCGTGTGATGGGTAGAGAGGTCCTTGATACTAGATGCAGGGTCTGCCGACAGGCGCCCGAGACATTGATGCATTTGCTGTCATCTTGTGCAGTTAATGCGGTTACTTCCTATATTCATCGCCATAACGCGGCTTTACGAATGCTCTATTATTTCCTTCGGCACTCTTATAAAATTGAGTCAGTTGTGGAAAATGAAAGGTGTCGAATTTTTTGTAACTTTTCATTTTCCACCCTCAGACAAATTCAAGCCAATAAGTCTGATATAGTCTTCTTCGACCACCGAAGTAAGAAGATATTCGTTGCCGAGTTTTCGGCCCCAGCCGAAACGAATATCCTGCGAAAAGAGGGGGAAAACGGAGAAAGTATCAACATTTAGTAAACAAACTTCGCAGGCTCCACTCCAACTATTTCCTCAAATCAATGGTTCTGGTTATAGGTGTTCTCGGCGGTTCCAGACCAACGCTACTCTCGGAGCTCACGACCATACCGGCCTGCCAAAATGCGGCAGAGATTTCGGCCGGCCGCATACAGAAGGCCGTTATTATGGGTTCGTTGCGTCTGCTCAGGACTCATGATTCTCGGAGCCAGTGATCAGTCTTCCCGCGATGCGGGGTGTGGTCATTGGTTAATGATACTAGCGCGTTTGCCCACTGGATCGGAGCAGTGGGGAGTACGGACCCGACTAGGCTTGTTCAGACGAGGATAATAATAACAATAATATATAACCTTTTTTTTTGTAATTCGAACGAATATTGAGAAATTATATGACTAATGAAAATATTATAATAGTAATAACTATCGGAACCATCAAACGGAATTTATCTATATATAAATCTATTGTAATAAAATGAAGTGAAGGAATGTAGGCTTTCATGGCCGGTGTTGATACATCGCAAGTATTTCGGGCTTGAGGGCCGTCTTCTAGAACTTTGAGTTCTGGAGCTTTCGGCTGCATCTGCGGCAGCCATCTTCAACGTCTACTATGACTAATGAACGAACGAACAAAAAACGAAGTTTTTGAAATATCCTGAAAACCAATATTCAACGCTTATGGGAAAGAATAATATCACAGTTCTCGTGCTACACTGTGGAGAATTCTAGTCAGTTATAACTACAATATGACTAAAACTCAGAAATCGAATCACTACAATTGGCTGTGTAATCAGCTGAACAAGTCAAATCAATTGTTTACATTGAAGTGAAGATATTCAAAACAAAAATGAAATTGTCGAAATTGGCTTAATTACTTGTATCATGTTGATTTCTCAGCTTTGTCAAACCAACTGAAAATGTTTGTTCACAGATCAAATATTGCCTCAAACTATCTAGGTCTTTCGATTTTTTCGTTTACGATTTCGATAATGATAAAAAAGCAGCTATTGCTCATCACAGTGTTTTTTTGAACGTGAACAAATCATGATTGCCCCACTTACAAATGTTAGTGTTTTCCATTTTTTGAAAAATATGTAGAAAAACAGGTCAAAAACCAATTGAGCGAAAAATAAAAAACAAAGTTTCTATATCCGAATTTTTCCATTTCCGAATTCAAATTCAGAAACTGGCTGCGTGAAAGACCAGTGTCAATATGGCACTGTGGGGGGATGATTGTGAGCAAGGATAAGAGGCAAGCGACATAGTCCAGTCTTTGACCATTTTCCCGTGTATTTATCCCATACAGCACCTATTCGCATGAAAATTTGGATTCAGGATCTAAAAATTGTTTGTTCGTTCCGTTAAACCAGCTGACGAACGTCAACCCTCAAAAGTCGAAACTTGTGCGAGCAATGGATCAACGAGGCCTTACCTTTTAACGTGCGATTACCCAGCACGGTGGCCCGGCGAGGATTCGAACCCCGGCCTTCCGCTTGATAGGCAGATATGCTAACCACTACACTACCGAGACCACTACATACCCTCTTTTTCAAAATCTACCCTATGCCGAGGGTTGCTTTCTCCCTGGAGGTGTATGCCACCCCTTCCTTGGGGGTGAAAATTTTTTTATTGGAAATGAGTGCGGAAATCAATAGATTGACTAATTCTAAGCACTTCATGTTCAATGAAGTTTTTTCTGAAAAGCAATACTTTTCGACTTATTCGCGAGTGAAATTGTCGGTTTTCAGGCAAAAAACACGTTTTCAGATCCTTTTTCACGAATTACTGGAAAATAATGCATCTAATCGAAAAACCTGCGGAGAGCAAAACTATAGCTTACGAAAAAACAAAAGCGATTTTTTGTGATGTATGCAAACCCACTACAAACTGAATAATTGCTTATTGAAGGTTGATTGGTATTTTCAAACGCCAAAATGGAAAGTTTCTACGTACAATAACCAGAAACCAATGCATTTTTCGGAAAAAACTAATTGGACCTTTTTTTAAGTCCTTCAAAAATCCTTTATTTTTCCACCAGGCCTGGAATATAGTTATTCTGTGTATTCTTCAATATACTAATGTGCATACTCTGATTTCTAATTTCTGATTTCTGATTTTGGTTTTTCCCATAACTCGCTTAGTATTCAAGCAATCATATCCACCAAAAAAGCTTTTTGTAGCTTTTTTCAAGAACTATAAGCTCATTCACATGATTTTTTGTTTCAGATCATATTTTTTAAAAGGCTCATGCTGAAAGGGCTCAAAAAAGGTACTTTGCGCGAACCCTCACAATATTTAACTGGCCATATCTTACTCTATTTTCATCCTGCAGACAAAAAATGAAGCACCAAAATTTTCAGAGAGGAATAACCTTCAATTATGTACTCTGGAAAATTTGGCATGTGATCAATACCCATCGAGTTATTTCGAAGATTTTTTGCTGAATTACATATATGATTTTTTCTCTTCAATCTCAATTTTTTCTAAAACTACGTACTTTCAATTGATGAAAAACTCAGAACTCATTATAAGAACATGAATGAAGTGAATTATGGAGTAACAACGATTTTTTCCAAAGGGGGGGGGGGGGAAGAGAGGATGAGTTATTCACTTTTTTTTTCACGAAAAACTAGGATCCAATATTATTTCCTTCCTGCCTTCATACCTCGGTCAGTTTTGATGCTAGAAACTTTTATAAATAACAAAAATGAAGGATTTTCGAAGGACTTCAAAAAAAGTCCAATTAGTTTTTCCAGAAAAATGCATTGGTTTTTGTTTATTGTTCGTAGAAACTTTCCAATTTGGCGTTTGGAAATACCAATCAACTTTCAACAAGCAATTATTCAGTTTGTAGTGGGTTTGCATACATCACAAAAAAACAATCGCTTTCGTTTTTTCAAAAGCTTTCATTTTGCTCTCCGCAGGTTTTTCGATTAGATGCATTATTTTCCAGTCATTCGCGAAAAAGGATCTGAAAACGTGTATTTTTTTGCCTGAAAACCGACAATTTCACTCGCGAATAAGTCGAAGAGTATTGTTTTTCAGAAAAAACTTCATTGAACAAAAAGTGCTTAGAATTAGTCAATCTATTGATTTCCGCACTCATTTACAATAAAAAAATTTCGCCCCCAAGAAGGGGTGGCATCCACCCCCAGGGAGAAAGCAACCCTCGGCACAGGGTAGATTTTGAGAAAGAGGGTATGTAGATCCTGAATCCAAATTTTCATGCGAATCGGTGCTATATGGGATAAATACACAGTTTACACTTTTTTCACCGTCATAGACTGGAGTAACAGCAGAAAACAAATTATAGGAAGATATTTTACTGTAACACTTTGGAAGAGGGGAACATATTCTGAAGAAATTATGCAAGATACTAAATTAAGACAAGGACTACGTGTGTTTACAATCATCATAATAATTAGGATATTGAAGCTTTAGGTTCCGTCAAGATTGTGAGATTTGTATCATCTATTCTGATGTATAAGAAGAGTAAGGCGTTTTGTCATTTCCGTCAAATTTTATTCTCATATACATCTATATTTATTTTCTTCTCATAGAATCAGATTTTTCATGCTACTCGTCGAGTATATCACCGATTACTATTAGTCGTTTGTTTCTTTCTTACTTTTGCAGATTGATAATTATCAATATCATACTCATAATTTGATTCGATAGGCTTGTTTTTCGTGCGGTACATTATACTGATTCCGAGCTAGGACAATGTTACAGGATCACTCGATACCAATTTCTCGAAAACTTTTCATAAACTCGCAAAACTCTAAGACTTCTAATCATCTACCGCTCGTTCGTCCTAATGAAATATTAACGAGCACGTATTGAATTTCAATTGGGAGTTTCAACTTTGAACTCACCCAATTAAAAGTTTGCCGATACAAACGTTACCTGGGTGTTATTTTGTTTGCAATAGGATATTATTTCAGGACCACCGTCAAATAAAAGCGTGAGAACTGTAGCGTGGAGGAATTTCTGAAATTATATTCCAGAATGTTTCCGAACGTTAGGATAACATTGTTTCTGAATAACTGCATATTAATATTTTGTATTGAGTTGTTTGGTTTAATGGGTTGTGCCACGGTATGTAGTTATTTAAATAAGATATTTCAGATAGGGGTTGATTGAAGTTGAACCGTTCATTTCAGCAAAGTGTATAATCACCTCCACGGTCTAACTTATCTTTCTTTTGAGGATATGTTATGAGCCTATGAAGAAGAAATCGCAGTGCTGCCATTTCATGTTGTGAACAATGATTGGAGTCGTCAAAAATGTATCTGAACTTGTTGGTGTTTTTTCTTTTAGGCCAGAGGTTTCAAATCTTATTACCTGTTGAGATCAAGTAATCTAAAAATCAAACTGTAATTACTTGCAATCTGCAGGATCAGAAAATAGATACTGCAGATGATGCTAATCTTGTTAGCGAAACGGTAATCGAGATAATATAATATAAGTTTGCTAAATGATAGCTTTTTCAAGCAGAAAATGTATTGGAAAACGAGCGATATTATTATCACCCTCATCAAATCTTTGACATTAGTATCGACAGCGTCTACACTACTACCTCTTCAGTTTCTGGTTCCTTTGGTCAATGCGAAAGTTTCGAAAACTTTTAAGAGAACCTACACTCAATCGAAAATACCAACACACGACGCGCGTTTTACTAACCAAATTAGCATTAGCAAGGAAGAGACTTGATTTTCATGTATCAATACGTGTTGAATGAAAAAGTTTTCGTTTTTGTGTTCGGGTATATGAACTGAAAATGGTGTAAAATTGGATGGACCTCTGAGAAACACCAGCATTCAAGGAGGTTGTTCTTCTCTCGACTAGATTATCGATTGAAAATAAAAAAAAAACAAAATGACAAACGATTGGAAGAAGTTACTCAAGAGCATTGATATTCCATTTGTATTAATATTTCATGCTTGCTCAATTAATGAACATCAACCTGTTGTCTTCCAATGGGCACAGACCTCACGCAGTAAATGACATATAATAAATAAGAAAAACACATTTCCTGCAACTCCAAGCTCTCAACATTTCTTACACACTTGTGAAATTCAAATCACGTCCTTCAATGCCGCACCAGTATCCATCCAACAGCACTATCCATAAATTCAATTACACCCCTCCCTCTTCAGATGGATGATCCCCTAAGCGAAATGTCAACATCTCTAAGTGTTCAAATTCGTCTTGGAAGGACACATCGCAGTCGGCGAGGTACCCAGGTGTTCCTCCTTTTTACGCTAGATGGATTCTACGTCAGTTTGATCCTGGGAAAAGCGGTCATCACTCACCGCCGCCTCTGCCTGTTTCCCTAAGGACAACTGAAGGATAATCGCAGAGAAGACGGACGGTGTCTCTCTTCTAGGAAATCCCCCGATGTTTATTTTGGAACAGAGCTTGGATTCGAAAATATTTACATGAGAGTCTGTCTATGATTCGAAAGATAGAAGTGAGATCGCATTTCACTTCGTTTTACAAGGAGTAGATTTTGAAATAATATTTTCTCCAAATGGATAGTATAAAGTATAATCAGGAGAAAGGTGATGCTTTCTGAGCGAGCATGTAGATTGACAGACGACCCCTAGGGGAAGCTGCCAACCATGCGAATAACAAAAAGCATGATTTCTTCGAATTATACGGTTTTTTTTTTCGTTCAAGGAGAATGTGATTTTTGCGCGATATTGAATGGTATTTGGGAACTGTCACTTTCACTATTCAAACAAGAGAATCAACCGACTTGAGGTTCTGCCTACTTATGACATACGAAGGAGTATAATAAGGTGAGTATGAAAAAATGCAGGCAGCAGTTGAAGTGGAACATATCTGAAATATTAATGTTTGAAATCAGACTCTGAATGAAACATCATTCCTATGAATCTTTTCCAGTAAAATCTCGAATAAAATTCCATGTTTCTGAGATGAACCCAATTTTAGGACCACAGTTTCCTGAAAGGAAAGGATATTGGAAAGTCATCGAGTGAAGTAACTTATGTGTTGAAGTAATACGAAGGTAACCAATGATTAATAGTTCTTCAGCCAACCGCTGTCAAAAGCTCACAGTCAGTACCGGAAGTAATTGGTCTCTATGAGACTATACCGTTAGTGTGGAACCACAATAATTTCAAGCCTTGTCACTGAAAACGGCATTATAGAAACTTGCTCGTTATCAATCATTGCCCTACATTAAAACTCACCACCAGATCACCGAAGTAATCATTGTGTACTCAACAAGTAGTATTACAGCCCATAAACAGTTTCTCAAGTCGAGGGCCCATTAAAAGCGAAACAGTATTCGCCAGTACCTCTCAGCAAGTCAACAAGTTTATATTTAATGGAGGCATGCATGTTCTTTGTCGGACATGAATTGTAGTCGCGCACCCCACTATTGTGGAAACTTTTCGACTGCTCCTCTGAGGTATCCATGCTTGCTCTGAATGGATGAACGTATCAAAGGTAATGAAGAAGAGTAAGATGTAATGGTTGATGTAGGGACGCAAATGTATTTATGTATAGTATTTTTCACAGTTGATGGTATTGGCTTATTAACTGCAATAAACTACCCGATTTAATCCCATTGTGTAGAAAATCATCTGGTAAAAGATGCAAATGTGCTACAGGGTCGAACTTAAGAAATTTGAATTTTGCATAATGTAGGAGATATACAAGTAATTTATTGAAATGTTACAATTCTATTCTATATTTAGTTCATTGTCGCTATCGCTATCCTCATCTAAACTAATTATAATTGGCGCAATTGATTTTACAGAAAGGTACGAGTTTTCAACATTCATAACATGACTAACAGAACTTTTCCAACTTTCAGTAGGAATGTCATTCATACAGTTCCTTATTAATTCTACCACACTACCACTTAAAGTCGGAGAAGTATTTTTCCGCGCACGCTCGATTTAAGTTGGTGCCACATAAGCTCTATGGGATTGAACACGCAGTAGTAGGGAGGTAATCGTAACACTGTATGTCCCAATTCTTCTGCAATTGTATCACAAGCATACGTTTTTTTTTAAGAAAATGACTGCAGCACTTGTAAAAGTTCTGTTTTTGTATAATTTTCCTCAAAATATATTGCAGCCATGAAGTTTCGAATCTCCAATTTCGTATTCTTTGAGCCAGGAATTTTTTGCAATTGTCGACTATGATAGCTTGCATTGTCCATTACTATAACGCTGTTTGGCGGAATGTTGGCTAACAGACAATTTTCAAACCATTCTTCAAAAAGCTCTGCTGTCGTATCTTCGTGATAATCAACACAAGATTCCTTAATATTTTTGGCAGAAAGCCACATAGCGTTTGGGATCCAACCATTTTCTGATCCTGCGTGTAATATTGTGATTCTCTTTCCTTTATTCGATGGTGCTTTTGTTTCACACTTATCAGAGGAATCAGACCATCCTTTGGAAGGGGTGTCATGCGTGTCAAACCACGTCTCGTCGAGTATTGGCCGATTTTCAGACCGGTATTTTCTTATTGACGTTATATATTCAGAACGCCAGTTTATTAAACGTGTGGATTCCATTATTACTTGTCTCTTGTCAATCTTGCGATATTTGAAGCCCATTGCAGACAGAGCTCGCCAAAGAGTAGTGAGGCCACAGTTGATGTGAGTTTCGTCATTGATGAGCCGCTGTTTCAGACTTTTGATTGTAGGGACACGCTGCTCATCGTACATCGTAGATTTTTCGCCTTATAAAATCTTTTTCCCAGTCGTCTAGACTTTTTGTTACACCGGAATCTTCACGCTTTTTCCTTGATTCCATGGAATTTTCAACAATTCGTCTAACTGAAGAAAGAGGCACCTTCGTCAAATTACTGGTTACTTTTGCTGCAGCACCCGCGTTATATCCTTGCTGAAGTAAGAAACTATACACATTTTTTATAATGATTTTCGCGTCACAAGATAAGTGATTCTTCTTTAACGAACCACTGGAAGAAGCACTATTACTTTTTATCCACGGACGCCACATACTGCCTATTCTGTACGTTGGGGTATAAAATATTTGCTATTAATGTCTGTAATAACAAATAAATGTTTTAAAATTATTGCACGCCGTAACACAAGTGAACACTTTCAATGAAATACAAAGACTAAAATGAACAAGAAGTGTAAGCTATAATCCTCTACAATCCCTCTCTGAGAAACAAAATGACCTGAATCCGGTCCTTTTACATTTATGATGTGCATCTCGGATTTTACAACTTAAGGGTCTAATTGGTTTCATTAAAATCCTTCAGTCAATACCATTTATTGTGAAAACTACTATACCTATCTCCCTTCCAGCCTCGTGCAGAGAAGCATTTCGATATGTATGAAAGTATCCCAAAAATATTGTTTGATCAATTAGTTATTTCAATTCAGCATACGGATAAAGCAAACTCTTGTCCATCTGAATGCTTCAATAAATACCGCCGTGCATTGAGTCCTTCCGTACGTGTAATGCAATCGGTCGAAAGACCACAAACAATGAGTCAGTGGTGTAAGCGAACGATTGACAAACAGTGATTTCGACGTTCCACAGCTTAGTTTGGATTTATAGGCGGTATGGAACCGCCGCCGTAGGGGACAGATTATAGAGATGGATTGATGCCGGTGGAATTATTTATGTTGCCACCCTATTACCATTTGTTTATGTTATTTATCCGCTATCCCCCGCCCCGAGAGTGCATCAGAAATTAAGCACCGACGAGACTGGTCATTAGAGGTCGATGGAAGATAATCAGATCTAGCCTGACCCCCATGAAATCGGAAGGCACATACGAAGCTTATTATGATCATCTTTTAAGAAATCGAATAATTTTTGATATACCAAGGGTATTATTGAGACGTATGCGATTATTAAAAACGATAGAAATAAATCAAATAATGAAAACAAATATGAATCAAATATAAAAACCGAAAATGGAATCATTTCACTTCTCTGAAACTTTGTTTTAATTTTTTTCATTTCATTCCTTTCGTTATTCGTTTTGTATATGAATATCCATCCCATTCTCGTTCTTTCTCGATTTTGTTGGATTTCCTGTTATTTTTTTGTAATTGATTTTTATCTCTTGTCACCCACTTATTTTGCCGTATGGAAGCAAATGCCAAGAAATCATAGAGAGAGACCCACTTATTTTATTTCATCAGTTTGAAAACAAATCGGTTTTTCGTAATCATTTTCTTGCTATTTCTATCATTTATCAAATATCAGTCATCAACAAATCACACTTTTGATTCCTGTTTGAAAAGACCTTTCAACACGCGCCATTAGCGACTATTCAGCATGATAATTATATCAAACAGCCCGTGCATCTAACAGTACTTTGAGAGCCGGTCTTTTCACTTACAGATAAAGTCCTTGATAACTATATCTTTCAGATATTCTTCTTCAACCGTCTTTTCACCTTCAAGTAGACCTATCTGATAGATAAATACAGGGTATTTGTAGGATAACTTGTCTGGCTCTCTGGGTTGGGGATAAAGCGGTATTTGTAAGATAAATGCCACAAAACAATACTGTTTTCAACATAATTTTGTGTTTCATGCATGAATGAGTGTGCAGGCAGATTATGCAATGCATAATTTTTGACAAAGCTGCCCCTCGAGCTGTTAGAGTGCTGAAATTAAAATTGAATTAGAGATTTTGTGAATTTTGTAATGATGGACGTAGTTGAAGATATAGATTTGCTGTTAGACGACGATTTAAATGGAATATTCAATATTGCAATGCGAGAATATAACATTAGACCTTGAACAGACCATTCCAACTATTAGGATAATTAAACATTTTTCAAACGTTTTCGACTTTTCAAACCAACCGTCACTATATTATTAGAAGAAATTAATGAAGGAATCCGGAATCCCACAGAAAGGTATATAAGACAAAATACTTTCTTCATTTGAATTTTTTCACTGAGGTTTCATGTGAGAAAGCTCTTATACCTTTGCTTATAAGGACTAGGGCTAACCGTTTTTCTGAATATACATAATATGCCATTTATTTCCAATTGAAGCTTCTATTATGTGTTATAAATACTTATATATGTGAAATATCGGGATATTTTTTTCAGGAATCCTGATAAAGCCCTTACACCCATGAATAAATTATTATTGACATTGAAATATTGAGCAACTGGAAGTTTCTATATAACAGTAAGAGATTTTGAAGGCATTCACAAATCATCTGCTGGAAGAATCATCAATACAGTTATCACTGCTATTTGTCGCCTCAGAGAACGTTACATCAGAATTCCAAAGATATTTTCTCACAAGTCGCTTCTGTTAATTTCCACATGTTGGAATCTGTTTGACATGTGTTTGACACAAGATGTGTTTGACATTCAAACACAATTTTAGTAACAAGCGGGTCTCGTGTTGTGTGAAATTTGGAGCCCTGTCCACTTTTTTTACTAAAGCTTTCCTTTCCATATTGAAAATCAAGAAATAACCAACTCGTACCGCCGAGTACACGAAATATTTGAAAATTTTCTGTCCACTGTTAACACTAGCACAAACACATATGTTGTTCTCTGTTGTAAGGCCAGACACTTATAAGGGTTCAGTTTTGACAGCAACATGAAGTTAGGAACAATTCCAAGTTCTAGATAGGTACCTGAAGGATAGAATACCAAGAAAAGACGGAAGAAAGTTGTCCTTTGGATAATTTTTTCTGAGAAATTTATCCGATAGATAGGTACCAGAGACTTTATCGGAAGATGAAAAGACCGGCCCTTAATAAATAGATCCTAAAGGTCAAATTGAATCAATGGTGTTGAAGTGTTTTAAAATGGATTGGTTTGGCGAAACCAAAAATAAAAAAATAGATAGTGTAATCCAGTCTACAATCTCTCATAATACAGTGAGAAGTAAAAATAGCGAATGGAGTCACATGCAATAAATGTGTTTTCAATTTCAATTGATAAATAATTTATTTGGCTGGTGCTGCTTCAGTTTGGATTTTGTTGATTTTTGCTGATATGAATGAATCATTCCATATTGTTCCATTTTGTGAAGATGTGTCTCTGATAAAAGAAATTGGGTTCAAGAAATAATCTTCATAAATATAACTCGACCTTGATTAATAAGCTACTATTTTGATTGCTGCTAAATTCCTCCTGTATTTATTGATTTGACGCAACTTTATTTTGGCATTAATAACCAGAGATAAATCAGATTATCAATGCCAAAATTATGTTTCGTTGAATTATTATAAAATACAGTTGAAATTTAGATGCAATCAAAATAGTCAACTATTTATAAAGGTCTTGTTATATTACCCTTGACTATTTTGTTGCTTACTCTCGGTTTATTTGATTTTCATTCAGTTCCCCCTCAAATTAACTTTCTAGTTTTTCATATATTTGATTTTCATTCCGTTAATTTTACGATTTCAAATGGCGAGATATCTTCGGCACACAGCAAAATGGTGAGAAGACTGTACTCATGGGGTTAGGCATGACGATACTACCAAGGAAAGAAGAGAATGATGGTGTTGCATCAATCATAGAAACATCCATAGAAAAGATATAATTCACTCATTTTTGTCAGGTAAATCAGAGAACTGAGATACTCTGTTTCACCAATAAAACGAAATGTTGAATGGTAAGACCTCGCTAATCCTCAACTAGCAAGTTTCGACTTATATAAGAGTTGAGGGCAGATATGTTACTTTTCATGATAGCAATAACCTATCTGAGTTGTTGAAATTGTGATTTCCTACAAATTTGGACAGTCATGCGAAAATACCTCAATTCAGCCTTTTCATATGCAGTTGCAGATAAGGGCGTAGCCAGGATGGTACATACAGGGAAGCAGACAAAAAAATCCTAGATTATATTGTGATATGGAGAACTGGGAGAAGATTATTGAAGTGTTCTTTTGCGGTAATGGAACCTAAAGAAATCAATTACAGATATAGTTTACAAACAGTCAAAAAAGTGAATGAAATGTATAGAAAACTTTCCTCATTGAAAGAACATCTGGACTACGTTACTGAGTCCAACTGGACACAGGTATTGGCGTACCCAAGTCGATAACTGAGAAATTCCTTCTTCGACCACTGAATCGAAGCGTTATTGGAATCGTTCGAGATCCTTTAAACTGTAATGAATTGTTAGCGGCCGGCAAAGCCCCGTCTAATATCAGTAGGAATTATTGGAATGGACCAAGTCTAGAGAGTTCGCTTAGTTCTCTCGACCCCTCGGTCAACCGCATTGTTACGGCATTACAAGCTAATGAATATAAATGTAGTCGAGAGAGTTGTGCGCCCTTATCTTGGCCGCCCCTTCTCCAGCTGATAAATCTGACGAAGGGCTTATCAGGGAGGTGTGTGCGAGAGCGCGATTTTCGAGTTGGCTAGCATGCCCTTTGGTTTATCTAGTCGGGCCGACGCGACGACGGTTTAGTTTGGGTAGTTCATATGCATAGAATTTGTGAAATGGAAAAAGAACAGACCATCGCTGCGAACAGAAAAGACCATCAAAGTGAGTTCGTGATAGTTGTCAGAATTATACGCCCACTACGAAAAGTAGAATATAATTTGAAAGAGAAAAAATTGATGTCAACTATTGATTTCTGATGATTAACTATTATACTCTTTTTGAAGAGATCATCATATAAATCCTGAAATAAAGAAGCAACTAGTTTCAGTCTACAGTCTTCACCTTTCGACTCAAATTTCGTTATTTTGAATCATAATAATCTGGGAATCGTTTTCTTGAATTGAGAATAAAATATTCCTTCGATTGAGCTATCAACTCAAAAAATTTCCAAAATTGTTGGGTCTCCTAAGAAATAGAGAAGCACAACTCAGGATTCCACATCATAAAAATCAAAATCAAGCTATACCAGAGGTGATGTTCACCCATCAACTCTTGACTTCATGCGAGAATCTACTGGTTAGAATTTGAGTTATGCGGTATTGAAACAAATACGAATGATTGTCATGCTGAGGGTTGAATTCATTTGCAAACTGGATAGTAGTAATTCAAATTCGCAAAATGAACCGAAACAAAACATAGCCTATATATGTGGACAGAACTCCACGTCAAATCGAATGATATGGTCAGGTCTAGTGAAAATTGGGCATGAGCACAAAATAGTAAAAAGACTCTCAAAATGGAATATGTCACAGTTACATCCGAGATAATAACTCCGAACTAATAACATAATACCAGATATTATTATAATGCGAGAGGTATCAATACGAACAAGTGGAATTTCTTTCTGGTACCTCCAGCTATGACAACATGAGGTTTGATGCGTCTATCAGCCACTAACACACCGTTTCGACGATGCAATTTGTCGCTGCGATTTCTCGTGGCAACTTGTCGTTTTGAAATATTTTTTTCCGTCTTCGAATAAATGGTTGATACTTCAGAACTCTTTTCGAGTATCATATTGATAATCAATTTAAATATAGAGTATTTTTTTACAATATTCATGAAAAACTCGAAGGATTTTTTTTTATTAAAATCAATATTAATTTCTTGCCGATGACACCCGGATATTACAAAAATTAATAATATTTCAATCGTTGAAAAAAGTACAAATAAAATGGTTTTGGTGAGACTCGAACCGGCGACTATCAAGTGGACCGCCTGAAAGGACGCCATAACCAACGAGGCTATTTGCACTGTACAATTTCAGTTAATTATTGGTCAAGTGCCATTTATAGATTAATCACTGGAATCAATCATTTCTATGAATTGATCTGTTACAGAAAACACCGATATACTGATATTTACAATGAAATCGATGACAGATTGACAGTAAGGAAGTTTTAGATTTCGCAAAGAAAGCAGTAAACTTGAAGATTAAATTTCATACCTAAATGCGACGGTAAATCATTGATTCTTGAAAATGTTTACTTGGATAACTAGGTAGACAGATCAGAATTGTGACGTTTCTACGAGGTTGATTTTGGTCACCAAGTATTTTGTTGTCTGTGATTGGTGGGATTCATATACTAATTTCGACTTTTTCTTTATATATATATGACCTACATATGAAATGACCATATATATATATATATATATATATATATATATATATATATATATATATATATATATATATATATATATATATTGTTGTTGAACCGCGTCTGGAGTTTTGTTCACGACGTTTCGGCTCCGATGTCGGAGCCATTTTCAAGAGGTAAATGTGACTTCACGCTGAGGTCTCAATCTGCCTACTCCCCAGGTCTCTTCACGAGTTCTTTCTGAGGTCTCAATCTGCCTACCCCTTAGATCGAACTGGGGTATCGAGGGATGTGGGTGGTATTTATAGCAGCGGGTGCTGCTAAAGCATCGTCGGATGTCTTGGTGGGGACTGGGCATCTGGAAATTGAGGGATTCCATGCAGTTGGAAGTCTCTGACCGTCGTCACGTTTATTTAAGCAGGAAGGTCGAATTATACGAGCTTGTAGTGTTTTTGCTGTGGTGATGGTCTGAGTGTTCTCGAAGTCTATAATGTGTCCTGTCTCTTGATGATGTTTGGACAGCAAGTTGATGTTCGTATACTCTACTTGTCACACGTCTGTTGGTCTGGCCTACATATTATGTTCTATGGCAATCAGAACATGGTATTTCATATATACCCTGTGATTCGTTGACAATTTCGTCCTTGGGGGAGCGGAGGGATGTGGAGGTTCTATTGTCGGCTGTAAATATCGTTTTTATGTCCTGTTTTATGAGAATTCGGCTAATTTTTTCAGTAACACCTTTAATGTAGGGGAGGAAAGCTTTGTGGGGAACGTTGTTGTCTGTTGGGTCTCTGGGATTGGAAGGAGAAGTTTGATGGCGGCGGATGAATCTGTAATTTGATGGTCTGTGAATCCATTTTGAAGAAGGGCTGATTCGAGTTGAGCTAGTTCCTGTGGTTTGTTATGAAGGTCTATGAGGTTGATAGATCTGTGGATGAGGGAATTTACAACGTAATTGGTTTGTGCTGGATGATGGTGGGAGTTTGCGTTAAGGTATCGGTTTGTGCGTGTTGGTTTTCTGTAGACCGTGTGGGTGAAGAAGTCATTGGTTTTTGTGATGAGGACATCTAAGAATGGAAGGGAGTAATTGCTTTCGATTTCCATTGTGAACTTTATATTTTGGTGGAGGTCGTTGGGGGGATCAAGGAAATTATGGAGAGCTTCGGAGCCGTGAGGCCATATGACGAAAACGTCATCTACGTATCTGAACCAGCAAAAGGATTTGTGGTCGAACGTGTCAATGGTTTTAGTTAGCTGTAACAACACCTGAGGAGTAGGCGGATTGAGACCTCAGCGTGAAGTCGGAGCCGAAACGTCGAGAACAAAACTCCAGACGCGGTTCAACCCGAACCCAACAACAACATACAACAGGCCGCGGAAACATATCCGAACACACACACATATATGTATATATATATATATATATATATATATATATATATATATATATACGCGGTTCAACCCGAACCCAACAACAACATACAACAGGCCGCGGAAACATATCCGAACACACACACATATATGTATATATATATATATATATATATATATATATATATATATATATATATATATCTCGTCGACAAGGAAACTGTGTTCCAGACTCGGATCAACTGGAAGTTCCAGCTATCAGATATATACATACATATATATATTGATTGATTTTTCAGATTGTGGTAGTTCAGAAAGCCGAAAAACTACGAAGAAAAAATACATTCACCACAAAAAATTACCTTTCATCAATCTGTTGACTTTCCCTAACTTTAGCACTCCCATGGCGGTTTAAAATGACTTTCAGCCCCTTTCTTGAGTTCCATAGAATTTACAGGTTTGTATGGGCACCCAATCTCAATTTTTGGACGTATTTCCGAAATTCGAATAGATCAATGTAATTTGTTATTCATCAAAAAAATTCCAGTTCTCATCAAATTGAAATAGAATCATGTTTTTTTTAATAGTGGGTAACCGCTAGTGTACACTCCTCTGAAACCACTGTTTTCCATTTCAACAAACTCCACACGATTTTTCACGATTCCTAATTTTCCTCGACACAAAAACCCCATTAGGCTCTCCGTGATGCTCTGCGTGAAGGTAATACGCTCATTACTTCAAAAGCGGCCACCATGCTACACGACCCGAGCTTAGCAATTGGAATAGATTACAATTATTGTCATTAACGATGGCGTGTGTGAAGTGGAAAATCACGTCTGTCGGCTGTTCAAGAGCTGCACACCGGTGCACCGTACATAAATACCCCTCCCTTTGACTGTTCACTTCACCCCAGGCACCTGTTACAACCCCTTTGGGGCAATGGCAATGCAACGGTTCGCTGGAGAAAAGTTGTTTCATCCTCTGTAACATCCTTTGCCATTCGCACACTTTGAGGCCTGTTCTCCTGTCACGATAATACATGATATAGGTATACAGAAAGTCCAATATTTTTGGTCATTTCATATGTAGGTCACGAGTGTTGAACATAATTGATCTTCTTCGAACCCAAATTCTACTTGTGTCAAGGGAATTCCTTAGAAACCGATTTCATATTCTATTATTCAAATGGCATCTTCACTCTACTTCTTTCTATCAATCAGTTCTCTATGAATGATGTGAATATGTCAACAGAGAGTTTTTGTTAATATTCTGAATTTACTTCTTTTTAGAGGTTTTGATTTTTTCATATCGATTCGAGACGAACAAAAGCCAGTGAACTCGTAGTTTGACATAGACAAAATATTCCTTATAGATATTTGGACGAGTCGAAATTCCAAGACGAAATTCCCCACTCGTCTAGGAATAGCCCATCAAACTACTTTCCATCAGCCTGAAGGTGAACGTTATAAAAATATTCAATCAACTATGAATCAGCTTCAAACTCAGAAAACTCCGATAACGAAGCCCACAGAATTACCATCATGAAACTAGTTCATAAACAATATGCAAAACACTCGACAGAGGAGTTCCTCCTTTTCATATAAATCGAGTTATCGAAGTAAATATATGTTTATGAGGGTTTAATATGGTATACGTACACTCCATTACAGTCGAGAAGTTTTATTAACTCTTTCGACTGAAGGCTGATTAAATCAGCGTAACGAAAAATGGAAATGATGTAGGCGACAGTCCTCATGGAAAGGAATACATTTACCAGCAACGGATCAGCCATTTTTATATTTTGGTTCAGGTATATATATGAAATTATCCGACTGGTAGTATTTTTTTCTTATCCTTTGGGTAGTGATTCTTTCAGTTCAGTTGGTTGAAATAAAAGTTCTCTAGACATATAATGAAACAAAAGCAATCAATAATCAGCAATCAATACCAAGCTTAAGTGTTCATACGAGACATACGCTTATCAGATGAAGGCTAAGCTAACAGCTTAGTATAGAGTGAAAAGCTCGAACCCTGGTAGCCTGTTTCTCAATCTAACACTAAAATAGTGGGCTAAGTATAGATTGAAAAGCCTGAACCCTGAGCCTGAGGATAATATCGTGAGCAAATGAAAAGCATTCAGAATCGAATAAAACAAACACGATAGTGATGAATTTCACGATGAGCAATTCTACGGAAACTCTTACGATTTCTGAAAATAATACAGCTCATCCAATCCATTTTGGCACAGAAATAATGACGTATATGACCAGAAATCTCTGTGAAGTATTGTAAGATAAAGAAGCACCTATTATATGTGTTCACTGTCTTGAAATTCATTAGTAGTAGGTGTTTTTTCTTTCGTCATGGTCTGACTACCAGTGAGCAACTGGACAAGTAGCTGAGTTTGTTCCAGGATGGATTGGATAAGCTGTAACTAGTATAATGCTGGGTCTCGCTTCAAAATACAAAATAGCATGGACGCCGCACATTGAAACACTACGCGAGAAACTTCGTAAAAACTGTTTTGCACTGCGATTTATGGCGGACCATTGTGAGAAGGAGGTTTTGATGAATCTATATTATGCTACCATCAACTGGAATCTGCGGTATGGAATTCTGAACTGTGCTACTGTATTATCTGCTAGCAAGGTTTTCATCCTTCACAAATATTTCATTCGCTTCAATACTGGTTTGGGATGGCGGCAATCTTATGAAAGTACTTTCAAGGAGCTCAAAATACTCACGGTAGTTGGTCTATATATCTATGAAGTGTGCATTCACGTTTTTAAAAAATAGATGTCATCTGATCGACAAGTTCATGAATGTTCAAATCGTTCGAAAGATTTACTAGTGCCCAATACACATCGTACCTCTTTCCATCAAAAAAGGCATCTCTACCTAGGACCAAAATCATTTAATGAGTGAGAAAAATCAATTGAACTCTCACCTTACATAATTCCATTGTCGGAAAAAATTGCTGCACCATCAACGAATTATAAAGCTGTACTGTAGAAGTCAATAGTTACTTATCTATATCTATACTAATATTATAATCGAATGATATTTCTTGTTTTTTTTACTGAAATAGCATTCGGAAAAACACCAAACAATTTTTAATATCTCAACTTCACAAATACAACTACTGCACTGACTTTGAATCGCTTACAAAACACTTAGACTTCTCAACTGGCTGGAACATATAACACTTTTCAGTAAACTTCGCTGACTAAACGTTCCGGTATAGACGAACAGATTGGTCTCTATCAGTTCTACAAAGAAGTCCGTGGTACTCTATAGCTAGCTCACACATTCGAATCATTACAAAGGTTTTTCCGATGATATATACATCCTGAATAACTTACTGACGGATCAAAGCACAGCATTAACCGTTAATCATGAAGACCTGAAACTTGGGGGGTGTGTTCTTTATATGACGTAGGCACCCTCTGGTTTTCCGAAATTCCCCCCGTAAGAGGGTGAGAAAAGGGGTCAAAGTTTGTTCGGACAACGTGATGCCTTGGTCCACTCTACTTCAAATTTTGCATAAATATTCTGTAACAAAATAGATAGAAAACGTGTTCGTATTTTGTTGAAACTCATCGCCTTCTGGGGTAAAAAAAGGATTTGTAACATTTTCAACCTCTATTAAACACTCCTTCGAGTGTGCCCCGAAGGGATGGTCTTGTGATGAACCTGATAAAACTTAGTAAGTACTTAGGGTGGGTACTTTACGACCTGTAAGAGTCCGTTAAAATAATCGGTGCTGAGAATGGACACCACATCCTGTAATTTGCTAGAGTGAACACATCCACACATCCTAAGCACCGATTATTTTATCTGACTGTTAATGAGGTCTTAAAGTACCCGCTCTTAGATGTACACAATATGATTGCATCACAAAAATGATTAACGTCCATTATGAAACGGATTGATGAGTTCATTACGGTGACAGATGTTGAACCATTTGGAAATACAATTCAATGGCGAAAGGAGACATTGCAAAATCGATTCAAATAAATTCAGCATTGCCAATACAATATTCAACTCTATTGAGACTAGCAATAATGATATAAATGTAAATATTTTTTGGAACCTCCAGATCAGTGGGTGCCACAATACAAAAATAAATGTAATATTCATAGTTCTTTTTTATTTATCGGGTGTAGAAAAAAAGCGTATGCAACTCTCATGTGATGTTTATTGATACACTGGCATAAACCATAGGAAACTCACCTTCGGCTCGTTTCGTATCCCGGTTAATGCTCGTGTATTAATAACCATCATTACATGATCGTTCCTTCATATAATTTTATTTTTTGTCCTTATTTTTTTAAGAAAAAACGTTATTCCAATTTTTTTCATTTCAACGTTCCCCGTGACTTTTTCCTAGCCATTTTAATCTGAAAATTGCTTTCATTTCTGCATTGTACTTTTTAACTGGTGAAATGAATATTAAAGAAAATCAATATTGAATTCTATAATTGCACTTCCTTTCCAGGAGTTCATCAACAGATCGCCTTTGATTTTTGTGTATCAAAGCATAGTCTCGAACAATCAACATCAATAACTTTATCAAATTGCTGAATTTTCTTGAATTTCATTTCGCGACGAGCAATCCAATTTCCTGGTCGTTTCAAATGAAAAATCCGAGATCACGTATCCCATGGAAGTTTTTATTCAGATTGAATGTTCAGTTGCTACGAATCTTTTCTGATAATAGCGTATTCAATGGATAAAGGCTGCGAGAGCACAATACTACGACAGTAAAACCTTATAGTTATAAGCAATGAACGTTCTCTTACAGATTTAATAACAATATTGGATTTTTGGAGGATAGCAATACCAGGTATGGTAACGATTATCTCCAAAACGACGTTATCGTGTTCTTGCAAATGTTGACCGGGACCAGGGTATACCTTTAATTTTTTTCATATATTGATGAAAATGGCAGGGTGCTTCTTGATGCAATTGAGAGTTTATGAGTAAAAAATTGCAGTAATGATGTAAATAGCGATTCAGCTTGATATCAAGAAACTAGACGAGAGTCCCTTTCAATCAGTCCTAATTCTGCAGGGTTATATCTGAGATATATTCACATATGAAAAATAGTCAATAGTATATCATTCAACGAGCGTATAATGATAGCTATTATTCACGACGTGAAGTTTGTGACCACGAGCCGCAGGCGATTGGACTAAATCACGAAGAGGATCATAGCCATTATACGAGAGTATATACCTATACCTTATCCACGACTAGTAAACGAATTTGTTGAACTTTTTTTGTTGGAAAATCTTGTTATATTACAAACAAATTTTAAAAAACATTATTATTTCATTCTAACAATTTTATACAACCATTATACCATCAACAGGTTTGACTCGAATTTGTTTGGGTTCTATTTGTGTAGATGCTCCTTGCCTTCTTTTTTTTATACGTAGGTACAGAACTGAATTGAAAATATTTGGTGGTTTACTCGATATAATTTCAAAAACCGATTATTTGTAGCTAAACAATATGATATTATAGCTAAATCAAGGAAGTATTATTTGACAGCAGTGAATAATGACTCATCATTCACTAGTGAAAAATGGGTATTATTAAGGTTGAGCAAACAGACGTATATAGGTACATAATGCAATAGTCGTGGATAAAATTATTAATACTGAACTATGTTTATTCCATTCCAATGAAACATCAGGCTCCACACTTTTTTATTTCTCTTTTCGCGAAAGACAATGTTACTAGAATGAATATCATCCTGTGAAAATCTAGATTTGTTCCCAGCTAGATATTCTTCTTAGTATAAGTTGTTCATGTATATAAGATCACGAGAGTACAAGACCTCGAACCCAGATATGTTTATTCGAAGGTATACAGTAGCTGTAATTCCTGGAAACCATTATTATCCCTTCGAACAAATCCATTAATTAATCGTTTTCAAACCAGACCTGTAAATGGTCCGACAGTTTCAACAACGTCGGATTCTCATACAGCTATGAATACCATCCCTCTATCCACAAAACCACAATCTTCACTTGGACAAGATGAGAGCTGGAGGTTAAGAAGATTCAGGCCTCGCCAACAAGCCAAGAAGTCTTGAGGATGGCTCCAAAGTGGGAGCCGAAAACGTCGGCAGAAGAATAATTCCAGACGCGGTTCATCCGGAAGTTCCAGACAGCATATATATATATATATATATATATATATATATATATATATATATATATATATATATATATATATATATATATATATATATATATATATATTCTTAGAATAATAATGTGGGTGTATCAGTTTGAGTCAAAACAGTTAAGGGGGATATCTTGGGGAATATGAGAGAACAATTATTGATTTCTAAAACAGATTAAGCCAGCGACAGGAGACAGGACTGAAACTTTCTCTTCACATATCCATCAACTCATGATGGTGCGCCAGGAGCGTTGTGGAATTCCATCTGGATATATGCAGAAAAATATTTATCTGAGATGGATTTGTGTATTAAGGGTCGTAGAGACCTTGAACAGGAAATGAAACATGTAAAACGGAATTTTCTGTCAGTTCCATTATAAATGACACGTGCTCTGTAAATGATGACTGTATACATTGAATGAAAGTCGGCAAATTAGGGATAATGCAATTTGAAAAAAAGTTATAACACAGTATCCAAACATTTTATATGTTCAATCATACAAAGAATATTTTCTTCGCTTTCATTCATTTGTGTATTGAAGCAATTATCGCTGCACTGTGAGCATGCTACACGACAGTATAAGCCACCCTTCTAACATCTACAAATCTGCTCATTCCACTTGAAAAATGAAATTCGCAATAGATTATTAGGAGCTGGTAATTGATTTATAGTTATTTGGATGGGGATGTTTTTACTATACTTTCAACTCCAAATCTCAATATAAACACCATTTCTCAGGCACATTTGGATTAGCAGGTGGACTTTTTTATGTGCTCATATGCCGCATCAGATGTAGGAGGTAATATAACAAAGTACACTTGATGTTTTTGCCTGCCGCTCTTATAACAAATTTGAACCTAGTAGATTTAAATCTTTACTTTCTCCGTTTTGCCCAAAATGCATACTACTTCCGCTTAAAATATATTACTGGGGTCCTCAAAATTTGTGAATACTTCTGCTGCTTTAACGGCAAGCGACACATAAGTAGAACCACCTATGGTGAAACACTCTAAGCAAATGCTGTCACAGTTTTCCGTCAGTGGTGACAGTTCGCCACGTCAACTAACAACTGCGTTTGCAGAAATAATGACAAGCACTCTCAGAGTGTTATCGAAAATCGAATCCACAAATGTATCTGAAATGATACAAATAGAAAGTGGTATTTGCTATGAAGCAGATGAATCAGGAAACTGATAAATAGATTATCAAATTCTCTGGTCTATCACAATTTGCATTCAATTCGAAATGCCCACCATAAGACAGCTAGCTGTTTCTGGCTTTGGCCTTCATCAGCTGTGGGTTGCCAAAGTCCTCGTATCGAAGACAAATTGTGATGGACGCCCAGAAGATTTGAAATGAATCGTGCCTTAACGGCAAGCGACACATAAGTGGAACCACCTATGGTGTAACACTCTAAGCAAATGCTGTCATAGTTTTCCGTCAGTGGTGACAGTTCACCAGACAAGATTTCGAGGTGTGTTCGGTTATAAAGGAAATAGGTGGTACTAACAAGGAGGCGAGTGGGTGCTACTTCTAGCGGGAAATGGATGTTTTGGCGCGAGATTCTCCCTCATCGAGCCGAAGTCGGTCCATGCCTTGGATAAGCGGCCTTCACACATTCCGGATCTCCACGCTGGGGTGACTGAGTGCGTCGTTGTTGAGGATGTAGACGGTTTCCTCTATTTTCCCCTCAAACCAGTGCTTCTCCTTGTGTATGACCTCGGCTTCAGACCATTTGATGCTGTGATGGTTTGTCCTGACATGCTCCGCTATCCTTGATTTCATTATTTCTCCTCGTTGTGTGTTTTTCTTGTGTTCGCCCATTCTCACTTCCAAAGGTATTTTGGTTTTTCCGATGTAAGATTCGCACTAGCATGGTATCCGGTAAACGCAGTGGTTGGTGTCGCTGCTTTTATTTGGTGGTCGAATTTTTGTGATCTGGGAATGTGTTCTCTGATCGAACCCAGACTCTGACGTTGTCTTTCCCTCCTATTCTCTTGATCCTCTCTGAAAGTCATCTCACGTAGGGAATGGTAAGAATTTGCTGTTCCAGTATCTCCTTAGTGTTTAGTTTCATTATTGACCAAAACTTTGATTTGATTTTCTCACTTTGTATTTTTTTCTTCTCGTTTTTAGCAACAGGTTTCAATAGAGTTATAGTATTATAGACAATGGAAGTTAGAATCATTACCATTCAGCAAGGAACATTGTAAACCACATTCAAGCAAACGTAATGAACATTCGCTAAATTCTTCAGATGGATAGAAATTTCTGGAGATAATTCGTAAAATGTTGATTTTTTGTATTTCGTAGTTCGCCATCTTATACATACAAACTTTCCTCTTGAATCACTGCATCAATTGCCAAAAATTTAGTCAAAATCCGTTGCCCAGTTTTCAAAATATAAGCATACATAGAAAAAGATAGATATTCAATATAGAGTTTGGTTGGACCAATATGATTCTCATGGATACAATCTACATAGCATAATAACAACACATTCGTGATAGGGAAATGAAATGAAGAGAGACAATGCCAACAATATGTTTCTCAATAGTTATATACAGTGCGTTTGGTGCTGTATATATTTCAGTGTGCCTCCAAGTAGATAGAGATATTTCTTTATAATTATTTTGCAATATTCGGAACACAAACATAAAATTAAATTGAAACCCATTCCACACATTCATTTCCAGCATCCACCCCGAAGGGTTTTTCACATGCATCAAATTTGTCGAGTACAATCGCCCTATATCTCCCCTCTATTACTGCAGATCGACGAGAACCTGAAAGCTGAACTGAGGTGCGAATGTTTTTATGAAAATACAGAAACATTATATCGCTCGTTATGTGATGAAATGTTCTCTCGTATCCTCTAGGGATATAAATAATAAATTCATCTCGGTATATATCCGGGGTGCGTGGTAGGAAAAAATGTGTTTTACAGAATTTATTTTGCATATCCGAAGCGCTCGAAGGAAACATTATATCCGGCCCATCAGTAGCATGCCATCATTTTTTTATTCCAGCTTATAGGGGGAAGTGATGTAGATGGTTAAGATGGAGTCCATCATCAGAATTGTTTCTTTTTGAGAATATTTTTGTATTTTCGGATATTTGAGGTCATATCAACATTGAACTTCACTCGGTGCTGTGATATAGATTTTCTCAGTTTTTGACATCTTTAGCACCTTCGAACAGTATTAAAAAAATATGTTGGTGAATGAATATTATATAATATTATCTATTTATGAAAGTAACTTTGGAATTGATGATGTGTTTCATTCATTCATTGAAAGCATGTTGCAGCTGGTGATGAATACATACGACATTGTCATTCTCGATGCTTTCGAAAATGGCTTGGTGTAGTGGTAGCATAAACACTGACAGAAAAGCGATTCCATCCAATAAGCTTCTATTCCTGATTTCTAGAATTCAATAGCGTAATCAAACAGTCATTATAGTAGATTATATGATGGCAAGTATTCCATTGGAGGAGCTCAGATCAGGAAATTTATTATATGATTAGCTAGCCATACACTACACTATGGAAAGGATTTGGATGCGACGGGATGCGCCTGTCGGTGAAGATGCAAGTCCACAGGACACGCCATAGCTGATTTGACAGGATTGAAATCGAATACTTTCAATATGTTGAAACTGCACAGGATACGCCAATGTACGGGGTAATTTGACAGTTGTACACAATCAACATTAAGAAATGTGTGACTAACTATTGTTCATAATCGGCAATTCCAACAGACGTGCTGAACTATCAATGTATTTCAAACTGAGTATGCAGGAACTTGTCACGCCGCACCATTCTCACGCCAGGCGCGTCACTCCACACCAGAGGTTCCCAAACTTTTTTTCTCGTGGACCACCTCCGAAGTTTCATTATTTTCGGTAGACCCCTACTGCTACATTTCTACTGTATTCCGAAACTCCTGAAAAATATCATCCTAAATTGGGGGTGTTGAGAAGAAAAAAGGAGAACATTTTATTGGGGCCTATCTATTAAAATAATACTCGTGGTTATACAAAATTATAAACATTTATTATTGCAAACAAATCAACAATTGACAAAAATTCAACAATGAATTCTGAAATGTGAATCAACAATAAAAGATAGTCACACTTTTAATGAGACGGATGTACCTGATTAATTGACATCAAATTATCAATATTTGGCTTCAATTTGTAAGGAGTAATCTCAAATCTCCCCATTCTGTGATGTTCAATCTGCCCTTTTTTTATCAACACTTTGTTAACTACACTAAAACTTCTTTCGAAAAGATATGAGGATGAGGGAAACGCTATCAAAAATTTTCTCGCAAAATCCTCTATTATCTATAACTTTTCTCATTACACTGGGAATGGCAACAGGTCTAGGATTTTGAATCAAGAAGGGAGCTACAGTGGAATGATTTTTCCTATTCTCAATTGCCTTGGAGAAATTCCCTTCCCAACCGATTTACTTACTACTTGCTTTTGCCCCTGACTTCGTCTGCGTAAATGTCGAACCGAACCGTTTAATCAGCGCACGCTGGTAAAGCATCACTTCTCGCCTCCCCGTTTTCCGACTTGATTTACATATACAATTATTTGTCGCTGAATTTTTTGTTCAATAACGATAAAATATAGCCTGAATAACTCTCGCGTAGTGGTGCTTTCTGTCAGTGAAATAGTTTTCACGATCGGATCAGTATTCCTGAAGATTACCCCACTACAAACCAACAAAGTCGACAAACGATTTTTGCATTTATCAATCGTTCCTCATAATTGTTTCTGTTCATATTGTATACTATCTGATTCATTGATATTATTTTGATAATGTAGTTCTTAACACGCTTCAATATTTTTTTATCGCTCTCAAATGATCGATATGAATTCATTACATTTTGCTCATTACATTTTTTTTCGCCAATAAAACTCCTCCAAGTCTCCTCAGACTTGTGTTCCTCTGTTAACCATTCATTCCTAGTGGTGTAAAAATTTTAATTTCCATCCGAGGACATGTGACGTTTCAAGCATGAAGAAACACATAAAAAACACATTATCAAAATAATATCAATGAATCAGATAGTATACAATATGAACAGAAACAATTATGAGGAACGATTGATAAATGCAAAAATCGTTTGTCGACTTTGTTGGTTTGTAGTGGGGTAATCTTCAGGAATACTGATCCGATCGTGAAAACTATTTCACTGACAGAAAGCACCACTACGCGAGAGTTATTCAGGCTATATTTTATCGTTATTGAACAAAAAATTCAGCGACAAATAATTGTATATGTAAATCAAGTCGGAAAACGGGGAGGCGAGAAGTGATGCTTTACCAGCGTGCGCTGATAAAACGGTTCGGTTCGACATTTACGCAGACGAAGTCAGGGGCAAAAGCAAGTAGTAAGTAAATCGGTTGGGAAGGGAATTTCTCCAAGGCAATTGAGAATAGGAAAAATCATTCCACTGTAGCTCCCTTCTTGATTCAAAATCCTAGACCTGTTGCCATTCCCAGTGTAATGAGAAAAGTTATAGATAATAGAGGATTTTGCGAGAAAATTTTTGATAGCGTTTCCCTCATCCTCATATCTTTTCGAAAGAAGTTTTAGTGTAGTTAACAAAGTGTTGATAAAAAAAGGGCAGATTGAACATCACAGAATGGGGAGATTTGAGATTACTCCTTACAAATTGAAGCCAAATATTGATAATTTGATGTCAATTAATCAGGTACATCCGTCTCATTAAAAGTGTGACTATCTTTTATTGTTGATTCACATTTCAGAATTCATTGTTGAATTTTTGTCAATTGTTGATTTGTTTGCAATAATAAATGTTTATAATTTTGTATAACCACAAGTATTATTTTAATAGATAGGCCCCAATAAAATGTTCTCCTTTTTTCTTCTCAACACCCCCAATTTAGGATGATATTTTTCAGGAGTTTCGGAATACAGTAGAAATGTAGCAGTAGGGGTCTACCGAAAATAATGAAACTTCGGAGGTGGTCCACGAGAAAAAAAGTTTGGGAACCTCTGGTGTGGAGTGACGCGCCTGGCGTGAGAATGGTGCGGCGTGACAAGTTCCTGCATACTCAGTTTGAAATACATTGATAGTTCAGCACGTCTGTTGGAATTGCCGATTATGAACAATAGTTAGTCACACATTTCTTAATGTTGATTGTGTACAACTGTCAAATTACCCCGTACATTGGCGTATCCTGTGCAGTTTCAACATATTGAAAGTATTCGATTTCAATCCTGTCAAATCAGCTATGGCGTGTCCTGTGGACTTGCATCTTCACCGACAGGCGCATCCCGTCGCATCCAAATCCTTTCCATAGTGTAGTGTATGGCTAGCTAATCATATAATAAATTTCCTGATCTGAGCTCCTCCAATGGAATACTTGCCATCATATAATCTACTATAATGACTGTTTGATTACGCTATTGAATTCTAGAAATCAGGAATAGAAGCTTATTGGATGGAATCGCTTTTCTGTCAGTGTTTATGCTACCACTACACCAAGCCATTTTCGAAAGCATCGAGAATGACAATGTCGTATGTATTCATCACCAGCTGCAACATGCTTTCAATGAATTATTTAAAAATATAAAAGAGTGAAATAGTGCGGTGAACTATCTACAGAAAGAGGAATCAGATGAACATAATCGAAACAATTAAAAGTGGAAATACAAAAAACAGAAAATTCAAACAAATAAATATTGAAAATCATCTGAATATATAATTGAAGAATAGAATATTAAAAAACAATAATGGAGAATAATATGGAAGTCAAGAGTGGCACCACCTACAATCTTCCTCGAATGCTGACATTCATCACCACCAATCTACCTAGCTCCTGAGGATCCTCATAGTTACCATGATCCTACCTCTCAATTTGAATGAATCGTACAATTTATGAATGAAAAATTATCCTGAGTGATTCTCAACATTTAGTATTCTCAACGAACACTTTATAATGAATTGAATGAAAATTGTTATGATTTGACATTTTTGTAGAATATCGAATTGGGCCGCAGGGTCTGAGGCTGAGAGAATTTTCATCCTACAGAAAATGGCAATAAGAATGATATCACTCATTTGGGTTGGAAAGAATAGTGTCGTGTTGTGTTCAAGGAGATGCAAGTACCTACTAACTGTTGCTGGCATTTATATATACGAACTTCACGCATATAAAAATAAAAAATCCTGTAGAACCCTCATCTGCAGGCGTTCTGAAAACATACACCACTACCAAAAATGCACGGCCCCTTCCATTTTTTTTTTCAAAAACAGCTACCTATGCTTTGGGCCAAAACTTCTCAACAAACCAGATGAATCAACAAAAAGTCCTACAAATATTGAAATGTTCTGAACAATGCTCAAATCAACAGAGTCTCTTGTGATATTTTGATTTCACTTCTTTCAAAGAAGTTATCCTATCTTTCGATTTGGAGGAGAAGAAAGTCAGGAAAGACTTCCTCAAATATGCATTACTTGAAACGAATTGCTACGCCATTGATTTCAATTTTCATTTGACCATAACTTGCGAATGTTGACTTGAATTTCAATCTATTCAATTTCGAACATTTGCCTTCCCATTTTTGTACCGTTGTGTCCTTTCACACCCATTCCTATTCCACTGATCATTTTGTAGTTACCTGATTTTTTTCGACATTTTTCTTATTACACTTGTACAATACTTGTCAATGCAAAAAAATCAATATAATTAAACGAGTATGTGATTCGACTTTCCCACATTTCCAATCCTAATTACCATAACTCAATCGTGGTGTGTGTGTTGTAACAGCACCCTGTTCGCACAAAAACCCTTAATAACTTTTCAAGCGACACGTTCATCAATCTCTCAGCGTTTTCGTCTCTGTGATCCGAAAAAAAGCAGCAACGTTTCATCCCATTCGTGTCTGCGAGTTAGCTCTTTCGGCTCAGCCACCGAGGAAAACGAATAAGTATTTTTGAAGAGCTCTCGTCCAATAAAAACCGGCTCGAATTTTATGTTTTACTGCTGCGAAGCGCTCCTGTTTGTGACATCCCATGTAATTGCATGATTTGAGCGGGGTAATTGGCTGTATATCCTTCACAAACGGATTGATCCATACAGGGTGGTACAGAAAGGCGTGTGCTGTAACGGTGGGTTGCGAATGTTAGCAACGATCAGATAATCAAAGAGAGTGGGGCGAAATGCGAAACGATGTTGAGAAGGTGAATACCTAGCCAGAGCATTTTTCACGGCTATTCATTGAGATTTCCCATTTTCGACATTACGAAAATCGAAAACCATCAGTATTTGGTAACATTATCGTTATTTTAGTGTTTTTCCTTCTTCATGCTTGAGAAACATATGAAATATTCAAAGCATATTCCAAAATTTCAAAATAACATCGCAGCGCCACTTTGAGAAGACTTCAACTAAATTCCACCACTTTGACACTGAATGGAACTCTTATCCAGAGGGCGTTCCGCTTGAATCCTAATAGATTGTCATAGATAGACACCAAACACAGCTTCACCAAATCAACTCAGAATTATTTGTTGTTTTTTGAAAACTAATTTTATTTTCCATCAAAACCCATCAAAAACATGTGAGAATATGAAATCATAATAAAATTTAAAAAAAAAATCAAATTACCCCAAAATGACTCCCTTATCGTGAAAATAAAAAAATGTCTCTAACGGAAAAGATGCTTTGAATTGAACCCCTTATCAATCGACTCGGAGGAGGTAAGTCAAGTTGTGCTTTGTGCCAATACATTCGAGCTATTCAGTTCATTGATGATAAATCAATTACAGTTTATCCAATCCATCCTGGCACAAACTCAGGTGCTTTTTCAGTTGCACACTGCTAGTGCAGACCACGACGAAAGAAAAAATACACCCACTAGGAATAAATTTCAACACAGTGAACAAATAGAATCGGTGTTTTATACGTCATTAGTTCTATGTCAAGATCGATTGGATAAGCTGTACAAAAATTAACAGAAGAAGCCCATATCCGAACAAGAAAAACTTCTGGAGATAATTCTCACCTTCAATACCTTTGATTGTAAAACATATGAATAACCAACCCTAGTCTTCAGATTTAGTATCAACATTCTTCTCCTGAAGATGCTAACTCAGCGCACGCGCGTCGAGGACAAATAATATCAGTCTAGTATTTGTGTAGTTGATCTCTACAAAAGTTTTGTTTTTTTTTAATATGTCATTTCTGCCCGATGTTTTCCACTTCGATTTGTCTTCACGGAGACGGATCTTCGTTATTGTATGGATGAATTTTCATTCACAACAAAACAGTTGGTTGGCCGCTCGCATAACAAAATCCTCATGCCTCACGTGTTTGTTCGAATCTGGGTTTAATAAAAGTTGAAAGAGCAAATGCACTACCTAACGAAAAAAATCAGTAACCCATCGCGAAGCGCCAAGGCAGTCAAGAACGTACATTGTTCACCCAATAGAAAACATTTCACATACCCGATTGACCGTGAAGATGGTCAAGACAAGCAACAAGGAATCCATTATACTTTTCCTACGAGGTATACATGAGATTTTCATGCAAATCGTTCAAAAATAAAAAATATATAGTTACATTCAGTTTTGTGACTAACATGGCTGAATCATTTACCAATACATAAATCATTGCTATCAAGAAATTCTGATAGTTCAAGTCAACTATGAGGATATTATATCAATATTATCACCAATTTAGTACAGTAATGAACTTTTTCCAATCACACTTTTTCGAACCGTCCATTACTTATTTGAAATCTGTTCGGTTATGGCCCATTCAGAATCGCGTATATTGGCTTCCAGGAAAGAAATAAAAAATATGAGATATGTAACATCAAACCTAATATATTTGATATTATGACTACAGTTATTGTCCAAAAGCGAAATTCAGCAAATTTTCGCTCCAAATTATTTGTAAAATTGAATTGAAAATTTTATGTTGAGGAAATTTATTGTCTCGTCATTGAAAATGGGTGATTACGAAGGAATTTGTGCTACACCACCAGAAGGTACCAAACAAGCATGGTGAGAGTAGAAAAAGTACGGTACACAATTTTTCGCGTAATAGGCTACTTATTCACCTCGTTACGTATACCATAGCCTTGCAGTTATTTCCTTTGCTTAACAAACACTAGAGTTTGAAGAATTCATATTCTCCGCTGTGAATCTTATCGCTATTTGATAGGTATTGTTACAGAAGTCATACTCCATCCAATTGTTCATAGTGGCGATGGGAAGTCCACTGAGACCATTAATAGCCAACTTCTTCATGGAACGTTTCGAAGAGAAGGTAACCGACGCCTTTGATTTGAAGCCGACCATGTGGCTATGTTACGTGGATGACACCTTCGTCGTCTGGAAACATGGAAGGGATGCTCTGAACCTTTTTCTAGACTTCCTGAACGCTTAACACCCCAGCATCAAATTCACCATGGAAACTGAACAGAACTAGCAGATAGCATTCCTAGATATTCTGATTGAAAGATGTGGTGCTAGACTAACCCAAAAAGTATATCGAAAACCCACGCACACAGATAGGTACCTGCACGCACTATCGAACCACCATCCCAGTCAAAAGAGGGGAGTTATTTCTACCTTAATTGAAAGTACTCGAAGGATTTGTGAATCGGAGCATCTAGAGCAAGAACTGGAACATCTTCAAGTGACCTTGAGGTCAAATGGATACAGTGTATCTGAGATCAACAGGGCCATGAAACCGAAGAGTTCCACGGTTCGTAACAGGGAGGACTCTCAGGTAGTTGCAAATGCATATCTGCCATATATCCCGAGGGTCACTGACAGAATTGGAAAACTCTTGGGAAAATATAACATAAAAACGGTTTTCAAATCGACCAAGAAGATCCAACAAAGCCTCAGGTCGGCTAAAGACAAAAGAGACCCACTGTCAGCATACATCGGTACCACGAAAAGATCCATGGGAACATGGATTAAAGATCATGAAAGGAACTGCAGGCAAGGGCAAGCTCACAAATCAGCGGTGGCGGAACACGCACTGAGTGAGGGTGACCACAGGATTCTGTTCGAAAATGCAAAACTAATTGCCCCCAACCAGAGTTACCATAGCCGACTGGTACGGGAGGCGATAGAGATCCAGAAACACACAGACAATTTCAATAGAAGAGAAGAAGCGTTGAGTCTAAACAGAATTTGGAATTCCATTCTGAGGAAATCAAGAATAACTAATGAAATCTCGGCAGGTAGTGCGGCAACTGATAATGATGATTATTTCCCGAACCCGACAGAAGTAATTAACACTCCAGACTACCTGCATCAATATAAATACGCCTAACGAAATCAAAACGTTTAGTCATCAGGAAAGAGTAAGCCTCTGAAGAAGCTGGCCACTCGCGCTAGCGAAACGTTAGGAAGAAATTCCAAAGAACGACGGCCTTCAAACCCGAAGGAAAGTAGTTATACTAACAACCTTCAATATCTAGAAAATGCTATGAAAACAAGTTTCGAACAAACGTCGAATCATTCGGATTCCACTTCATAAACTATGGGTCCCGGGTATCTCTTGCTCGCACAAGCTTTTAAATGAGCCTCTGAGAGGTTTCCTAGAAACCAGGGATATTCGTTTGAAGACATTCTAAGTACATTTTTTCAAGACAATTCCAATTTTCATCATCGATGTGCAAAATGGAAAGGGTGTTCGTATCGATCACAGTAAATACAACAATCTTGAAACGTACTAACTGCAAGTTCCTCCAAGTTGTCACTCATTGTATGATCGGTAATGGATATCAGCGCCACAGCTAATTCGTCTTATGTCTCTAAGTTTGCGGAGTCCCGAGAGACTGCCAAGCGGCGTACCTCTCCGTATCCATTTAATTGAGTTTCTCAATTTTCTTTGTCTCCGCCATTACTCTATTTCAATTTGAATACTGGGTTCGGTAGTTCGCTTCTTCATACCGTGAAATATTACTCCGAGTTAATGCGGTATTCATGAGTCGCAAACTCATACAAGATTTATGAATGACGTTTGAAAAGTTTGATAAATGCCCTCCGTACTGCACTATGAAATGACGACGACAAAAGTCATACAACTATTATTTATTGGAGATATATCATAGAATATGAATCGAATTGTCGTGACTGGCTCGTAAACTTGGCTTGTCATATGCTACACATAACAATGGTAACAAGAGAATAGTTGGGACAATAACAAGTATTATACGAGATATGAAGTGTCTTGACCACATTTCCTTTTATTTTATTTTTTTCTGTTTCGTGCTATCTTGCTTTAAATTCTATACATAAATCTACAGCAAAGTTTCGTACCTATTATTGGGTCACGTAAATAAATATCTTGAGACAAATTGATTATTGTTATTAGGATCTATGAAATTGAGGTATAGGAAGGACTAATCAATAGTGGCAACTTCAGTATCTGAACTCATCAGCACAACCAATACTGATAGAAAAGATGTGGATTGTCAATTTCAGTTTCTGAATGAACAGCAATCTAATGTACAAGACAGTTTATAGATTCGATAAATGAACTATAACACTTTCCCGTACAATTCTCACTAACAATGGGTTTACGAAACCGCGATACGTGTTTCGCTACCCAACAGCTTCCTTAGGAAGGATAAAATCGCATCACCATATCAGGAGAAACTTCGAAACGAAACGTTTATATAAGATTGATTATGAATAGAAGTGGCAATGCACATTAGTGAATTTTAATTCAGCAGGGGTCACCCTTCAAAAAGAGACAGACGAAATATCTGATTCATCGTTAATTCTAAAAAAATCGGTCGTACACCGATTACATTGGTCAAGGAGGAGGTTGTTCGATACGCTTTTTAAAAGTCCAACTTTAACCTTCTGGGAAGGGTGAGACCAAGATGAATAAAAACCCTGGTGCGTTGACCGATATGCTTTTGTTTAGCATTTCAACTTTTTGTTATATGCAGATGATATGAAACTTTACCTGACCGTGCGAAATCTATTTGATTGTTACAAGATCCAAGACGACCTTAATAGACTTGCTGAATATTGCAACTCGTCTAACTTATACCTGAATTTTCAAAAATGCTTCAGCATAACATTTACAAGGAACATCAACTCGGTTCAGTTTGATTATTCAATAGAAAATCATCAATTAACTAGAGTGAATAATATCAGGGACCTAGGAATTATATTCGATTCCAAAATGATTTTCGATATGCATGCCGAATCAATCGCAAACTCCGCCTCACGGATGTTAGGGTATGTAATGAGAACATGTAAACATTTTGAAAATATCAAGTCTTCAATCTGTGTCTATAATGCATTTGTGTATAGTAAGTTAATCTTCGCTTCTATTATATGGAGTCCTCAATACAAAACGTATATAAACCGCCTGGAAAATATCCAGAACAAGTTTGTCAAATATATTTCCTTTAAACAAAATTTTAATTACAATAGCAACATTGAAAATGCAAGAAAACATTTCAATATTGTATCCCTATCAAGTAGAAGAGTGATATCAGATATTCTATTTTTACATGAAATTATCTCAAATACCGTAGAAAATGCAAATATATTGATTCAAATTGAATTCAACGTCCCTATTCGGCCACTTAGAACAAACAACTTATTTCACATACCTTTTCGGAGAACTAATTCGTCTCAAAATTCTCCATTATGCAGAATTGTTCGCAATACTAACAAGTACAACGATCAAATTGATATTTTCTCCACGACCCATCAAAAATTAAAGACCAGTTTGAAACGTCTCATGTCAGTAAATGATACCGACTATTGAACTATTATGTTATTACTTTTTAACTGCCTCTCTGATTTTGTAAAAGTCAAAATCGAATTATGTATAGCTTATAGTTTTATACCTACTACTAAGAAGATATACCAATCTTTTGTAAGAATGTAGATACTTTAGTGGACCTTTGTCTGTTTGTATCTTTCATGACCATTAAATAAATAAATAAATTAATTAATTCCTCTCGACCTGAGGAATCGAAGAGTAAACTTACATTTTTTGACGGTAGGTGGTGTTGAGGTAGTGATACAAATGCGATTTTCTAAGGGTACATTTTCATTGAGGCGGCAGCTTACGAATGATTTTCGATACGGCGGTCTCATCGGTTAAACTCTTACGGGATCTTTCGTTCACCAATAGAATTATCAGTATAGAATAGAATAGGATATCTTTATTTGACTATATTATACACAGCTGTATATTCATAGCACATCACAAAAAAAAAGAAATTGTATATGATTAAAATTTGGGATACAAAAAACATCGCAAACAGTAATTCAAATTAAGAGTTAGTATAAGTAGAACAGTTTGAATCAGTCAACACATTAAAAATTATTAGGTTTGGTGAGAGTGAGGAGTCAATCCACCTTTTCCCACACTTTTCAGATATCCTTCTACAGAGTAGAAATAATTTTCCAATAGAAATGACTTTATAACTTTTTTGAAGCAGTACATGTTTAAAATCTTCAATGATTCAGGTCAAGTTCGTCTAATAGAAAGCTATCAATTTTTTTGATATGTTTGACAGTTGGATTTGAATTTGAATGCATTTGAAAGTTCCTTCAATATTCAAAATCTTATACCTAGTTATTGTTTCTTTTCACGTTTTTCTTGTTTATGTTCTTTTCAAGTGTTTATTGTCGCTGTTCTTGTATTCATTTCATCTGATAGTGATAGTAGGATTTATTGTGAACCGATTTGAAAAGCTCCAAAAAAAACGCTCGTGTAACGTATAGGTATTACTTATCCCTCATATCATCGGCTCGTAATCACATCAACATTGCTTTTTTTTAACACTATGAACAAGAAAGTACTTACCTATCTTCGGTTTCTCAGAAAGTAGAAAGAGAAGATATCAGTACTTTCCAGTTTCACTAGAACTATTGTTTCGGAAGATTTAAAATCACATCACAATCACTGAGTTTTTGATTTATTTTTCATCACATTGAAAGCAAACGGAATACCTAATAATCAGTCAAAATGTGATGACTATATAATTTCTAGCATTTCGCGGGAAAGCAACAAATTGCATGCAAAACATGAGACCATGAAATGAACATAACCTATAAATCTATAAATAATCGAATGGCCGTCGAGCAGACGGATATCATGGCATCACAGATTGAATTAAAATCACGTAAGGTGCGCCTCTGCTGGCAAACTCTCGGAGGCATCTCTTCAGTTAAAATTTATCAAAATCAAGATAGCGAAAAGTCGAGAAAATTTGCTTACAATCCATTGGGTATAAGTCAACACACCAGGATTTTTATTCATCTTGGCTGGGACCAACCCTGACTATTTCGAATGGAACAAGGGATCGAGTAATCTATTATAAAAAAACATTTGATTATCTTTCAAATGAGTTTCTGAGATAAGTATTCCTTTGTGTAATGATTTTTCCAATTTAGTTTTTGACTTAAAAAATACTAATGATGAAATGTAATACAAATCGTACACAGATTTCCAAACTGACCCAGGGGAACGAATTGTACAAGAATTTCGGCTGATAACACCAGACATCTTACAATTTTACAGGCAATGCGTAGAAAATTCGAATCACACCTTTATGGGGCGGTGTTGGTCATTGTGAACATCTGTGTGGATGATTTCGTACGTTTTGTATTACATTTCATCCTTAGTGTTCTGTTAATCAAATAATCATATCCGACCGAGTATCACAAATGAGATGTCATTGGAAACGCTCTTTCGGAAAATGTATCAATCGACGCCTTCTTTTTAAATAGTAGGGGTTGGTTCCACCCTTTCTGAAGGGTTGGAGGGTTAAAGATCGTATCGAAAAATTTCCCCCTTGACCAATGTAAATACGTGTACGAAAGTTTTTATTTATCTATTCTGTATATCTATACAGAACTGTTACTGTCCCGCCATACAACAATTCTCTAAGGAAATATTTGAAAATCGAAAAGTGGCATAATCATTCCGAAACTTGAGGAAAAAGTGTATAGAAAGTATAGGCTTTCATTCTGAAAATATCGCATGAGACAAATGTTGAGTTTAAAAAATATTGAATAGTTTGATTCGAATTCAATTCGATCGTACTATCTGACGTAGCCACCAAGTAGTTGATTAAACGTTATTTATATCCCCCATACGGCCAACTCAATCAGTGTTTCGAATAAAAGACTTTAATTGAAAAGTCTACGGCAATCAATGCGGGAATCGACCAGGTAAATAATGTGTCACCTCGATGGAGTGTGCTTTGAGTTCCACGGGTCAGGTGTCAAACAGAGGAATATCGAAAAACGGTGCTGAAAGGTAATTCGAAGGCCTACGCCCAATAATTAACTTTCACGACGGTAAAACTGGGATGGAATTGTCTGATGCTTGGTGAAAATCCCTGATAACGTAATCAAAAAACACTTTAATGTGTGATTTTCATTAGAAACTTCACATAAAGCTAAACATGTTTCACTATGCAATCTCATTGAGGCGTGTCATTTTATGGTAATCATACTACCACGATACTACAAATAATTAATAATGCCACAAATCGTCTAGGGAGCTAGTGTGAAAAAAAAACATATATAAACTATTCTATGAACTGTCTAGTGAAAGTGGCATAGAGTTTTCTACAATTACGTATATTTTGTCAGCAATCCTTACTGACTGACTGAAATGAGATATGAAATTTTTTCTAGTATCAATAACCATAACTCAAATTGATATTATTCGCACACGACATGCGTTTCGCTAACAAGATTAACATCTTCAGAAGAAGAAAATCGATACTATATCAAATTTCTTCTCTTCCCTTTTTTCGTGATAAAATCCAAAAAATCAAGAACTAATATTGCAATCTATACAAGTGTAGAAGAGCAGATTTCTAATCCACTCCCGAAAGTTTCTGCTTTGATTAAGAAGAGTCCCATCTGAATGGAAAACATTCTACCAATCAGCAACTTTAGAATGAAAATATTTTCAAAGTGTTTTTACCGTTGAACAGTTGTGCGTCAACCCTCAGAAGTCGAAACTTTTTGTGCGAGCAATGGATTGCCTTTCCTTTTAACTTTCAACAATTCCAGCACGGTGGCCCGGTGCGGAATCAAACCCCGTCTGCCGCTTGAGAAGCGGATATGATTACTACCGAGAACCACTTCAATTTGCTATCACGAAAATATAACAACTAATAAATTTGAAAATACGTTGAAATTAAGGATAACAAATCTGTTTCCGTTTTCGAAACTCCTCACAAACACTTCTCTTCTGTAAAAGTATAGATTCCAATATTATTTCTTGATCTTTCATATTGGGGTTGGTAACTTCCCATAAAATACTACGAAGAGAAGTTCATCCGCCACAACATTCACTTTGAATTTTTGAAGTTTGTGAGCCTCTGAAAAAACCTCTCTCGAGATGGATTCCAAAGCTCAGCTGTTCTATTGAATGCATGTTATACATACATGGCAATGTGCAGAAACCTCTGAGATTCTATATAGTGCAAGCGCTGCGAAACATTCCGTTTGCAAAAACCGATGACCTCATTCTGATTGATGATTTGAGTTAAGAAAGACTCAATAAGTGACATCGTGGAGGTTGCCGGACGGAATTATGGTCCAGTTTTTTTTTCCGGCATTATAATAAGAGTTTTCGATTCCATCGCTGTAGCAGTAAAAAACAAAAATAATTTTTGACTATCAACATGTTGTTTGGGTGAGGTATTGAAAAAAACACCATGGTCATAAAACAGTACAAATTCAATAATAAAAAAAGTTGTTTACATTTTGATATGCAATGAAGAATAACAAAACTTTGCTTTCACTCACGTACATTTTGACCATTATTTCCGATGCATTTGCAAATGAAAATACAATTGATTCCGCTTTTTGCAAGTGCAATACATCGTCCTGCATTCAGCATTATATTTGCAAGGCTTGATCAAAGGATTAAGGTGGTCTTTCCATTTGCACCGGGTACAATTTTCCATCTTCTCTTCCATAACCGAATTGAAGAAAGTTCAGAGGCTCATGTATTGGTTTTCAGATATTTTTCCACAGATCTGTTTGAGCTGCAGCCTTCAAGAAATGTAGATACAAAGCATCAGAAGTGCATATAATTTTAGATACATTACCAGATATTAGCTTGAGAAGGGGTACTTTTTCCATGTCATTCAAATGGATCGGAGTTTCAGAGTTATTTGCAAAAATAAAAAGTGCATCGACGAATTCTTCGGATGCAGCGCTTATACATTGCTTCTTAGTCGCTAATCGGCTTGTCGTGTTGCAACCCGTTCAAGCATGTAACGCGGGTGAAATATTACAATTTTTTTTTCGGCAAACAATTCAGCTACTGAATGACAGCTTGAACAAGTCTTATCTTGACCGATCATTCAAACCAAATCCCTCGACAACCAATATTGAGCTCATGCCAAAAGTGGATGCTGAGTACCAAAATAAAAATATCGGTATGTGCCTCATTCTCAATTACTTGTTCAATTCCTCCACGAACAGCATGAAAAATATGGCTGAACATCCTACAATATGCTTCTAAGTGATCGAACTTCAAGTCTAGTACTTCGAAAGATCTTTCACTTTGGAGCTCGAAGCATTTCTTGGAGTTTTCTTATCTACCGGTAATAAAAAGTTCTGTTTCAGCATTGATTTTCATCATGCATGTCATCTTGGTGGTTGCACAGATGTGAATGAATGAAAGTGGATTAAAATAAACAGAAAATACATTAATTAAATGACAATGACGAGTTGACTCAATCAAAGCGGAAAATATTTATTAACGGGTCTTATATATTTTTTTCGTTGAAAAGTAACAAATAAGTATATATCTGACTAAGGTTATTCTAGTCGGTTCGTTTATTCATAGAATGTTGTTCCTTATAAATATGAACCATTTCTAGAAATATTCTTTTCGAAAGATTCATCTCTGTGTCCAAGATTTCAGTATTCTCTAATCCATTCGATGATCATTACGATTCACATGTTCCGATAAGGCACACGAATTGATGTTCCTTCTACAATCGCTTCTGTGTACAATTTTGCGACTATTGAGATTCCTATCTGTTTGACCAATATACGTCTGATTACAATCTAGATAGGGGATTTTATAAACAATATTAGATTTGTTTTTTCAAAATTGAGGATTTAACTTTAGAGTGTAAGAAATATTTCTGTGAACACTTCATCGTGTTTCCGACGTGAAGCATTGAAAATCAGCGTAGCTGCTGAAATTTCAGTTGAAAGATGAGTTTTCAAAATTTGTTTTATGTAGCAGTAGCTACGCCTTGAGCTCATAACGAAGCACTTTCTTTCAGCGCTCTATGTAGTGATATTATTTTACGACGACAAATTTTTTCCATTCCTGATATAGCTGTCCATGCAAATTTTCTGCCACGAGAAATGTTGTTCATCAGCATTCGGATCGAACAAATTCTCAGATATGTCTAAAATTTTGTATTTGGGTCGGCTTGCTGCAATTTGAAACGTTATTCTCTTGGTTATTCGCCATTTTATCTGGTAAATCATAAAATAAACATGATTTTTTGTTGTTTTTTTTCAAATGTATTAATTGTAGCGACATTTTTCAACTTTTATTACCAAACGTATCACAGAATTGGGAGAACTGCTATTCTCAAAATTGGTAAATGTACTTGTTATACTAATCGATGACATTTAGCTATAACTGAAAACGTTTGAGAGAAGCGCAGCTGGCTCTAAAATTCGAGAGTAAGTATGTGACGCTGGAAAGGGAGTTTGAATTAAAATTAACAACTGACTTGCCTGGAAACCTTCAGTAACAGGTATGTGAGGATCTTACAGAATCATTCCAGTCGAGGAATAACGGTCAATGGTTTTTGTATTCTATACAACTTTTTTTTTCCACAGCTACATCAGTGACATCGAAAACTCTTATTAAAGGGCCGAAAAAAAAATTGGACCATAAACCTGTCCGGCAACCTCCACAATATTATTTATTAGGTCTTCCTAAACTCAAATCTTCAATCAAAATGAGGTCATCGGTTTTTTCAAACGGAATGTTCCGCAGCGCCCGCTCTAATATATTGATTGAGAGATCTTTTTGGAAACGAAAGAATATTTCACTTTGAGAAGTCAGCGGCAAAGATGAGTACTTCTAATGGGAATCAATTCATTCTTCATTTTATGAAAGGTAAATTCAAATAATACCTTGTTCTCATTCACAAAAAACATTCACCTCAGTGCCGCAACTTTTTGAGGTTTCTTAGAAATTTTCTTCACAAAATCTTTCTATCTTTTTCAGATGTTGCATTTGAGGGCGAGTTTGGATAATTTACCCTTCCCACCCTAAGCAAGAAATGTACCGGGCAATTTGTCCCGTATTTTATTGCGAGGAACACGTTTTTATTATAGAAACAAAGGACAGACAGTTCCACGAATTTTTGTGGATATGGATATGTGCAATGCGGGCAATATATGATCAGTATGGCTGGCAACTCAGTAAACAAATAAACTATCTTCAACTGTTACTGGGATGGTGCTTCTTGTTGTTCTCATTGATCACTCAATTCTTTGGTGAATGCACTTAAATCTAAAAATTGGCGAACACGCTGGAATTTACGTAAAAACTAGCTTCATATTCGGGAAACAGTCAAACTATATTCTGCTCTCATGTTAAAACTTTTCTTATTTTTTGTGAATATATTTTTCACCATAATGAAAACATAAATGCTTTCTATCCATATTCAGATTCATCTGTGAGAGGACTTTCAGAAAATGTGGGGTTGTATGAGTATATATCGAATACTGAGCAATTCAAGTTATGATCAAAAACAACAGTCCCCATCATCAGCGAGAACTCCGTTGAGGGGTTCCATTCCTAATGGAGTTTGAAAAATGTTTTTGTCTGTTATCGAATAATTCCTGAAGAAACTTTCTATATAATGGAGAATCGAAGTTCGAAAACGATGTTTTCTCGGGTATTTCGAATTGACAGCTTATGTATTATCTATGTTCGGACTGAACTTTCTCAGAAAAGATTTCGAACGACATTTTCAATAGAGATTGATTTGAATAACCACAACTTCGGACTACCAGACCCACTGCAATATAAAAAATCGTTTTTGTGACATTTATTGAGTTCAATTCAGCTTGATATGATATATATGATTCATCTAGAAACAGTTATCAACGTTTAATATTCCAGCACGCTCCTCTCAGTGACGATTGAGAGATGCTGAATCACATCGAATATTTTTTTTTGGAGATTTTACAGACTATAAGTTTTGTTGCAATACGAATGGAATCCTCATAGATACAATTACTAAAGAAGACTTCTGGACGTGAACATTCGATCGAAACAAGTAAATGGGGTTCAGCAAGACTCGAAATTCCTGCAATTGATCGACACAAAAAATATAAATGAAAAAAATTGTGGTATTTTCAATAGGCACATAACCGTCACTGATCTCTGGAAACATTATATCTATCTTGAGACAAGAATTTTCAAGGATCAGGTCATGTATCTGATGCTTCAAAATTGGTGAAGTATTTTCAATTCATACAAGAGGATTAGCATTCGCTGAAAAATTTATTTGTTTTCTTCTTGTTTTACTATGGAACCGTTTGGTGTACAACCCATATGACCTAATACAAAAAAAAACTTTTTCAGTGTTATCCCCACATAAAAGATATATGAAGTGTTCTATTAGAAGAATCAGAAAAAACAATATTTTCTTGTTCTGATTCACCCAGTATTTGTGAAAAGTTACCCGGATTAATTATTATACAACAAAATAACTACATTTTCAACACTTCATCGTGACAAACTAGACTCTCCTGCTGAGTTCCTGTTGATAATAGGGACTGTTGGAAAGGATTTGTTCTCTACCTTCTTAAGACCATGACTTCTGAATCGCTCAGTACATACTCATGAAACTTTATATTTCTTCCAAGTACTTTCGAAGCGGAATCCATATGAATTTGATATGCCACTCTTCCTGTGATTGTCCTGTATGTTGGTAAATCATTTCAAAATGGTTAAATACGTCAATATCAACCTAAGTAGTCAGACTTTCGATCACATTTTAGAGTATTCTAGACTCATCTCGTATGTTTCTTTGAAGCAGCATCCTCAAAGACGAATTGTATCTTTCACATCCACCCCGGGTATCGATAAACGCGATTCGTGACAGGTCATGAATATCGCCATAATCTGTTCGTCTTTGTTTCTCACTATGAACCCGCTTTAATATGACAGTAGGCTTATCGTGTGTATTCAGTCGTTTGAAGCGTCGCGTCGTTTCACTCGTAAAATTCACGTTGAATTCGAATGTTCATACTCAGACAGTGAAGTATAAGATTCCGAGTGGCTGTTTCCTTGTTCGAGACAAAGGAGATTGTTGATAATAGGTTGGTATCTCGCAATTGAGATTTGTCTTGGGAGACTGTTATGATCTCGGGGGGTGATAGTTCATTTGCGAGGGTTCATACGTTGGTGGATGGTTGAAGGGTTGTGGTGGGACCGAGAAGTATTGGGAGTAGATCTCAGGACTAGTGTTGTTAGAGTATATCACGTTTTGGATAGGCGAGATTGCCGTACCCCTGTACTCGATCTGTTTTCTCTTGCCATAACCTCACTTTATGGTACATTAGGAAAAGTAACAGTCGTAGACTAAGAGATAATGGCATCGAAAATGAAGTATAAGGTACATTAATTATAAGATACATATAAAATATATACACAGAAAAAATCAATTACTAGTTTAGAGCACTAATTCATCAATGTGCTGGTTCAAATTGGGAAATTTTTTTATACAAAAATACCCATTATAGTCCGACCGCCAGGGGGGTTTCGTATACTTTTTGAGGTCTCCTTGGTAACTTGGTGTCATTTTATGTTTTTTGGGTCGCTGATCACGAATTTTTTGGCCCGAAACGTGATAGGTTTTTAGTTATTAACAATTTTATGGCAAAAATAGCTATTTTTTCACTTTTTCTGTTACTTACCATCAAGATAGGCCAAATCTAGTCACATTCACCAATTCTACGAGAAAAATTACATAAAAAACATTATGTCTATTCACAACTGAATACAGGATTATTGATATATCTAATGAAGAATTGGTCCTAGTAAGCGTTTGAGCACTATATATTCCTTCCGCGATTTAACAAAAGTTGACTGTTATTTCACTGATGTTAAATTCATTAGTTTGTCGCAAATTGATTAACATTTATTTTTCAATTTCTCAACTGGCGAGATTCAGTTTCCAACTGAATTTTCTCGTTCAATAACAATTTGCCCACGTGTGAAAATAGTTTTTATTGTAACGGATGAGATTCGTTGTCAGACAAATATAATCGCGAATATGAAGAATTTTAGAGTATTCATCCAGTTCATACACTGGCGAGAAAGTGCGGCAATCAACTTTTGTTCGTTACTATCTTTACGCCATTTGACTGTAGCAGACTACACAAGGGAAATGGGAACACTGTTCAATGCTTTGGAAGCCAAACCTGATTTTTTTGTGACATTCGGACGAGGTATAATTTGAATCAATAATGTGAAAACTACAAATTTTTCTGTCTATGAATTAATCGATTAGTTGTGCATACTTCAGGTATTGAAGAGCTTGACATTGAAAATTCCATTGAGAATGGAGAAGAATATCTGGTTCAAGTTTGAAAAAAATAACAATATTTGCACAAGTTTCGATCAACTAGGCTATCACACATACCACTATGGAAATGCGGTTTCAGTGCAAGATCTTCCTCCACAAGCAAATCGATTCGACTGCATATTTTGGGAGCTTTTTACGTTACCAAATTGCCATCGTAATTCGTGCTTTACCAAATTATGTAGTTATAGATCGAAAGGGTTTTTTTGTATATTTTTTGTATCTGTCGTTCGCAGAACAGTTGTCAGAATCTATTTGAGTATGTGTCAAGAGTAGATTAGTGATTTGTATACAGCAAATTAACATTGAAAAATCATGTTAAGAATGTGCTGAGTAGGCGCTCGCAGTAGGAATATACAGCGCGAATACATGCACTCGGACAATTTGTTTATTTCATATTTCCATTATGAACTAATTGGAAATAGGGATACCATTTCCGGTTATGATTGCACGAGTGCATAAAATTTACCGATAATTCTGCAAGAAAGCGTGATATCTAAAAATTGCAAGTTTATTTTCATATTTTGGCGAAAGTGCCCGAGTCCGAAAGAAGAGGGCTCTTTTACAAAATATGAAAATAACCGAATGCAATTTGTATGAGATATCACGGTTGAATGCAAAATTATCTGATCATTTTTATGCACGAATGTAATTCATTGGAATATTTCACGAATGAAGAAATTCTCAAGGAAATGTTATTTTTTGTTCATTTATAATTCCCTCTATAGATTGTATGGAGTACTCACCTGAACGCGAAATGTTTTTCTATTTTTGATCTGACATTTATTTGTGTTGTTTACTGACGTCTAGCGATACGGTTTCGAATGTGTTGTTATGGTGACTTGATACAATGCAATTACCGCTGTGAGTTTTCGATAATTGCATTGCTCTCATGGAACTTTCATATATGAGGGAAATACTCTATGTAATTTTTTCCATAGAGTCGATTGGTGTGACCAGATTTGGCCTATCTTGATGGTAAGTGGTAGAAAAGGTGAAAACATAACTCTTTTGCAACAAAATTGTTAAGAACTAATCAACTAACAGGTTATGAGCCTGGTAACCAAAAAATTCGTAATCAGCGACCCAAAGAACATAAAATGACACCAAGTTACCGAGGAGACCCCGACAAGTATACGAAACGCCCCCTCCTCCTGGCGGTCGGACTTTTATTTCCAGGCGAGTAATTTTGGAAATATAATACATAATGAAGAACTACATTTTTATAAAAAAAAAGTTTTCTGCGGGTCAGTATGGTTCGCCAGAGAACATTTTTTCTAGGAACACAATATGGTATAAGGAATGAAATGAAGTTCTAAGTTACGTGGCGGTAACATCACTACACTGCCACAACAGCAATATGTGATTTTCAAATGGGGGCCGTTCATAAAATACGTTCGCAAACAAGGGGGGGAGGGGTCTGGCTGAGTGTGACAAGATGTGACAAGGGGGGACGGGGGGTATACGGTAACGTGACGTTCGCCGTTTATTATTTTTTGACATGAGCGCTAGCCAGCGTGACCACTTTTGGCAGAAATCTACCTTTTTAGTATATTTCTGACGAAAATTTAAAAATTTTGGTATGAAATAAATCTTCAGTAGATTCGGTAGAAATCTACATGTACGACATCCTCTAACGAATTCCTAAACTCGTCAGATTTTTTAATCAAATCTATAGTGACTCCAGAATGGTTAGATGACGATGAAGTGGACGGTAGTTTTGAAGATGAAGAAGAAAATGGTGCAATACCGATTGTAGATATCGGCCCATTTAGAAAATCCTTGGACTTCTGAATAATAGAAATATTATTCATTATTTATATGTTCGTTATGAAAGATATTTATTAATTTAGTTGAATTTTATTATAATAACTAAATAAATATTTTTAAATTTCAGAATTTGTGTACTATCATTTAGAATTTATCATACTCAGCAGGGGGGGAGTCCTAGTTTATGTGACGAAATATTTCTAGGGGGTGGTCACAAAAAGTGTGACACAGGGAGACAATGGGGGGGGGAGGGGGTCAAAAAAAGCTGATTTTAGTGTGACGTATTTCATGAGCGGCCCCAAAGAAACACACAGTGTACTTCTCGATCGTAATAGCTTTCAAACGATGTTTGATGATGGTGAATTCCAAATGATTGAATTGTTAGCATTTATTTGAATATTTCATAGTTGATGCTGATGAAAAAATATGTTTTCCGAAAAAAATTGTTCGTGTGAAAACATTCAGAGACTTAGATAATGGAGTACGTCGGTGAAATAGTTTGGTACCATTCCCTTTGATATGTTGGATTTTATGAAATTTTCAGTGAAGCTCTTCGTTTGTTTTCACTCAAGAAATCATCAGGTCATGTGAATGAAGTTTGTTTTAGAGATCAATTAACCCAACATCAAATGATATTATTTGCACTCGATGCGCGTGTTCATCAGTTATTTCCACCTCAGGATGCTAACCTTGTTAGCGAAACGCGCGTCGAGGGAAAATAATATCATCATATATATTAGAATGAAGTTTCACCAAAATGCTTCTACTGAAGGTAAGTAGGTCCATATTTGAAAACAGTAATGCACCCTACTTCATACATTCATCATTCCAAAAAGTATAAAAAACTAATTATCTTACGATACCTTATCGATTATTCGAAAACATTTTTTTTTCCAATGAATTGAAACCTGAAATTTCAGCTCTCTGCTAACGAATTTCCAATATAGATCAACTCCACAGTCCTGGTGGAGGGTAAATATCTGCATTGTACTGAAAATAGCCGGATTTCCATCATTCAATAACAGCACTCTATCCACCCACACGAATCTGGCGAGACAAAGCAACAGGATCCCGAAATAATCGCTTTATCTGACGCCTTCCCATACAAACATAAAGAACAAACACCATAAAATCGTTACTGCAAACGACTGACATCAATCAAAGGAAACAAAAGCCAGCGTTCGCAGAATCCATCATTAAATTCGGCACGATAATAGAAAAAATGCCTCGAACTTGGGTAATATGAGAGAAAAAGGCATGAGCGCGTAAGGATCTGGTATCTCTAACGCCAGATAACGTCATTTTCCATCAAATATTTGAACTACTGCGTTATTGTTCTCTTCCAAGCAATGGGGACTAGGGTGGGTCGATGAAATGATTATAGTTGGCCTGTGTCGGTAAAACTTACCTAGTGGTCTGAGTTATGAACAAAAAAAGTTTAAAATAACCTACGCCTGTACTAGATGATTATTTGCAATTGTTTCTTGATCACGTAAAATAATATTTTTGATTTTGCAATATGATTGGGGCCCCCCGCAGAGATTATTCGATACGGCGCCTATGCGGTGGCCTACTATGCTCATTGCTCATGGGCCACTATCCGAACACGAACATTGTTACAATCAAGCATATTACCAGTTTTGATGTAATTTGCAATATCTACGTCAGATAGATATCTCGACATCGTAGGATCTGTAATTTTGCAAATTTGCCAGTTTATCAAGATAAGAGAATTGGGTTTCAGGATAATAATGATATCAAGAGCAATCACTACAGAAAATAAGAAATAAAGTGATACTATCAGGAAATTAGAGGATCCTATTTTCAATTTTGATGCCAAATCTCACATCGATTTGATAAAATGGCAAACGTGCAAAATTACAGAGCATCTATCTGACAAAGATATTGCAAATTACATCAAAACTTGAAATTATATAATATATATATATATATATATATATATATATATATATATACATATATATATATATCTCTTTTCACGAATATCCTCTTTAGCTGAAACCTTGAGTGTGTTGGAAACCAAACATCATATCTCTAGAGACAATCTCAACCTCATCAGCTATTGTATGTCAAGTACATACTTTCTATTTCAGGGCAAATTCTACAAACAAGTGAAAGGAGCTCCGATGGGTTCCCCCCTCTCCCCAGTTCTTGCAAACCTCTACATGGTTGACTTCGAAACCAGAGCCATCGACACATCTGAACTCAAGCCCACTTGCTGGCTCAGATACGTAGATGACATCTTTGCCATTTGGCCTCATGGGTTTGAAACCCTACCAACATTCCTGACCCACCTTAACACCATTCACCCCAACATACAATTCACTATGGAAATAGAAAAGGACGACTCCCTCCCATTCCTGGATGTTCTCATCAGGAAGTCCAACAATTCTTTCACTCACACCGTCTACCGCAAACCAACCCATACAAACCGGTACCTCAATGCCAAGTCTCATCAACACCCAGCACAATTGAATTCGGTTCTGAATTCTCTCATACATAGGTCCTTCAAACTCACCGATAACCACAATAGATCCAATGAAATGGAAAAGCTCAAATCCGCACTTACCCGAAACGATTTTTCCGATTCCCAAATCCACAAGTCTATTAAACTCCAGCAAACCCGAGATCTTCACCCTAGACCCCCGAAGAACGAACCTGAACGACAAAAAGCCTTCCTTCCATATATTCATGGTGTTACTGATAAAATAAGTCGAATTCTGACAGGACATGACATCAAAACCATTTTCACAGCTAACAACCAAATATCCACCTACCTTCGAACACCCAAAGACACAATCCCCAATGAAACCCAAGGAATATATGAAATACCATGCTCTAACTGTCCCAGAACATACATCGGCCAGACCAAACGACGAGTGTCCTGTAGAGCATATGAACACGAACTAGCAGTCCGTAATTCTGACACAAACTCAGCATTATTCCAACATCATTTAGAAACAGGCCACAAAATAGATTTCAAAAACACCAAAACCATTGCCACAGCCAAAACCTCCCAAACCAGAATTACCCGTGAAGCCATTGAAATCGAAAAACGTCCCAACTGCCTCAATAAACGCGACGATTCTCGAAGACTCCCCAATACCTGGAAACCACTCTTGGTCCGACATACTTCTATTTACTCCGACTTGGGAACTAATCCGTTCGAACCTCCCATCGACCGTCCGATCCCTGATCCTGCCATAATTACTAATGAACCCTTAAATGCCACCAACCTTCAATCCTCGATATCCAGTGATGATAGCCAGCTAGTAAGAAAACTCAGATCTAGACGCAAGGTCACTAAGTCTTGAAAATGGCTCCGAAATGGGAGCCGAAACGTAGACAAGTAAATCATTCCAGACGCGGATCAACCGGAAGTTCCAGCCAGCACATTTCTAACCGCGGAAGCTTAGCTGATCAAATATATATTATATATATATATATATATATATATATATATATATATATATGAAGATTGTAACATACAGTTCAAATACAAATCAATTCCCTCTGTAGACAAATTATCCCACCAGATCACAAACATTTTCAAAGATTTTCCACATATAAACATAGCCAGATACAACACCACAAAAATTTCGGATCTCTTTTCAAAAAACAAAGACAAAACACCTGTCCCACTTAACAGCAACGTTATATATGAAATTCCGTGTGGTGGATGTAACCAATGTTATGTGGGACAGACCTCGCAGTGGCTCAAACAAAGAATAGCCCTCCACAAGAGCGATGCCCGGCTAGGAAAAAACTCTTGTGCAGCAGACGACCACTCCCAAAAAACCGGCCTTCAATTTGATTATTCAAATGTAAAAATCCTAGACAGAGTCAGTAACCAGAAAACCGGGTTGTTCCTTGAAATGTACCACATTAACAAAAAACCAAATACAGTTAAACAATAATAATATAAACAATAAAACAATATATATACAATAAAACCGATACAGGTCAGTTAAGTAACATTTATTGCAATATTTTGAGTTCTATTTAATCTCTTTTGTAATATTCAAAAATTAGGACAGACATGTGCTTACTTATAAAAACCCTTAGATTAATGTTAATTACATCATTGCCTGGGGCAGCTGAGGGACTCATATAATAGTATATTATGCAACAATCGTGTAATGATGGTTATTAATATATGAGCATAAACCGGGATACGAAACGAGCCGAAGGTGAGTTTCGTATGGTTTATGCGGGTGTATTAATAACCATTACATGAGAGTTGCATACGCTATTTTATCTACACCCGATAAATAGTGAAGAACTACAAATATTATATTAATATTTGTATTGCACACAATAATACTGATTTAACGAATTTCTTTGAAACATTCCACAGAATTGTAATCGATAGTATTATTTCGAGAAATAAAACGATGAGATATGAAAAGGAGATCAAAAATCAAAGAAATCAAAAATGTCTCCTCCAGATAGATTAATCAATGTCAGCGCCATAGACGGCTCGGCAACGGAGAGGCCTCAAAGTTTGATGAAACAATAAGTAATGAATCAGGCATTTGTCAAATGAAAGATTTAATCATTCTAACTGTATTTCTGTCGGTGAAGGTGTCGAAGGTGATTCTCCCATATCGCTAATATCAGATATTTCCTTATGATTATCGAAGTTTGGCTATATTGTTCAAAAATTCAATACTTATACCAATTTCGACTTGACAAACGTCAATCTGTATCTGTATCTGTAGAGTAGGGAGGGTGAGTATAGACCCACAGCACTTAGGCCACAATATGGCCCATTGTACATCCTCCCAAGGAGTCGCCCTCCTAGGACATTGTCCATCCTGCCTTATCCAGGAAGGAGGACAGGTCACCAGGGGACATCTCCTTAATATCGGCAGGTGTAGGCCAAGACTCACCGAACACACACTCTCTTATCGACGATAGCTCCAGACATTCGCATAAGACATGCCTGACAGTTTCATCTTCCTGTTCACACATCCTGCATAGAGGTGTGTCCACTAGCCCCATAATATGGAGGTGTTTCCTTAGTTGACAGTGTCCAGTCAGAAATCCCACTGTTAAACGTAGGTTCTTCCTGGTCATCGCCAAATATTTATTTGGATCCAGCTTCTCAGGGTCGCCAAATGCAAAGCATGCACATCATGCTTGATTGAAAAATAATGGGTTTCTATTGGTTGGAAATCTGTATCGTAATGAAAATCTGTATCGTAATGGATTTCATTATAAATTGGGTTGTGGGCATATAAGTGTATTATTAGAGTACGGATGTAGATAAACATGAATTATGCCTAGCTGATTCAGTTTAAGTAAGGCAGTAACTATGCGAGCATGGGTAGTTTGATTCAGCTTCCCAAGGCAATGAACACACCAGGAATATAAATTCTATGATTGTAAGAAGAACTGTTATTTTCGATTTGATCTTGTACAATTTTGTCATATTCTTTGTAGCTTTTCTCCTGATGAAGCTAATGAACTTTAGCGAAAGAGCAAATGAGTTTTATTAGTAAACAGACCGCAAACCTGAGAACTTCCAAATTGTATATATATATATATATATATATATATATATATATATATATATATATATATATATATATAAAGTAAGTGATTCAATAATATTCACAAGACTAATTTGAGATATAAGAAAAATAAATATATTGACACAGACAGAAATATTGAAATATAATGAAATTCATAATAAAATATCAACACGTTAAAGATAAAGATTAGATGTATAGGATTATCTTGCATTTACCACATAAGTCGTCGTTGAAAAATTCTTCGGCAGTGTAATAAACGTTCAAACAAAAATTCCTTCAATTTCCTCCGAAAAAATATATCACTTAATATTTTCCTGATAGAAAAGAGATGGTTGAAAAGTTTTTTTCCGTTATAAAATATTGAATTCCTTATGCATGATATTGAAGGAATAGTAAAAGTGATATAATACTTGAGACGATTAGCATAACTTTACTATGACACGATATTTTTCTTGTATTCTCTTTTCACAATTTTTAGAACAATTTCCATACATGGAAGAAGATACATTGGTTAGTAGAGGAACACTGCCAAACGCGAAACGTCGAAATGTAGGGAAATCAAATTATTATGTAGTTGATAACCAAGACACAACAAAACCAATAATGGCGTGAGGTATTTTATTTACAATCATTCTGAAATGTGCTTATTTCTAACCTTCCTTCAGGTTGTTAAAGTGACCAATTGTTTACTCAGAAGAAGAAGTCGGCAAAACACTTCGTCCACCTTTTGGCACTTTACCGACTCCGTCTTCTTCTTTCATTCGAAACGTTATTCGCGCGGGGGGAATTCGTGAAATGCTACATGAAACGAACTATCCATGACATGATATTACAGTTCTGACATTGTCTCATCAGTACCAAACGGACCGAAATGATAAAGGTACTCAGTTTCTGCCTCAGATATCACAAACTTCTTCAATAATCAACACATTAGTTTCCAAAAATGACACGTTACCGTTTCATTGGCCATTCTCTTAAGTACAGAATCTAGCGCTATCGTCACTCATGACCACTCCATTTTCATTGTTGAAAATGCCATAGATATTGTTCGTTTTCGTTAACCAGCTGACGAACGTCAACCCTCAGAAGTCGAAACTTGTGCGAGCAATGGATAAACGAGGCCTTACCTTTTAACGTGCGATTACCCAGCACGGTGGCCCGGCGAGGATTCGAACCCTGGCCTTCCGCTTGATAGGCAGATATGCTAACCACTACACTACCGAGTGATCCAAATATTCCTATTTGCAAAACTCCTTGTGTATCAACGAAAATTTAAGAAGTACGAATACCGACCGCATTTATTACAATTGAATTGTGAAATAGTTTAAACTCTTCGTAGGCAAATGACATTCACAAACAATGACGAAATTGACATTTGTGGAACAGGCATGAAATGCGTTCAAATGCGAAGCCTACTCTTGCAAATACTCATTTTTCATCACTGGGCAGTGATCTCGAATGAGTGTGAATGAAATAGCTTACAAACCTCGACAAAAAATGTATGGTTCACCTCGGCTTCTAGCCTCGGTAAGCTATATTTCTTTCTCGGGACAAATGATTCACTTATCGCCTTGATATGTAATATATCATTATTTACAACCACGTAATGCTGTTATTAATAACGTCATTGAAGGTTGGGAAGTGTCACATTACACACCTCTACTTCCCGCCCTCATTTCATCTATTCTAGACTTTATCTGTCATTTATTGACTTCATCTGACATTTATTTATATTGGTGACAATTGTATACCCCGTAGTCACGGTAACAATATATCTACTTGATTATTCTGAGAAAACCGCGTTCTTGGTAATTTGTCGTTGAATGTAATATTTTAGATATGTTCAGAACGAAACAGACAGTGGCGGATTTAACAGGTCGGTAAAAGCGCGCTTCAGGGCCCCTCTTGCTGAAAAATACACCTTGTTGAAAAAAGTTTTGGTGAGTCCCTTGTGAACAGCACAAGTTCAATTTTCAATCAGTGGCCCCCTGTTATCAGAATAATTGCCTGATAACTATCGTAAATTATATATTAAATAAAATAACTTTTGTATCCAATCAGTTATTTAAAACGTCTAATATTTTCTCAAATATAATTGTTCGAATATTTCTGACTTTTCAAAAACGTTCTAGAGGGGCCCCCGGGTGCCCCCGCGCATCTAAATTCAGTTGACAGTCAACTGACCATCACTTTCGAAAGTTGGAATTGCCGCGCTCAAAATTAAGTAAATTTTATCGATGTAAAAAAGAATATAACTTTTATAATGCTCGATGAATGAATGAAAAAAAATTTATATTTATTAAATTCCTGAAACATATATTTTTCACTTTCCATGGAACACCTGACACAACATAATATTTTGGGTGGGGGGCCTGAAGAAATTTTGCCGACTGGGCCTTTCTGTATTCAATCAGTTATTTTAAACGTCTAATATTTTCTCAAAGTTTTTCGAATATTTCTGACTTTTCAAAAACGTTCTAGTGGGGCCTCTGGGTGCCCCCGCGCATCTAAATTCAGTTGACAGTCAACTGACCATTACTTTCGAAAGTTGGAATTGCCGCGCCCAAAAATAAGTAAATATTCTCGATGTAAAAAAGAATATAACTTTTATAATGCTCGATGAATAAATGAAAAAAAATTTATATTTATTAAATTCCTGAAACATATCTTTCACTTTCCATGGAACACCTGACACAACATAATTTTTTGGGTGGGGGGCCTGAAGAAATTTTCCCGACTGGGCCTTTTTCCTTAAATCCGACACTGGAAACAGAGATTTATTATTTTTAATCGAAATATGATGGTTGTAAATAAAATAGTATACAAACCTCAGAAGGAAGTTTCATTCCTGTCTCGAGATCATACACGCTTTGTGTCTCGGTTAATTAACTGATCTCACGACAGGAATGAATCACTTCCCACCTAGGTGTGTAATATACTATTTCAAACCTGTTATTTGTCTCGACAATTGGCAACTTTCTCACCTGAAAGTAAGTTGGGAAAAGAGCTCAGATATCATGACTTTTTTTCGAATACATACACACATAACCCTTTCAATAGTTCCTACTACATTAACATAAACATGAAGGATGTAAGTTTTGCCCGTATAAGGACGAATAACAACTTCGTGAACAACAAATTAATCAGGAAACTAGTCTCCATGAACTCCACCAAATCAACCACCATGTAGAAAATTCCCATTCAAAAAACCGAGAAAACTCAAGCAACCCCCATCAACAATGCCCCTCGAGAAGTCTCCGTCAACAAGAATGACTCGTCGTTTCTTTCCATTCTCGCAAGACCCATCAGCAGCAATCTCGGCCTCGCTGATATGCCCGAACATGACATTTCTGCGAGCAGATCAGAAAAGGCGATATCAGCCCGATACACAATCTAGCCTCGGTTTACAAATTGCTTCCCTTTTTGTAATAAAGATAAATGGCGAACTGCAAAATTCCGGCTTCATTTTTTCTTGCAGCCCCAATCAATCAACGTTTTCTCTGGGGGTGGTGGCAGGGGGAAAGCTGCGTCTTGCACGTGTCGAGTCTAATCACTTAGCGCCCTTAGCGGGTCCTTCACAGTTTCGTTACCTTTGCGATGCTATCGCAATTTCGGGAGTGATTGAAGTTGGCATCACTGGAATTGGGACTGTTCTGGACCAAGGGTGGAAAAAGGATGGATGTCCTTTCGAAATGAAAGAATTCATCACTGCCACCAGTGATGTTGGTCGTATTATAAAACACACCACTACAATTTAACATTGGAAATTCAGATTGTTTACAAATGATTCTGAATGAACTGATTCGGTTTCGAATCGTCACATTCATTCATTTCAATAATATTGATTAAGAGATAACTGTTGGAAAATGGTTGGCGTATGTTTTAATGGAAAAAAATGAGTTTGTGAGGGCAGTTCATCATTATGGATCACATTATGGACACGAATCCACTGAAATGCAATGGAATGTGAAAAAACAATCATGTTCATGAATTTGAACATTAATGACGCGAACATATTTCGAGCCAACAAAGTTCCTGATAATATTCAATAAAAATGTATTCGATGCAATAATTAACCTTGAATTAATTGATTTTCTAATCCTGATTAACTATCTCAGTTTGAAAAGCCCCCTAAATTACAACCTGTATCAAGTATAAGTAAGCTCAATCTACTCGAATTCCTATTTGCTCAGACTGGTAATGAGGTGGAACAATTTTTATCTCCTTAGTAATGGAAACTCTCATTAGATCTGGACTTTTCACTGAGCTGTTAACCCAATAGAGCTGCGATGCTCCACTATGTTTCTACCCTAAGACCATTTCATATCATTCGTTACCACAATTCTTGCAAGTTTCATTCGAGTTAACTGCGGAAGTTTTATTCATCTTGTGCTGTTCCTCTTTCTGTGACTTCGTATGCTTGTGCTTGAGTCGACAGTTGTGATAATGAAGGGTTTTTCTTGGTGCATTTCATTTCAACTTCGTTGATATGGTTCACTGAATCATGTGAGAATTTATTTCCGTTTCTGTCGCCAAGATTACGGTTCGTACCTTCAAAAGTCTGGCATAATATTTATCGATACTTCAATCAGCGTGCTGCTTCGCTTGGAAAAAATTGAAAATATCAAACACTTCGTTAGTTTTTGTCACAAAAAATTCACTGAGTTCGAGTTTGCATTGTTGCCTGTGTGGTAGAAGCTGGATCTGGAAATGAACAGTAGATAGTAGAATGCTTCTTCTTCGATATAGCGGAGTAACATCCAGATACAATGAGGAAATTTTCGAATCTCTTCACCTGGATCCCATGTTTTCCATACCCGAATGTATAGTGAAATTTTCGATACAACCGAAGAGATTATGATTTGTTCTGCTAGGGGTTTTTTCACGTCATCGCCAAGATGTTATATTCTAAATTGAAGATTGTTTGTTATTCAGTAAAATGGACTTCTCGATTGATTACATAGACATTACAACTAATGGACTGGCACAAAGAAAGAAAATGAATGAGCAACATGCTATGTGAAAAACTCTCATGATAGCCAGTTCATTAGTTGTAATGTCTATGATGATTGATAACAAAATATTGATAAGATGCCTAAGAGTATGGTGTTGGAATTGATGCGATATCGTTTAGAATTATATAGCGACAATTTAATGTCATTTTATCTACACCCGTACTCTAATGATACACTTATATGCCCACAACCCGTTTTATAATGATATCCATTACGATACAGCTTTTTCATTACGATACAGATTTTCAACCAATAGAAACCCATTATTTTTCAATCAAGCATGATGTGCATGCTCTGCATTTGACGTTTGTCAAGTCAAAATGGGTATAGGTAATGAATTTTTAAGGATACGGCCACACTTCGATAGTCATAAAAAATGTCTGATACCAGCGATATGAGAGAATTACCTTCGACACCATCACCGGCAGAAATACAGTTAAAATGATTGAATTTTTCATTTGACAAATGCATGATTTATTTCTTTATTTTTTCAATCTAGTTTTCTGAGCTCTCCGTAGCCGAGTGGTCTAAGGCGCTGAGTTTAAATTAGCTAGTTGAACTAGTAAGAAGAGGCATTGGTTCGATTCCGGCCTCGAGTAATCTTTTTTCGTCAATTTTTGATCTTCTCTTCATTTCTCATCGTTTTATTTCTCGAAGTAATACCATTAATTATAATTTTGTAGAATTTTTCAAAAGAAATGCGTTCAAACAGTATTATTGTGTGCAACACAAATATAAATGTAATATTTGTAGTTCTTCACTATTTATCGGGTGTAGATAAAATAGCGTATGCAACTCTCATGTTATGGTTATAAAATGATCGTTGCATAATTTACTATTAACGTATCGTGGAGTGTTTCTCATTTTATCGCTAGTTGACGCCAATTGTCGGCCATTACAAAAAAACGGCAAATGTCTTTATGTTGATTATTTTTGTTCTGAAAGATGGGTCCAGCTGATTTTGCGTTCTCTTGTTGTCCATCGTAGTTTTGAGTTGATTGAGTCGATAGTTTATTTCGTCTTCAATTCAATGGTGCTTATAGTTGTTGATTTGGAAGCTGTGAGATATTTCCGCTGTTTGTACTTATATATTATCATTTTGAAATTTGTTGTTATCATTCATGCAATGATCTTGAAGCATAATGGAAACATGTTTGAAATTTGCTCTTTTTTGAATATTTGACGGTTTGCCTTTCGATTCGAGGTCATATATCTCCACGTTCGAAACATATTCTCACAAAAACCTATGTCTCGATGTGTATAATACGAATGGGAAAGTAAAACTCGGCGCTTTTCACTAGATCAGAGGTTACCCCCTTTCAAAGGGTCTTCTCGGTTAAGATGGTCGAAATGCCCTTAATCACGAAATTTAGATTTGACCCTCGAATGATGTTACCCAGGTCTGAAAAACATTCACCATATTTTTTTTCTCCTCCCCCTATCTTCCCCTTTCTGAGGGTGAAAAAATGGCATTTTTCATGTTTTATTTTTTTTCTCTCACTCCAGGACTCGAAAAATATTGAAAAAATTCAAGTATATAAAAGACAGTCTGTTCTTCGAAATAAAATTTTTTGGGCCCCCGAGCCCCCAATGAAGGCCTTCAAAAAAAATTTTAAAATTTTAAATTGGAAAAAAATGGCAGAAAACCCAGGTGTCCCGGGTGATATTATTTCATCATTTTAATGGGGCTGATCTGTACTATAACAAGTAGTATCATTCATTTCGTTATTAGTGGTGGCACTTGAGAAAAGGACAGTTTTTGTGAATTTTTTATGAAAAATTGGCTGTAACTTTTTTGTCATTGATTTTATTGAAAAATTTTAGGGGACAAAAAATATTTGAAATGCAATTTCACATAGGGTACACTCAAATTCAATTGACTTATTGTGAAATGTTGAGCTATTATACAAGTTGAAAGATTTTCACTTGGAGATTTTTCACATTAAATATAGCCAATAACTGTTTTCTATCAATTTTCACAGTGATCTGATACACACACACACGAAAGCATACTTTTTATTGTCATTTCTTATTTTTTCGCCCCCCTTGTGAGAATGAAAATTTTGTATCTTTTACGATTTATTATTTTTTCTCATAATCTAGAATCTTGAAAAAAATAATATCAATGGAAAATAATATGATCTCCAAAATAAAATATTCAGGCCATCTGGACCACTATTCAATTCACTTATTCTAAAATAATGAGCTATTATACAAGTTGAAAGATTTTCACTCAGAGATTTTTCACATTAAATATAGCCTATAACTGTTCTTTATCAATTTTCACAGATACCCAATACACACACACGAAAGCGTATCGCATGTTTGTTACTTTTTCTTTTCTTTTTCTCCCCCCTCTTTTTCCTTCTGAGAGTTAAAATTTAGTATATTTTCGTTTTATCATTTCACACACACATTCGACATAGTCGGTGGGTGAACGAATTGTTCAAGAGATGATTTCTTTTATTATTTTTCCCATAATCTATAATATTGAAAAAAATAATTTGTATGGAAAAAAGTATGGTGTTCAATATGAAATTCTCATTGAGGCATTTGAAAAAAATTATTGAATTTTCATTCGAGAAAAATGGCATGGAATGTCCCGGGATGTCGAAGAACAGACTGTCTTTTATATACTTGAATTTTCTCAATATTTTTCGAGTCCTGGAGTGAGAGAAAAAAATAAAACATGAAAAATGCCATTTTTTCACCCTCAGAAAGGGGAAGATAGGGGGAGGAGGAAAGAAAAATATGGTGAATGTTTTTCAGACCTGGGTAACATCATTCGAGGTCAAATCGAAATTTCGTGATTAAGGGCATTTCGACCATCCGAACCGAGGAGACCCTTTGGGAAGACAAACTATTTTTACCTTTTCCGCATCATAAAACCAAAGAAGCACACGTTAACCGTCATCTTTACACATTCTTGCACTTGCTGCAAACTATTCTTTCCACAAATAGGTATTTCCATTTATTGTGGTGGGACTCAGTTTTGGAATTCTTTTTGACGTTTAGTTGGGGAATTGGAAGTGCATAGTCAACCGATCGATCGAAAAAATATACTCTGACTAGAGTCAACAAAATAAGCAAAATCTAATGTCATATTTATGAAAAAACGAAATCGAATAAAAGGAACACAATCATGGGGATTTTGACCAGTATTTTAAACAAATAATATGGGCTGTCAATCGATCAGCGTCCAAAGTAAAAGTATAACCAGCCGAATGAGCTGTTCATATATCTCCTAGGAAATTTGTGGCTCTATTCGTTTCAAAGGCCATCTGAACTGATTTGATGTCAGGAGGTCAGAATGCCTATCATCAAAGTAGGCATGTGTCGCCAATTTTACCCCAAACTAATACAGGTATAAATCCCAACATCAGGGTTTTAAGGCATCTTGAATTGACAATCTGTTTACAAAGAGAATTACATGGATATTACAAGACTCATTGCCACTTTGGATTTTTCCTCTTCTAGCCACTTTTTTCATTAAAGTCCTAAGATAGGCACATTTAAGTGATATTGCAAAGGACAGAATTCTATACTTGAATTACTCAATCCTTCTGAACCTATCCCTATCTGCTACACATTGAGGAAGGAATTCGTTTAGAGGTTATACTTGAAGTATTCTTTCTTGCTCATTCCGTAGTCTCTCTCTCTCTTTCATAATAATAATGTCTATGGAGTAAAACGTTCAAATGATTTCGAGAATGATCTTCCTTCAATTGAGTAACGTAATTTTGAGCAGAGTACGATAACTTCATTTGAAAGGATACCAGTATACCTTGCAGTTCAGATACGGTCTTGGAATTTCGGGAACGAAAATCCCGCAGTCTCTACTGCCAAGTCTGCAATTTCTCTCGCGGCTGAAAAATCGCAAGCCATAAATCGGAGGCACACAATGCTCGATTGCGTCGACTTACAAGCGATAGCCATCATTTCCTCCAAAGACAGTTTATCGCCGTGCGCGACACTAAAGTACAAACAAACCATATATCCTGGGTGGCTTTCACCCTTTTCTGGAGATAAAACTCGCCCATTAGGAAGATGAGTAACGATGGAGAGGTTGCCACCCGGAAATAAGTTGTCGTGGACCCTCGAATCGATTCAATTCCATTAAGAGGGTCTTGGCTACAGGAATTACGGATGGTACTTCCTATGAATTCATTTCTAGAGCGGCTTCTGCATTTCTACATGGAGGAGAGAGAAAAAAGGGATGATTTGTGAACTATCCTAATTTTTACGTTGAGGAATTGTTGACAATCTCAGTGATTCTATCTGAATTTGGTGGACAATGTTCGTTGTTCATTGGTAGTGTCTTGAAGTTGCATTGTCTCATGATCCTTCATTTGAATTTGTTAAATTTTACTATTCATTTTTCAACATTCAAATTTTGATGTCAACATATACATTTTTTCAATCAATTGAATTGTAAATTTTCCATCGTTTGACTCGAATCAATTTCAATTTTTTCATTTGGATTTCAGTGCCATATTCGATTGAATTATTATTCCTAATTTCATTAATCTTAATTTATCGAAAGCAATACCACAAGACCTTATAATTTCATCGATGAATTTCCATTTTTCAACAAAAACTTTGTCATTTAGCAATACCAAGTGAACTACCACATGATAAAAACGGGTGCGTATTCCTACGTCGAATTCTTCCTACGGCGAATTCTTCCTAGAGCGAATTCTTCCTACGTCGAATTCTTCCTACGTCGAATGTCATCCCCTCCACTGACGTCATCAAAACACGAACGTTTCCGATGATGATCCATACACCCCACAGTGGAAAGTTTGCCGTAGGAAGAATTCGACGTAGGAAGAATTCGACGTAGGAAGAATTCGACGTAGGAAGAATTCGACGTAGGAAGAAATCGGCGTAGGAAGAATTCGCCATAGTAACACTCCCTGCTCCTCAGAATCAGTTAACATCGCCGTCAAATTATCCCGTCAACGACTCCATCAATAAAACGGAATGCACCGAGGGATACCTCTTTCACATTCACGGTGGAATTCATTCATATTGATTGATATTATTAACAAAATAAAAATATGAAATTATAATACATGAAGAGATCCATATCGATAACATTCATCAAGAAAAATTACTGCTTTTTTTTAATTCTTTTTTTCTAACTCGATACTCGTCTCATCATTTGTTAACGGTTTCATCTCTGACTAGATAGGTGAAAAATGCGACGCTTCTGGATTTCACACCGTATCAAGGTGGTAAAAAAAGAGTTGTACCTACACTTCAAGTCCGTAACACTTTTTGGAAAGACATATGATGCAGCATGAATCGTGTTCAAGACGTTGCTGCTATATGAAACTATAAATTCCAGCACTATGCTTGTCACTTTTTAGAGGTTCAACGGACTGAATTTTCCAACAAACAATGGGGAGTTACGGACTAAAAATTTTTATATGACTTTCTTCAAGACGTTAGATTCTTTTCGCCGAGACAATCAGTTATCTCTTGTTAATAGTCGATTGTATCAGTGAAAACTGACGACATAGTGCTACAAGTTATTGTTTCATATAGCAACATCCTACTGGATATGTTTCATGATAGGTCATTTGACCCCCCCAAAAAGTGTTATTGGCTTGTAGCCTATTCCGTTCATTTCAGTTCACTACTTCAAAGGATATCGAACGTGAATGTTTCGGACCCCTATTACCTTCCGAATTCAAATCCAAGGTCGAAAATAGCCCATTGTTATGAATATTACATTTTGTATTACAGGCTATATCGGGTATATCAACTTTAACTCTCACTATTATGTTTTCGAATGATATAAGAAATACAAAGACGGTTGATTTGGGGCAAAGTTGCACATGTATGTTGCCAACAGAATGCCTTTCAGAAAGTTATACAATCTCGAGTATTAATGAATGAATCCCACAGTGAATTCGAAAAAGGAATTCTTCGGTACAAATCGTTCACCTGATGACGTCGTTGTCGAGTTTTTCTGTCTGCGATGTGATATATTTCGAGAGAAAAGGGCGTGTATTTTCGCCGATTTTTTCTTACGTCAAATACTCCTACGGCGAATTCTTCCTACGTCGAATTCTTCCTACGGCGAATTCTTGCTACGTCGAATTCTTCCTACGTCGAATTCTTGCTACGTCGAATTCTACCTACGTCGAATTCTTGCTACGTCGAATTCTTCCTACGTCGAATTCTCCCTACGGCGAACTTTCCACAATGGGGTGTATGGACCATCATCGGAAACGTTCGTGTTCCAATGACGTCAGTGGAGGGGATGACATTCGCCGTAGGAAGAATTCGCCGTAGGAAGAATTCGACGTAGCAAGACGACTCGATAAAAACAAGAGTATGAAGGACGAGTGGTTTTATCTATTGCTGGTTGCTCGAATATAACAGAGTTTCAATCATAATTTCCATATTCGAAATGATCCACAAATCCAATGCCAGACAGCTGTTTCGACCTACCAGGTCTCATCAGTGACACTTGGCTGGACTGTGAACACAAACATTTCGAACTGTCTCCTCCTTACGAAGTAAATATCTGAAACTGGTGCAGATGGTGTAAACCTCCAAGGAGCAACGCCATCTGCTGGGTGACGACCAAAGTCTCAAACTCCCACTGCAATAAGCAGAGGAGACCTCTTACAGCAGGCCATCGTACGGCGAAGCCGCAACTCATAGCCCGCCGCGATCGAGAATCGACTTCGGTCCACTCGCAGAAAGCTGCAAGCCTTTACAGAAATCAGAATTTCCATGTTCGAAATGATTGCATTCAAAAATCCAATGTTGACCGAAGTCGATTCTCGATCGCGGCGGGCTATGTTTTGCGGCTTCGCCGTACGATGGCCCGCTGTAAGAGGTCTCCTCTGCCTCGGGCAGTGCGAGTTTGAGACTTTGGTAGTCACCCAGTAGATGGCGTTGCTCCTTGGAGGTTTACACCATCTGCACAAAAAAAAGAGTTTGATTTTGAGAAAATATGGGCATTTGTCTGAAAAAAATTTCAGGTGGTATTCGTGAAGATTATTTCCTGAAATATTCTCACCTGATTCCTCAAATAGAAACAATTTTCCGACAAGCAGAAAATTCCGTGAATATTCCATTGAAAGTACAATTATTGTAGGCTAGGTAACTAGTTCACTTGAACTTTCTAGTGGAAGAGTAGTTCCCTCTCTAACGACAATTTTCAAGTAATACATAATTCATAATGATTCTCAACTTTCTCAAATATTAATTCTACAAAACATTCAATAATGAACTATTTCTAGTACTAATTCCGAATGATAAAAGATTCTATCAGTTCAGTTATAGTATGTAACATGACTAGCCTCGTAGTCAACAATGCGATTTCATGACTTGAAATGATAAAATTATCAATGAAAGGAGGTGTTTTGCTAGCCTAGAATTTTTCATCAGAAATAAGCGGCTTGATTGATTTTTTTTTCCATCTTTGAATTCACGACTCTATCAAAGTTAGCCATATAGATAATAATGGACGTCTGAAACAATACCACTTAGGGGTCGGAAGCCTCTGCCATCTAGGGTGTTGCTGTCTGCAGTCGATTTCTGGATGTCTTCCAGAAACAATTTGGCTGGTTTTCAAACCCAAAGAATTATGAAGAACTTTTTAACTTTTTTATTGACAAAATTCCTTTTTTCCTCTCAAACATGAACGTTAACAACGAATCAACAAATATACAGAATGATCATAACATAAACAAACTGAAAAGATATTAACTATCTAACATTCTCCCCCCGATGAAGGATTCTCGAATTCTTCATTCTTCAGTGGGTACACATTTCCGAACATCTAAACGACACAATTTTGCAAGAGGTCTTCTGAACACTCCGTTCTTCGTTTTGACATCTGCCACCCGTACACGGCCATCGCTGCCAGGAAAAACGGCTGTGATAATACCTTTTGGCCATAAGTTTCGTGGAGAAAGGTTATCAACGATAATCACTATATCATTTACTTTTATGGGATCTACTTCATCACACCATTTTTTCCGGGTATGAAGAGTTGGAAGGTATTCTTTCAACCATCTCTTCCAGAATTTGTTTGAAAGGTCTTGGGAAATTCTCCATTGCCTTCTTAAGAATGTCCCATCCACTCGGAAAGTTTCTAGCAAATTCGGGTCTGTGTCGATCTGGGGTCCAAGTAAAAAGTGAAGAGGAGTGAGAGCTTCGTCATTTTCGTGTTCCAAGGAGACATCCGTGAGTGGTCGATGGTTCAATATATTTTCCACTTCCAGGAAAAGAGTATGCAGTACCTCATCTGTAGGTGCCTGTTCATTTAATATGACTTTCAGTGTAGTTCTGACAGATCTGATGAGTCTTTCCCATATACCACCCATATGAGACGCTGCTGGTGGATTGAAAACCCAGTTTATTCCTCTAACGGAAAGTTTGGATGAGATTACATCTTGATTGAAACTCTGAAGTGCGAGATTTAATTCTTTATCAGCCCCTCTCAAATTTGTACCATTATCGCTGAAAATCTTCAATGGATATCCTCTCCTAGAACCCATTCGTTGAATCGCCATAATAGCAGAGTCAGTGGTCAAAGAGTTTGCTATTTCCAGGTGCACTGCTCGAACGGTTAAACAGGTGAATATCACTCCGTAACGTTTTTCCCTTCGGCGACCAACTTTTACCTGATATGGTCCGAAATAGTCCATACCACAATATGTGAAAGGTCTTATATAAGGAGTGATTCTTTCCTTAGGTATATTTCCCATTACAGGTATCTTCGGATTCGCTCTCTCATTTTTACATATTTGACATTCAAAACAAATTTTCTTTACCAAATAACTGAGACCAACAATCCAATATTTTTGTCTAACTTCATTGGTAATTGTCAAACGACTTTGATGATTGAACTTCTCGTGATAAAATTTTACGAGTAATTTCGAAAATGCATGTTTTCCATCTAAAATGACTGGGTGTTTTTCAAACTCAGATATTTCGCAGTTGATACGACTACACACTCGTAGAATATTCGATTCATCTAAGTACGGGCAAAGTTTTTTAATTTTACTTTTCTTTAAAGTCTTTTTCACTTGCAACTCTTTGATTTCCTTCATGAAACATTTCTCTTGAACATGTCTCCACCAGAGTTTTTCAGCTTCACAAATTTCTGCTGCGCTGAGTTCTCCTTTCTGCTTTTGTTTTCTACAACACTTGATGAATCGAAGAATCCAAGCTGTAGTCCTCATGAGTTTCATAAATGAGGAAAAACGGTTGATGTCAGGTAAATCAGTAGTATTTGATTCATATGTGAGACCAAGAAAGGCTTTTTTCATTTCTTCCGTTAATTTTTCGTTTCTGATTTCTTCTTCCGGCCAACTATCCATATTCTTGTAAAGCATTTCAGGTCCGTTGATCCAAACACCATCTCCTTTAGGTATCCCTCTTGTCGCCACATCGGCGGCATTCATGTGACTTGGCACCCATCTCCAGTCAGTTCTTTCTGTATTCTCCAGAATATTTTGAACTCGGTTTGAGACATATTGTTTGAATTTTTTCATATCAGATCTAATCCAGCATAAAACTATTTTGGAATCTGTCCAAAATATCGATTTGTCCAATTTTATTTCTAAAGATTTTCGGATATAGTTGGCTAGTTTGCTCCCCATAAGTGCTGCTTGCAACTCCAATCTTGGAATGGTTACAGTTTTTAGTGGTGTGACTCTACATTTTGAAGAAACAAACGACACTTCTATGCAGTTATTAGTTTGGACTCTCAAATAACATACAGTGGCGTATACTTTCTCACTTGCATCACAGAATGTATGTAGCTGTATCGATTGCGCTACTGGTATATTAAGAGAATAACAACGGGGAATTTTTATTCTGTCTATTTTTTCTAAACTATCGAACCACTTTCTGAATTCTTTAAAAATTTCTAGTGGTATCTTATCATCCCATCTGAGATCATACCTCCATAAGTCTTGAAGTATGATTCTCCCTTTTATAACCAAATCATTAAGGAATCCTAAAGGGTCAAAAATGCTCATTACTATTTTGAGAATTTGTCTTTTTGTCAAAGTTTGTTCACTTTCAATGAGTTGTTTTTGCTTACTATGAAAATTCAAACTAAAGGTGAATACGTCTTCAATGGGGTTCCAATGTAAACCTAAAACTCTTTCAATAGGCAATTCAATATCTGAATTAATGTTTTTCATAGATTTTGATCTGAGAGATTCGGGTAATTCATTAATCACTGCTTTGGAATTGGAAAGCCAGTTGCACATCTCGAACCCACCTTGTTCGTGAACATGAATCACTTGTTTAATCAACTCTAAAGCTTCTTTTTCAGTATCACAACTTCCTAAAAAGTCATCAACATAATGTTTGTTGATGATAGCGTGATATGCTTTAGGAAAGTCAAGCTGAAAGTCTGCAGCATTTTTATTTTTTACATATTGTGCTAGACAGGGTGAACAACAAGCTCCAAAAGTCATTACTTGCATTTCGAATATGTCAGGTTCGCGATTCCTATCTAAACCCCTCCATAGCATCCTTTGAGATGATCTGTCCTCTTTCTTTATAAGCACCCTATGAAACATCTCGCATATATCTCCGCAAAATGCTATTTTGCTTTGGCGAAATGTCCAAAGCACTGTAATTAATGGCGTTAGAAGATCTGGACCTGGTAATAACATGTCATTTAGACTCAGCCCATTGGACTTTGCCGCGGCATCGAATACCATCCGGAGTTTACCTGGCTTATTCGGATTGAATACCGCGAAATGAGGAAGATACCATGTTTTTCCTGACTCATACGATGATAGATCATTTTTGTCTAATTTCTTCAAATACCCTTTGAAAATATATTCATCAATTTTTTCACAGTATGCCTTGGCAAATTCAATGTCCCTGTCCATTTTTCTCTCCTGACAGTACAGTCGAGATAGGGCCATATTCTTACTTTCGGGAACTATAATATCATCTCTTTTCCAAATTAAACCAGTCTCAAATCTTTTACCGATTCGTTTTGTATTCCTCTCAATAATTTTCACAATTTCATTATCGTAGTCATGACTATTGTTTTCGAGAAAGAAGGGACTATTTTCAAAATTGAATGAATTTTTGACAAGAATATGAAGAGAGTCATCATCATAATTTCGATCACAAATATGAAAATTGAATCTGTTGTCTATTTTATTTCTCAGTATTTGACCATTTATAACCCATCCCAACTTACTGAGGGTTGCTCTTGGCCCAAACCTGGACTGTTCTACAAAATTTCTTGGCATAATCAAATCATAATTATCAGAACCTATGAGCATTTTTGGCACAACATTCCTGAAAGATTGTACAGGAATATCCTTCAAATATGGCCAAGTACGAGAAATATATTCCTTGTCAAGAGATTGCATAGGTAAATTTAAATTTTTGATGGTTCGGACATCAGTAACATAAAAACTTCTGGAATTTGAATGTGTACCTTTAATATGTAAATTTACCCTTCTAGAAGTTGAGTCCGTTTGAGTTTGATTGTTTGTCCACTGCATACAAAGTGGTTCTTTTTTACCTATCAATCCAATAATGTTGGCTACCTCGTCTTCTAGAAGTGTTACTGTGGATCCTTCATCTAGAAGAGCGTAAATTAGCAATGTTCCTCCTGGGCCTCTAACCTCTACTGGTATGGTCCTCAACATTACTGGTTGTTTTGACTGATGAATGAAATTGGATTCTTCTGCAGTGCTGTCATTATTCATTACAGAATGTTCATCTTTCCTCATTGTGTCGCTGAAAAATTTATGAAGTAAAGGATTGTGTTTCAATTTACAATTTTCAACATCACAATTTTTCTTTAAACGACATGTATTGATTCGATGATTTGGTTTTAGACATGAAATACATAACCTGTTTTTTGTGATGAAACTCCATTTGTCCTCTATGTCCATTTCTGAGAATTTCTGACATTTTCCCAAGTCGTGTGTGTCCTTTGCACAACAATGACACTTTTTTCTAGAACTTACTGTCCAATTCTTGTTTTTGTTTTGTTCAGCTACCAAAATTGTTTCTGGCTTTCTGTGCCCTTGTTGATCAAACCGAGCTGTGGGTTCATAAAGTAGTCCAGCTGCTCGTCCTACGTCTTTCATCCAGCTGCAAAAATTCAGTAATGTAATTTCGTCTAAATGTAAAGCATGCATAGACCATTGCTGTTTCAATCCTACAGACAAATTTGAAACGAATTCTTGTAGTAAAAGAGGATTCTTCAAATAAACATCATTATCTAAATGTTTTACAGCAGCTACTAAATTATTAATTGCATTGGCATACTTAATGATAGTCTCGGGCTTGTACTCTTTGGGCGCAGGAACTTTTCTCACTTGAGATATCAGATATTTTATTATATATTCAGGCTTACCGTATAGATTTTGCAGAGTCTCCATGATCTCTGGAAGATTCCGATGTGAAATGAGTAACATTTTCACTGATTCCAAAGCTTCACCTTTGAGACACTTACGTAGTCGAATCAAGTTTTCGCTGTTAGAAAAATGACATAATTTTGTCGTTTCATTAAATTCGTTAATAAAAATCAACCACTCTGTAGGATTGCCACTGAAATATGGTAAATTTCTATCTAGACACTGTCTACGAATAAATAAACTGTCACTGTCATCTTTTGTTATATTTTTGTCATATGGGAAATTGTTGATACGTTTCTCGGATTTTTCCTCTGATGAACGATTCATCCATTCATTGATCAATAAATCCTTATCTACTGACTCACCTGATTCATCACTTCTTACCGAAACCCTTTCAGATCTTTCACTTCCCGATTTGCTCATTTCTTCTTTCATTTTCAGCTTATCTACCTCTAATTGTTTACGTATCAGCTCCTCTTTCAATTCTGCAATTTTTCGCTGTGCTTCCAACTCCATTTCCAGAAACTTTCTTCTTTCGGCAACTGAAGAACTGGTTTTCTTACTTATTGCGGATTTCTCTTTGGATGTGGTGGAAACCGGTGTACTAGTAGACCTAACCCTGGTAATGTTGATATCTGCTACACCATAATTTGATATCACTTTGGATCTACAGGGATATGTCGAATCATTTGATTTTCCTAAATTATTTATTTGAGATGTTATGTCAATTGGAGTCTGACATTTCTCTGGAGGATCTTCATTCTTGCTTGCTGTTTTCTTTCGTATGGTAGTTCTCAGTGGTACGTCTACAGTTCCTCGTCCAGATCTTGTATCGTACCTTTTTCTTATTGCTCCTGTTTTGGCTTCCTCTAGGCTCATTATGTCGACTTTTCACAATTCTTCAGATTCGGTATCGAAGGACCAATGTTGCTGTCTGCAGTCGATTTCTGGATGTCTTCCAGAAACAATTTGGCTGGTTTTCAAACCCAAAGAATTATGAAGAACTTTTTAACTTTTTTATTGACAAAATTCCTTTTTTCCTCTCAAACATGAACGTTAACAACGAATCAACAAATATACAGAATGATCATAACATAAACAAACTGAAAAGATATTAACTATCTAACATAGGGAAATCGTCCCTAACTGCCCAACCAACTTCCAATGCTCATCAATCAACGCAAACGTACGCATATCTCAAAACAAAGCAGAGCAGATAAATTCCGAACAAGACTACAGAGATAATCGTCTAATATGGACGATATTCCGCGAGTTGTGGCGCGAAAAGTCCTTAGGGAGCGGGGGGAGTTGGTCGAAGAAGGGGTTTACTCCAATTGTAATTAACAGATGGGTTATGGAGTAAATGAGTCGAGGGAAAGGATTTGGTTGGAGGACGGGGTATTTATGTGAGAAACTTCTGGCCCATCTTCTTGGGGTTTGTGGGACGCAAAGGGTTCGAAGTCGGGAAGTGGCTCGAATCGCGCCAGAAAAGTGACTATTCGGAGAGGTCGTAAGAGTCTTCTCCCCTTCACCATAACCATTCAAAGATAATGAGCATCCCATAATTCTCACAACAAATAAAAAAATCTCTCACAATCTCCGAGATATTTGGGCAACTATATTTTTTTGAAGTGCTCCTCTATACAATAGTTTGAGCACATTTTTTGTGTTTCGTTTCACTTTTTCACAGATATTTCCAAAAATGTTACAGTTACGAAAAGCAAATAGGACACCAATTGATAGCCACTGATATCTTCCGATGACTAAACACATTCTTCGAATAAGAAAGGCTACTTGGCACATGAAGCTCTCATTATAGCTGGTACATTGGTTATACCAAACCCAACGAATCTGTTTTCAGGTCTTACATAACCTCATTTGATGAACATTATTCTTCACAAAACTCCGAAAGAAAAAAACTTTGACGGTTTTGATGTAATTTTTCTGATCTTTGTCTGGAGCCGCTTAGATAGATAGATACATTTTATTGTATATAAAAGAACCATAATTCTTTCAACAAGGGTTCGAGCTGAAGCATATTACACAGTAACGTTTTTTGATGTTTCACAGCACATTAATAGTGATTTCTTCTCGGTGGTAAAATAAAAATCAGAACCACAAGAACATCATTCAAATTTAAGTAATAACCATATTATTCAACGTGAAGTTGAATATAAACATATGTTTCCTGGGAAGTATATCTCGAGAGCGGGTAAACAAGAAAGAGAGAGATATAACAGAAAAAGGGAGAATTGAAGATAGCTGAAGGCAAACAAGGTCCAGAAAGACAAGGGTTAATCAGTATCGAGGACTTGTTAGCTCTATTCGTTGATTATAAATGATCTTAATTCAGGCATGTTCATTATCGCAAAAACCAAATGCTTCAATGAAGTAAACGAGCCATAATTGAGGACATATACTCAGGTTACTTATGCCTTGAAAGATATTTGAAACTCTTATACTTCATATGTAGGACATTCGAACAGAATATTATCGAAGGATTCATTTCTTTCCATATTGCATATGGTACAACACTGAAAGTTGATGGAATGGTTCGAGCCACTGACTGTAAATTCCAGAGATTTCTTGCTACATGTTCTCAGTTGTGCTAAAATTCTTACTATATGTATTGGGAATGATGCGGTTTGATACTTCTGTGTGTTTATTCGTAGGGAGAGATTTTGAAAAAGATAGGGATAGGTAGATAGACTCAATCTATGCAAATCCTCCCCCAAAAGTTTGTCTTTGAAAGCGCTTAGTATAGTTTCGGTCATTTGTTTCGAATCAGTTTTTTGAAAAGCTTGCCATTTATCTAATTGCAAAATACTTCTTGACTTGCATAAGCCGGTTAAATTTCGGATCCACTTTATCTAATGCTATAAGCCTTTGAAAACTTTTTTTTGTAGCCTTGCACTGTCTTACGTTTTCATATGATTGATCCACCAGATAGCTGACTTCAGAGTCTTAAGACTAATTTTAACGACAGAAGCTTTAAGGCGTAATATGGTCGGTAGTGTTTTTCGGTAAGGCACAGTAATCTTTTGAAAAAACCAAACTGGGTACGCTCGATTATGTGCTCGTACCTTAATCCCCAGAGACCGATACCGTAAGATAAGGAGGAAAGAACAATGGAGTCGTATAATTTCATGCGCGACTCCCAGCAGCTCATCTTTGAGAGACTCATCATGTTCATAACGGATCCAATAGCTTGGTTAGCTTTCGCAGATGCAGATTTGGACATTTCAAGCAAGAGGGCTGACGACGAGTATTGAATTCATAGGTAGGAGACTTTTTTCAACCACCTCAAGCGGTCTGGAGCCGCTTATTTTAAACCCCTCAAATATCGTTTTGTTGTTAAGAGTGTGCATCAAATGCTTTATGCGGATGTGTAGGAACACTTTGACCTTCGAATAGAGCGTCACGAACCAGACAATCCTCACGTAAGTAATTCAAACTCGCATATCCCCAATCTTCTCCAAGCTTGAAAGCAATCAATTGTTCATCGACAAGAAGATGAAAGAGAGCCGCTTAGAAGTCGCAGGAATTCTATACTGGATCCTTCTCCTTATCTTTCCGAAAAGTCGGTATGTCCTTCGAAATTCGAAAATTGTGTTGATTCCGGCTAGCGTGTATAGTGCATACACCAACGTAGTTATACAAAATCAGTCAACCCCCAAATCGGTACTGAATTTCTTCCTTGAAAACACTCAACCTCATATCGATTACTATGACCTCATATTGGTTTACATTTATAAACAGATCATCGAACATCGAACGTTTTTTCTTTGCATTGCGTACCCAGTGTCGAAATTGTTGTCCTATCTCTTAACAGTCGTAGAGAACATCTGCCTGTTGAAAGTAGAACCTAGTCCAATTATATTTTCTATAATCTGTAGTTACAATCTCAGATATGCATGCACATGAATAAGCACACTCTTCAAGATCAAGAACTTTCTTGAACTGATCATCAATAATCATTGTTGTAAGACAAAAATATCTACATTTTTTGCTTTCATTACAATTATTTTATTATATACATATATTAAAACATATAATATGGTTTTTTCAAAAAATCAGCATTTTATCAAATTATCATATACTTCTGATATCTGCTTAGCACAATTGAGTCGAAATGAATATACTCAGCAAAGTAGGTACTACAACTCACCAAGCCATCTGTATCATTTTTACTATTCTGTACCTGAAACAAACAAGAATATGAAAAATAGTGGGGTTAATGATAGGGTATTATTTTTTGAAGTATATTTTCACATCACATAAGCAGTTAATTCGCGTTCGATTCATAAGGTTAGTATCAAAGATATATTTACATTTTTCTGTACGTAAGAAGCTAAAAAATCTGGTGATGAAAGTAATCTGACAACAATACATGGAACCCGATAGCTCGACAGCTGAAGGCCAGACAGCTCAGAGATGTTTTCCTGCTACCCCAGGCACAGAATAATTGAACTACTATACAGAAACGAATCCAGTGACATTTTCGGTAAAATCCACGCCTTTCAAAGTGCACCAATGAGAGCATACTTAAATATTCTATTGCTTTTGCTTCGGTGAGTCAGATGAAGACAGCCAATTAATTTGACGCATGTCACTTGAATTTTCTCAGAGTAGTTTCCTATTTTTGGTATATATTGTCAGATTTCTCAGTCGATAAAAGTGCAATTTCGACCAAGGTAAAATAATTCCAACTATTACTATTCCCCCAGAATTTCATCCTCGATTTCATCATGCACAAATCTAATTTCCTTGTTAACATGTTCTTCAAAAGTTTCTACTAATTCTCGAAGTATCTTCTCAAACACGTATCATCAATTTCCTCCTAGTTCCGAATATTCCCGTCAACAGTGACGATCGAAATAAACCATAGCACCGTCTGCTTCTGAAAGATTTTCCCGAAAAAAAAAAGAATCGAACCGTTCCCGTGAACACTTCCTAAGCAGAGAACAAACAAATTAGCCGAACAAATCAACGTACCGGAGCGGACTATCGTGTTCTCCAAGAAAAACAAAACACTTTTCGAAACAATTCTCTCCCGAAAACAAGTCCCGCATAAAAACGCAGGGGCAGTCACTTCCTAATCGTTTTGATCCCTTTTTCACGTTAAGGTGAGAGCAAGGCGCGGTCATGGAAGGGGTATTGGGGCAATGATTTGGAAACAATCAAATTGAAACTGTTGATAAAAAAATAAATTGGCAAATAATATAACAGAATTGAATGAAAATCACTCAGAGTTATAAAACTACTATTTCACGAGAAAGTATCAACTGGAGATAGGGGAGGAGATAAAATAAATCTCGAGACTGTAAAATTAAGTGAAATTATGGAGTTTCGATTTGCTAGTATCTGCAATCATCAAGTGATGACTGACGAACTTTTCAAGGGAAAGCGCTTATATCGGCACAATTATTCATGGTGGTGGGAGTTTCCACGTGCTGATTCGTTTCTGCGATGACTGTGGAAATGGATGCTAGGTCTTTTTTCGCTGAGACGGAGTTGGTCCTATGGACCATTCGATTTGAGTTGATTCGTCCAGACTATTTTTGAGTTGTTTCCAATCCTCGTGGTACGTTTTTCTTGTATATGCCCCTTTCAGTGGTATTTTCGTTTTGATAAATATATCTGGATTCCAAAGAAAGAATGAATTTCGAGAAATGAATAGAATGGTTATTTACGTTGAAACACATCAAAATTAACATTTCAAAGTTGGTTCTCTGTTCACCTTGCATTGCAGTATCCTATGCGACTTCCATTCCATATTTACTTGGTGACCAAATGCGAGTATATCCAAAATCAAAACAACACCGATACACTTTTTCTCTTAATTCACCCAAATTTTTACCGAAGAGTAGATTTCACCCTCGCAATACACGCACCCCATGATTAGGCGAGAAAACAGCAGTAAGGGTTGTCCCTCGCACTTGACGCGCGATTCTCGCGAGCCTTTCTCGTTCGCCTTCCTAGCGTGACTTCACACTCGACTCGATTGACTTGCCGTGTCCGACGAATTCATCCCATGAACAGCCGATTTTTCAAACATGCCAAATCACTAGTAATTTCCGACCATCGTTAATTCAGTCTACAGGGTCATTTGCTGATTTCATGTCTAGCTTGGCTACATGTCCTTAAAGAATATTTCGTGAGACAAAACTCCGAACTGAAATTATTATGAGAATCACATATAGGATGTGACACTCATATGAATTCCATTTTCAATACCTAGTATTTACAACGATTATGAGATTGAGATAATATTTCATGAATATCAATGTGTGGCATGACACATTATAAAAGGATCAAGATTATGCAGAACAAAATAAAATTTTATATTTTTTCAAATATACTCGACACATAAAACTTCCACTTTCAGGTTAAATATGAGAAATACATTTTTTTCTGAAAAATAGGTCGGGTAGAATCCAGTGTCTATAACTATTAATATGATATGGAATGTAAAAATGGATTGCAGAGCCTAATATACATTTTCAATGAAAATGAGGAAAGGGAAGGACATTCTTCATTTACGATAACCACCAAAAAGCTTGGGTATGTGCGCCACTGGCAAGAGCACAAATTTTGCCGGACGCTGCGAAGAAGTCGTCCGTGAAATTGGCCCGTGTATCGAACCAGGTGCCTTAATCATTTTTCTCTAAAACGGCGAACAATTTTGAATTATTCATGAAATCTAGATGGAATTAAGCGGATGCAAATCCCCGCGATTCGTTTGTTTATGCATTCATTGGGTCGTTCGGGAAAATTGGGGCATCGAGAATTTGTTGCCGTTAAGGGAAAACTCCAACATTTCGTAGGTGAATGAATAATAATTTCGTGCTTGATTGATTAATGAAATGTTAAAGAATACCTTATCCTTACTGAATATATCAGAATAATTCGAGCGCTTTTTGCTATTGTAGTTTTCACAATAAGTGGTATTGACTGAGGGATTATAATAAAACCAATTAGACCCTTAAGTTGTAAAATCCGAGATGCACATCATAAATGTAAAAGAACCGGATTCAGGTAATTTTGTTTCTCAGAGAGGGATTGTAGAGGATTGAACCTCACACTTCTTGTTCATTTTAGTCTTTGTATTTTATTGGAAGTGTTCACTTGTGTTACGGCGTGCAATAATTTTATAACATTTATTTGTTATTACAGACATTAATAGCAAAGATTTTATACCCCAACGTACAGAATAGGCAGTATGTGGCGTTCGTGGATAAAAAGTCCGTGGATAAAAAGTGGTTCGTTAAAGAATCACTTATCTTGTGACGCGAAAATCATTATAAAAAATGTGTATAGTTCCTTACTTCAGCAAGGATATAACGCGGGTGCTGCAGCAAAAGTAACCAGTAATTTGACGAAGGTGCCTCTTACTTCAGTCAGAATTATTGAAAATTCCATGGAATCAAGACGAAAGCGTGAAGATTTCGGTGTCACAAAAAGTCTAGACGACTGGGAAAAAGATTTGATAAGGTAGAATTAATTAGGAACTGTATGAGTGACATTCCTACCGAGAGTTGGAAAAGTTCTGTTAGTCATGTTATAAATGTTGAAAACTCGTACCTTTCTGTAAAATCAATTGCGCCAATTATAATTAATTTAGATGAGGATAGCGATAGCGACACTGAACTAAATATAGAATAGAATTGTAATGTTATAAATGTTGAAAACTTGTACCTTTCTGTAAAATCAATTTCGCCAATTATAATTAATTTAGATGAGGATAGCCATAGCGACACTGAACTAAATATAGAATAGAATTGTAACATTTAAATAAATTACTTGTATATCTCCTACATTATGCAAAATTCAAATTTCTTAAGTTCGACCCTGTAGCACATTTGCATCTTGTACCAGATGATTTTCTACACAATGGGATTAAATCGGGTAGTTTATTGCAGTTAATAAGCCAATACCATTTACTGTGAAAAATACTATACAAAAGCTCCTCTTGACTACCGCCATATAAGCTTGCTTTCTCAATGTATTGTGGAAAGCTCAAAGTAGATGGCCTTAGATAAGATGAAGGTATTATGTCAGCCGTCATTTGGCTAATTATTTCATTGATTTTATCATTAATTAACTTTGTATTAATTGATCCATTAGTCAATGCTTTGACTGTTAGTCACCATCTTATTTATCTTCCAAATCAAATGAAATGTGAAGTCAGTAATTCTCACGATCACTTTATTCTAGCTTGAGTTTGTCGGAACCACAGATTAGAACTCACAGAGTTCTATAATTTGATCCCAAATCCGATTACATGCCAAACTTAACTCTTCCAGCAAGTTTCCTAATATGATCTGCATCCGATACTCTTCCATGATCTGTGTCAGCTTTCACTGTTTCTACTCACTACCTGGAAGTACCATATTTTCCATAACATGCCGTGACACATATTTCAATGCAACATAATTTTGAAACAATGACTGTGAAAAATAATAACATTACAGAAGCAAGATCAATAGAATCCCTGTTGACATTACTGATTCGATATTGTTGTGTCAAAAACTCTAGACACGATTTATCAGATCGAGGAAGTTCACAGAAAATTATGTAGATAGGGTAAGAATCGAATTCCGCCATCTTTTGACGTTTGCTTTATGCTTTATTCGAATATTACTAGGTTTGGCGCCATCTGTGAACATAATTTAGGAAGACAAAAGTCAGTTCTATCACGTTTGTAGTCTCAGGCACGAATGATATCATTTTACAAAAATACCAAAACTGACTCCGTTCGCTTCTAAATTTACTATAGAAATTCTGTTTGACTCTCGTGGTTTTATCAGGTTGTTCATGATATACTGAACTTTTTTTGACATACCAATTTGTTATCACCTGATTGATTTGTTTAAGGAAATAAGTTAAACATATACTTTTTAACAAAAATCTTTTGCATGGTAATGAGTGGTAGTGATTTGAATTTCAAGCGTTATTCATTTCTGAAAAACAAATTGTGTCAAAATGGAATGGAGGGCGTTTGATTTATTCACAAAAAGGAAAGAAGATTCCAGCTGAGACAGCTACTGCCCTACCTATATGGCGACGCCAGGCACTGGGTTACATAGAAACCACTTTTTCTTGCTCAATTTGTATACCAAGCCTTCAAAAATTGAATTAAATAGTTAGCAATAAAGACTTAAAACTTTTTCCTTTTCATTTCTGGGGGAGAAAAAACTCAAAAAATTGATTCCATTTTAGTTTATCATTGAAGTTTACTTTGTTACTTTCTCGCTCTTTTCGGCTTCAATTGAGTTTTAATTTTTATCGTCACTCAATGATCTTATTTCTTCGAGCTCTCTTTTCAATATTTTTTCACTATTATCAAATTCATTCAATTTCAATTTGGAAATCTTCAATTCGCTTGTTTGATTTCGTCAAGAATCTATTTAATTTCAGCCCAATCACTTTTTTTAATAGATTCGAGCATATTGTGAAAATGTGTGTGTGTGTTAAGAACACAATTCGAAACTTCAGTCTCAGAATTCAGTGTTTCTTATATATTAGAGACAATGTAAAGTTAAAAGGTGTTTCCGGGGTAATCCTTCATATTCTACCTGTAATTCTAGAGAGAGTCCTGACATATAGCTCTCGTCAATCTCTCAATTTCACAGAAGGATAGGAACAATTCCAGAAAGTGAACAGTCTCCCGGAGGTAATAGAGAGAAATGCATCAATTCATTATCCGCTACTGTGTGATTAATTATCAGCACATTGAGGGTTGTTGCCGAGTTGTGTACGTATGGAGAGAATGACGTCCCATGAATATTCACGTGCGGAACAATGGATTATGAGATTCATGATTTAGTGTTCCAGAATGTTTGGTTTGCGTCGGATTTATGACTCGACAGGAGGGGTGTGTGTATCAGGACTATTACCAATTCGGTGGAACAATTGGATTTGGTACACAAATTTGCTGCACAAATCCAAAAATTGATTTTGTTCCAATACAGCAGCATGTGCACTGAGATAAGGAACGTTTCAAATTAGAATAGAAGAATAGAATAGAAGTTTATTGGCATCTTCAATATACAATCTAATCTTAGCTCCCAATGAGAGAGAAAAAAAAATATTACAAAATCCTGACCATTGCTGGTAACCTATTTAAGATGCCAACCCCAATAAAAATTAGAAAGAAAAAAATTAAATAACCTATTTTGTACAAGGAGACGTGAACAATTATATTGGATGGTGTTTGTTTTTAATAATGTATTTTTGTTTGTATTAAAAAAATATAGAAACATCGGTATTTAGGGAAAAACCAGTGGAAAAACATAATAATTTTTTGCGTAATTGTTGAATGCCATTTCACAATTCAAAAAAAGGCTTCCAGGTAGACTATTCACTATTTTAGGAGCCATACAATAAAATGATCTCTGTGTAGACGTCTTTGTGACCAATGGGATGGATAAAGTTTCTTTTCCCATCCCGAAAAATTTAATTGATACTTGAGAATTATATTCACAATCATTGCAAAATGTGCTCATTTATAATAATTTCAGGTAGGGCACGTGAGCAATAATTCACTCAGAAGTATTTGATCTCTGTAATTTATAAATGATTATTTTTTTCACTTGTCAAAATGTGACGTTTTTGGCATTTCAACCAATAGTAGCGGGTTATTCTATGGTTATTCTAGCCAATCATTGGGTATTATACTGATAAAACTAGCTGGTCCTTTCGATTGTTTCGATAAAACGTTGTTTACCTTTGAACTGTCAAAACTATACGGTTTACCGCGTCGATTCTATTGAACTGGCTCATATTTATATAAATTATCATGAATGAACAGTTACCTTATTATTAATAGTCATTCACTTTTCACTTTTTCAGCATAATAATAACATAACACATTTCAATGAACACTCAAACACGTAAATAACTCATAACCTCAACTTTATGACAGATATAGCGATTCAAATATTTAAGGTTTCCTTTAAATGAAGATGGCGTACAATTAGTTTTCATTAAATACAATTCATTTTTTGTTGTATGAGAAGAAACCGTTGTATGCAGATTTTGATACAACGACATAACGAATGATTTTATGTTCCTTCTGGCGCGATTTTCATGTCATAAGAAATTTTCAATTATCAACCTTGTACAATGAGAGGTGTGACGCCATCTCTTGGTATCGTTATATCATATTCAATGCGTAAGCATTATATCTCTTCTGGATCATAGAGGGCCTACATCGTTGTTTGACATTTCAAATTAGTAAAATTTTCATCTTTTCTTGTTTCCTTCTAATGTAAATGAAATACTGATCAATTAAATTGTTCTTCCTTCTATTTGTTCAAAAAATAATCTTTCCAAATACAACTCGTTCTTCAAATTTAATAAGATAAATTTTCATTTTCGAAACACTCAAACTTTTTTATTTTGAGGCAAAAGCATTCAAACAAACCGAATAAGATAAAATCACTCGTCCTACGGACTCGTGATTCTATCAATCGGTTTGTTTTCATACTTTTGCCAAATAAAAAATTTTTTGTGGAAAATGAAAATTTATCGATTAAATTTGAAGGACTCGTGGTATTACCTTTGATAATATATATATATATATGCTACAGCTGCTATATATATATATATATATATATATATATATATATATATATATATATATATATATATACACCCACTGTCGGCAACCATAAATTTTTACGTATATTGTAAGGGATTTTTCGCTTGTGAGCAATAGACACTTTTTCCCCTCGTTACGCAAAAGACTATCACACCTAAGATTGCAATCTCATCGTTCATATATTTTTCAATTATTAGCGAATTTTTTCAAAACTGACCACATCGCTGGAATCATGTAGTTTTCAAATGATTTTTGTGAAAATTAAGTCGAAGTGTATTCGCCATTTTCTAAGTTATATGGAATGACATTTGAAAAATATGCCATTGAATTGTCCCACCAATTACAGAATGATCTCAAAATTATGACTGCTCTGGAATCAGCAGGTTACAGTTAAAATTGAAAACGTTATACGCACCTTTCAATGAAAAAGTAGCTACGTTTTCACCACGCCACTCTCATTGCTTAGAACTTTGTCAATGAAATTTCAAACAGTGAAGAAACGAAACCTGCTGAATTCAATTGAATATTCATGATTTTCAGAAAAATTCAAAAATTGATGAAATAATTGAATGAAATATTATTTGAATTAATTATTCTCAATAACTTCTTTTTATGATGAAGGTATTTTGACGTAATTTCGACAGGAAACCATTTGAAAACTACCAGTTTTTTTTTTAATATTCGCAAATCACTTTCTCCATATTTGACATTTCAAAATGATTAAAGAAAACGAAGAATCTTTCATAGAGTTAGGTGTCAAAGGACACTTTCCGAATGTCTAGCTGATGGGAAAGAATCCGGTCGTTTGAATAATATATGTTTTGTAGGTGGGCTTTTATTTCAAATGAGTCAGATTGTACATGCAAATGGTAGGTACATATCACGCCAAGCATCAGTAGTCTGTGCTCTTATCGAACTCACAACGATAACTGGGTCAACCCCGCCACATCCATATTCAAGCTCCCACTATTTAATACCAGTTTCAAGCTTGTAGAGCTTTCTATTCAATACCAAGGAGGAACAATCCGCTTGCAATCACTGCACACTGCATACAACCCAGTAAATCTTCGTAGCCGACTCTTAGCCGAAACTTAATTAGAGCAAACTATTATTCACGGAGCGTTTTTATGGACGGCGCCATTTTCTCCTGCAACACACTTCCAGTTAGCAGAAACAGGAACACCGGCTTCTGTAATTGTCCTCGTTGAGTTGTACAATCAGAGTAATGAAGCAGTTAATAACTGTGTGGGCTATATACATCCTGACATTCAGGGACGTATCCGGGCATTCGCAAGATTACGACATTATTAATGGTTAATAATGTATATTGCTTGCGGCGTCTTCAAGGTGAATCGTGGGATGATGGAAGCTCGCGGGGGAGTTTGGATGTTGAAGATTATCACTATTTTTCCTTCAGATATTGTTCAACTCTTTTTGGTGAAATCGTCACTGCTATATTCAGAACGTCTAACGAAAATCATTAGTAGTGATACTTTCACACAGCGTTTCTGAGCAAATTTCTATATTTTCCTCTGATCGAAAATACTGGCAATGAAAAGCTTTATCGTTGTAGGTCATGCTAATGTTTGGAATTTGCTTATGGGGTTCCATCAGACCACCAGCAATGCAAAAAATCAATATTGAGTCACATATTCAACCACCTCCAAATAAATAACAATATGACTGAGGATATTTGAACATTGCCCATTAGTATGATGAAAGCACCAGAAAATAACGCCAAAATCGAGTGTGAAGCCAAGCAGATGGGAAGAAAAAATTGAATAGTCCTTCCTGAACTGTTCTCTGTTCACGTCTGACTCCCCATTGGTCGTTTTAGATGAATGGTTTGTATTATTTCGCGCTGATTATTTTTCTCAGTCGATAGTACTCCAATAGTCCGTACTCAAACATTTTCTGTAATCTGAACCCAACGAATTTTCTCTTTTGTTCTTACTACTCTTTTGTTTATATATAATTTATAATGTTGTGAGACAAGAACACTGAATGTAATTGTCACAATGTGCTACAAAATCTATTATGACTATCCCAACAGCCCTGCCGATGAAAAGAAACCCCGTTAAAATTACTAGATCCATTCCTATTTTTGGAATTTGCTTCGTTTCTACTACTCTGAATAGTAACGCTGTTGAAAATATAGCATTGCTTATGTCCGTTGAGCCCTCTAGAGAAGTCTTTACCATATTTAAAATCTGTATTAATAGCCTCAGTGTTTCATTTTTTTTCTCTCCATTGCATTAACAAATTACAATGTGACATATAAATATTATAAATGTATGGAAATAATAATCACTATTATTATTATCTATAGTTTTTTTCAATACGTTCACACGAAAACCTTTCCAAACATGCCAACTACTCACCAAAATGTTTTCACAATTTGAGGAACGGTTACGGAGTCTATGGAGGATAAACAAGCAAGCATACAAACATTCATTTCTGTCCAGTACAGACTACTGTAACTATTTATTTATTTTTCATTGACAAAAATAATAGTGATCCTTAACAGTTCCAGGTTTTGGAAAAGAATTTGGAACAAATTATTCATTTCGTCCAGCTGAACTAAAATTTCAAGTAACAACTCTTTAATGTGTTTGGAATTTGAAACATATTATAACTGTAAGTGAAAAGGGTGAAATGGGTTGCAAAAGAAGGGAGGTGGAACATGCCTTTTCCGACTTTTGACGACCTATAACTTCCAACTGCAAGGGGAGTGCAGAGTTTTCACTTCACATTTGTGTTTAGCAACTCAAAAATCGTAAGTTGGTCGAAATTATTTTTCAAAACTAAATGTCGTGGTTCGGACGAATTGAGTTGAGATAGGAGTGCAAACCTCATGTCATTTCCAGCTGATATTGAAAATTCGTCAGATCCGGTCCTGCGCAGCGCCCGTTCGTCATTTCCTCTAGTCCTCGGCAGTCACACAAACCTTCCGCTCCATAATTCGGTGGGCCCGCCACCCGCAGTCGTCGTATTTACTTATTTATGCGATTCTGTATGACAGTCTTCGCGGCCATTATTCCCAAATGCCGACCCAACTTGACTAATTTCCTCCACGTGCTCGCCAGTCGACTGCGCCAGAAGAGAAGAGAACGACGAACGGCCTCCGAAAACGAAGTCCCTAAATCGCGGCCCGCTAAATCTAAACCCACGACGACGAATTATTATGCGCGATTTGTGTGTTGCAATGCGGCGGAATTACAGATTTTTCCGGTCGCTTCAGCCACGACGCTCAAGGGGGTTCAGAAATTCCGAAATATTATCACAAGTAGTAGGTGCTCGGTTCCATTGGACAGTAACAGAAAACATTTACGACTTGCAATGGCAATGGTTTCCCAAAAACAACTTTCTTATACAGTGCTTTTCTGTAATGTCCTCCCCCTTTTTATTTTTTGAGAGGATCAACTCAGAACATTGAAACTTGGAACAATGAAATTGTTGCATGAATACTATATTAACGGATTAAAATTTCAAGATGGCGACTGGGCGCAGTCTGGAGAACAAAATCATATGGAAAGGGGGGTTACACATCCTACTGAAGATTCTGGCGAATACTTTACAACCCTAGAATATGAAGTCATTATCTTCACCTACTACAAAATGGCGAAACATTTAATAATTGCCAGAATACACCGACGTTCAGTTCAGTTCAGAAGATGCTCGAAATGGTTTTCTTGATCACATTAAAACAGCCCAACTGATATTCCATCTCCAACATTCTCGAACACAATAACGTAGATATTTCCACAAATATTAAATATTTATTATTCTCTGCCGTATATCCAATATTGAAGCAGATTCAGTTTCGCACACCTTTTGCTTCGAATCGCCTCTCCTGAAGAAGTCTGAAGGTGTCGAATATGGCAAGAAGGATGGCCATTCCATAGGACCTGGATGGCTAATCAAACAACCATATAGTTTGTTGTCGTCCTGATATTTTTGTCTTTTTTTTTTCATAAACAAAAAACAACGTATCAAATCTTACCGGGTTGTTGGCATTGCCGTATTACAGAGAAAAAAGAATATTTCCATGTGGAAATATCGATATTAATGTGTTGACATTCAGGTTATTATTGAATGTTCCACCATTTTGTATTAGTTTGAGATATTGACTATTGAGGAGCTTCAAAATGATGTGTCATAAGACCACCATTTCCATTATTTTTTTTGTCAGATTGTGCCCAGTTGCCATTGAAATATTCATCTGTCAATTCTACTCCAAAATGCATGCATACTAAATTCATGCATCAATTTAATTATCCCAAATTTCAATTTTCTGAGTTGAACGTTCAAAAAATAAAACATTAAACAAAAGCACTGTATATGCTTCCCTACTTGATTCAAAAAGGCTTATATTGAAGTAGTAACACCCAATATTCAATAAACACTATATGTTGATGTGTATCTCATTCATAGACTTTCAATTCATTCACATAAGAGAAAAGAGTGTCTGAGACAGCGATTCCCCTCTGCCAATATGGTGCGACTACCGGTGAATCACATGGAAGTCACTTTTCCTTGCTCAATTTGAATACGAAGTACTCTGAAGGTGAATCAGACGGGGAACATTTACAGAATATTTCCACACGAACGAATACTAATTTGCTGATGACTTCATTCATCAGGATAACATTTCTTTCTCGAAACCAGACAGCCCTTTTGCCTCGGAGAAAAACATTCCTTGAGCTCATCAAGGGCATAGGGATATATTATAAAACAACGGATGGAATTACCCTCAGCGAAACGAGTTTGTTTATCTACGTATCAAAAGTAGATATAACCAAATCATTTTCGAATTCTTTTCATCGAATTGAAGTGAAGCACTTTCTTGAAATTCACATGCCTTTTCTTCCTTTCTTTATTATTTCGATAATTCCCGAGCTCATCTTTGTTGAAACGATATTTAATATAACTCTAAAATCCCGCAATTAACCTTTTCATCAAGGCAAATGATCTACTAAAATGGTTTGGTTATAGCTACTTTCAACTGGATTTTGACTGGCCTAAAAACAAATCTTCCCTGCAACTTCCGCTCAACCGATGTGGAGGAAACAGGTCTCAAACTCCAAAATTTTAATGAATGAGAGACCTTCATGCAATTCCTGTAAAAAAAAATAAACTCGCCCCCAGAAATCTTCTTTCCTTGATGCAACACTCTTTTTCTTCCAATTCAATATAGAACTAACTCGGATTGAGATTATCAAAAATAAAAATGTTCTGGAAATAGAGGAAATGAATTAAAAACAGTTCAGCATCAAATCAGTAGAAGAAGTTGACAGGAAGAAAAGAGAATCTCTGGAGTTGAGTTTTTTTAGGCTACAGGTTTATAAAATTGGACTCAATATTACATGAAGGTCTTTCATAAAACTATAAAATTTGAATGGAGTTCCATCCTAAACGGTCAAGCCGAAATTTAAAAATTAAAAATTGACGTGACTGTGGATCTTTGAAATTTGGTGTGGACGTGAAAAATTGTTGTCATATTTTCGAAATGATCACTGCCAAATTTGACAACTGAATTGGTGCTCATTTGCGATAATTTTCAAACTTGGAAAATCAAAGGTCAGTCATATAAAAGTTAATTTTCATGACCCTATTTGTAATCTCATCAATTCAATTCATTTGTGTTTGGGTTCAACTGGAAAAACTATTCACTTCTTTCTTTCACTGGAGTTTCAACATAAGCATTCCCTTCTCGCTTATTGAAAACATTTCAAATTCATTTCAGATCTCATATCAGTCCAACCGAATGATTTGATTATCCTAATTGATGATGAAACATCAAAAAGACTATAAAAGCCTTATTACGGCATTCGTTCCTGAATGTTTAATAAAGCTGCTTCTCACATGAACTTACTTAGGAAACTTCAATAACAACTTCTTATAGGAGTTTCCCAGCGTTATTAGTTTTCTTCCATTCACGTTTTCATGTTACTCCAGAGAAGGTAGGAGAGAAATTTCATCACTGCATGCAAAAATTTCGTATAAATATATATGTTGAAGGATATCCTTGAAGAGTTAATAGAAACTAATATATTCGAATATCAAAGTGCTTTTGCCGGAGGCACTCAGACAACTCGTTTTGTTGTTATAATCGTTATTACTATAATCATTTGAAAATGAAGTTTCAGATCTTGAGAAATGTGAGTACGTATCGAGAAAAAGACACGTGAATGTTTGAATTTTACCAGCCGATAACTGATTAAAATCCATTATAAACACAAAATAATTCAGTTTACTGTATGATTCTCATTAACAATGGGTTTGCAAAACCGCAACAAGTGTTTAGCTATACATAGGATCGTGCTTAATTTTGTACTTATTCGTTGAATATCTTATAACCGTTGTTTTCGTATCAAGTGCGTAGATCAGATAAAGTTCTTCATTCGTCAGTTGTGCTGAGAATGAAAGACCCAAATTCATATTAGTATATCAAATCAGAAGTGGATATGAAACATACGTGATTTTTTGAGCACGATGTAGCCGGAGTGCTCCAAATGAAGCAAGACTCAGACCAGTTGTCCACGAATACTTCACGCAGTTTTCTTCCATTAGTATAGTATTTTTCACAGTAAATGATATTGGCTCATCAACTACCCGATTTAATCCATTGTGTAGAAGATCATCTGGTAAAATTGGTAGTAATTTATTTAAATGTTACAATTCTATTCTATATTCAGTTCAGTGTCGCTATCGCTATCCTCATCTAAATTAATTATAATTGGCGCAATTGATTTTACAGAGAGGTACGAGTTTTCAACATTTATAACATGACTAACAGAACTTTTCCAACTCTCGGTAGGAATGTCATTCATACAGTTCCTAATTAATTCTACCACACTACCACTTAAAGTCGGAGAAGTATTTTTTCCGCGCACGCTCGATTCAAGTCTGTGCCACATAAGCTCTATGGGATTGAACACGCAGTAGTAGGGAGGTAGTCGTAACACTGTATGTCCCAATTCTTCTGCAATTGTATCACAAATATACGTTTTTTTTTTTAAGAAAATGACTGCAGCACTTGTAAAAGTTCTTTTTTTGTATAATTTTCCTCAAAATATATGTCATTTGCAGCCATGAAGTTTTGAATCTCCAATTTCGTATTCTTTGAGCCAGGAATTTTTTGCAATTGTCGACTATGATAGCTTGCGTTGTCCATTACTATAACGCTGTTTGGCGGAATGTTGGGTAACAGAAAATTTTTAAACCAATCTTCAAAAAGCTCTGCTGTCGTATCTTCGTGATAATCAACACAAGAGTCCTTAATATTTTTGGCAAGAAGCCACATAGCGTTTGGGATCCAACCATTTTCTGATCCTGCGTGTAATATTGTGATTCTCTCGCCTTTATTTGATGGTGCTTTTGTTTTACACTTATCAGAGAAATCAGACCATTCTTTGGAAGGGGTGTCATGCGTGTCAAACCACGTCTCGTAGAGGTACAGTATTGGCTGATTTTCAGACCGGTATTTTCTTATTGACGTTATATATTCAGAACGCCAGTTTATTAAACGTGTGGATTCCATTATTACTTGTCTCTCGTCAATTTTGCGATATTTAAAGCCCATTTCAGACAGAGCTCGCCAAAGAGTAGTGAGGCCACAGTTGATGTGAGTTTCGTCATTGATGAGCCGCTGTTTCAGACTTTTGATTGTAGGGACACGCTGCTCATCGTACATAGTGTAGATTTTTTGCCTTATCAAATCTTTTTCCCAGTCGTCTAGACATTTTGTGACACCGGCATCTTTACGCTTTTTTCTCGATTCCATGGAATTTTCAACAATTCGTCTAACTAAAGTAAGAGGCACCTTCGTCAAATTACTGGTTAATTTTGATGCAGCACCCGCGTTATATCCTTGCTGAAGTAAGGAACTATACACATTTTTTATAATGATTTTCGCGTCACAAGATAAGTGATTCTTCTTTAACGAACCACTGGAAGAAGCACTATTACTTTTTATCCACGGACGCCACATACTGCCTATTCTGTACGTTGCGGTATAAAATCTTTGCTATCGATGTCTGTAATAACAAATGTTATAAAATTATTGCACGCCGTAACACAAGTGAACACTTCCAATGAAATACAAAGACTAAAATGAACAAGAAGTGTAAGCTGTAGTCCTCTACAATCCCTCTCTGAGAAACAAAATTACCTGAATCCGGTCTTTTTACATTTATGATGTGCATCTCTGATTTTACAACTTATGGGTCTAATTGGTTTTATTATAATCCTTCAGTCAGTACCATTTATTGTGAAAATCACTATACGCCTTGAAATCCTGTTTTATAACTACGATAATGGAGATGAAATGAAATTATCGAATTCGTGATTTTCTTCTTCGAAAAGTGTACACGATAAAGTCGTTATCAGATATTGTTCAATAGCGTCAAAACCTTGAGCGCACTCTGAATCCATATAAGAATAGCGAATTTTCACCTGTCAACTGACTAACCGGTGCTGTTCAAGTGGCAGGATCTTTGATGAAGCCTGGCTAACTCAGTCAGTAGACTCTTGATCTCAGGGTCATGCGTTCCAGCCCCACGTTGGGCGCCAATTTTATAACCTATTCCTCCTTGGTGTATTTTCATTTACAAGGAAATCACAATAAATTTTGACAGCAAATCTAAGAAGACAAAACTATTCATTGATTTATAAAGTACAAAGTATGAATATTTGACAGCAAATCTAAGAAGACAAAACTATTAATTGATTTATAAAGTACAAAGTGTGAATAATCAAAAAAAACACAAAGAATACAAATAACACGTTTATATTGCGTGGTGGCATCTCGACATTAAAACAACAGAACTTCATTCAACGCTTTCGATCTGCCGATGTGAATAACGCTGAACAATGCATTGCAATAAAATGTTCTCAATAATAGACTATGATACATATATCATAACTATATCTTATTTACTCACTGCTACGATGGTGCCCTGCCTAGTGCAACTGAGAGACCCATGACAGATCGAAACGGCTATCTGGCATCGAGCTCGAGGATGCAATTATTTCGAATACCAAAATGTACTGATTGCATATTTCTTTGGGAAAATACGATTAGAAATCTAAACTCTGGAGACGTCGTCTTTCTCACATTGTAGGCGTTGGAGTTACTTCAACACTGAAGGCTACCATAATGCCAGTTGACCAGAAAGTGGCACCTTACACCCGAATTGAATTCGAAACCAAACAAAATATTTTTTTTCCTCTCACTTATAATTTCAAAAATCTCAAAGATAAAAAATATTACCAGTGAAGTCACTTCAAAATGATGACAGGTAATCACAACCCTGAAATTGACTTCTGCCTAAGAACGAATATGGCTTGAATCTTTTCCGAAGCGGTAATCCCTCCACTGGAGATTTCCACAGGATTATCAAGAGCGCAAATTCCTTACAAATTAAATTCAAATAGACGCAATTCCGACGTGTCCTCCCTCTTTTTGACAAACATTTAATATTCTCCCGGTCCCCTTCCCAATTAACAGTATCCATCGTGTTTGACTTGCGAAAATGACAATTCGCTATAACAGGGACTTCTCGTTATTTGTTCGGGGTTTTCATCGTCCCGTTCAAATAGGAGGCAGAAAATCGACAAGAAGGAATAAGTAGAGCATAATTCAGTCGAAGATAGTGCCAGGGTTCATCGGATATTCGAGAAAAATACTACATTGAGCTAGGAAAGCATAAAACTCAATAAACTTGTTGTTTGCACCCAAAATAACATTTTAGCCCCATAACTCCCCAACCACGCCGTACGAGCCGAGTTCAGGAGGGGTAATCTACGACAATCCCTACAATCAAAAAAACTAAATGTGATTTGATTATACGATTTTGGATTCATATCAGGGCACCTCGAGGTTGCTGATCTCGGATATTATCTTCGATTCTCATTTTTGACTGTTCTTTGCGTACTGTTAACAAATCTGAAAAATTGAAACATAATAATAACGACTGTGTTTTATGTCGATTTGTTTACTAACTTGGGCTGATACTTCTTCAAAAGATCAATGCAATGTATTCTGAAAAGCTCGAAGCAGATGGTGCTTGATGGGATGGATGTTGTGACAGACGTCATCTTGTCTAATTTTTATATTGATTCGATACGAAAGTGAATAACTTTGTATTTATTGATTCACTTATTAATGCTTTGACGGTGAGTCATCACCTCTTTCCATGATCTCTCTTCCAAATGTGACAAAATATGGAGTAACAAAATGGCATGCACAATTTATTTTGGTTTACTGAGTTTGTTCCACCCACAGAACTGATAGAAGTCACAGAATTCTGCGGCAGAAGTCACAGCGCCGCCTAGCGCGAACAATATCGAACATCGCTGCCATTGCCAAGTGACATAACTTATACACACTCTACGCGTGTTTCGCTAACGAGGTCAGTATCTCTAGGAGGAGAACACTGATACTACTACAGTACACCAAACGTGTCAATATTATCGTTTGAATTGTGATTGTGAAATATTTTCGAAGAAAAATGTCATCAGCGCGGGAGAGAGTGGAGGGAGCGAGGAAACTGAACATGCTGATGTCTGCCTCGGCGAGTTGTGACCCACTGCAAATTATAAGTTTTCAAGAATCAGAGATCCAAAGAAACTGGTGATGCAGAATACTCTTGAGCAGCTGCAATGGTAAGTAGAGCTTCTGCTACAGAGGTTTGTAGTCAGTATTGCTAGAGAGTACCAAAAAAAGCAGATGGAATCGTGTTTGATAAAGCAGTACCACTATTCTGAATGAAGCCAGCAGAAAAGTATTGGACCTTTGAAGTGTGAAACTCTATATCTCACTCAAATATCACAAGAATTTGGTTATTTACAAGGGAAAGAGATTCATGCTCGTTAATTGTGGAAACCGAAGGAAGGAGATTTATGGAAATCACTTCCCACCATACGCATGGTCAGCTGGAATGATGAATGCTGTGATTTGGATGAGTGATAAAAATGCTCTCATTTTGACAGTAGGTACCGATTTCTCTAGTCTTGCGTGACGCACACTTTGACAAGTAAGGGCATGGGACATGGCTTCCAGGTCACTCAGGTATCGCAGGCAATGAAGAAGCCGATGAGCTTGCAAGACAAGGGTCATCAACACTATATACTGGACCCGACCCAGCAGTGGAGGTACCCAAAATAATGGTACGGAATCACATAAGGATTTGGGTGAGAACAAAACGTTGAGATTACTGGGGAAATCTACCCAGTAGCGCTCACGGGAGAACTTTCATAAAAGGACCGTCAAGGAAAAATATTGATTACATGGTTCAGTGTAACAGGAATCAGATAGGGTTATAACGGAAATGCTGACTGGAGACTGTCCATTCAAAGAATACCTGACTAAAATAGGGCTGTACAACGGCGACCTTAGCTGCAGACAATGTAACAAAGGGATAGAGACAGCTCGACACATTCTTTGCGAATGTGAGGCACTGGATCACAAAAGGCAACAAATAAATGAAAAACCAATTCTGGTTCCAGAATAATATGACAAACACCCAACATCAACGTGCACAAACTTGTGCAGGAACAAGGTTGTTGGAAAAGGTGTGAAAATTTTGATCACATTACATTGTTCTGAAAAAGTATACCAAATGTTTGAGAATATGTTGAGATTTAAAATGTATTCACCAAAAAGAAATAAAAATAACTTATGTGAAATGGTTGAATTCGTGATGTGACATAAATATATAATTTTCATTGTCAGGAAAATGAGAGAAAATCTATTGATTCGCGAGCTCTCTATACTTATATCAAAAATATTCAACAGGTTACTTGAAGACAGGCTTTAAATCAAACATTGTGAATGAGCAATTTGTTCAGGCCAGCCTCAACTCACCTACACTGTAGGTTAACGGACTAACACCTATCAGAAAACAACTTCTCCCCTGCCTAATACCACGGAATAAATTCCTGCATATGCTCTCGGCAATACAACTGTCAAAATTAATTTTCAATTATTGGGACGGGACACACTTGCAGACCGGTTTTGGGCTATTTGGCCTCTCGTCAGTGCGAGGCAGAGCCATCATCAATATAAGTCGATGATTTCCCATAATTAAAAATCATATTCGAACAAAGTATCTTACCTAGGCTTATACAAACAAAAAGCAAACCTAGTCCACGGCAGATGGCGCAGCAACGGCTATTCTGCTTGTTGTTTGTATCAGCCTAGGTCTAGGGAAGATAATCTGTTCGAATATGATTTTCAATTATGGGAAGTCATCGACTTATGTTGAGGATGGCACTGCCTTGCACTAACGAGTGACCAAATAGCCCGAAACCGGTCTGCAAGTATGTCCCGTCCCAATAATTGAAATTTAATTCTGGCAGTTGTATCGCCAAGAACATATGCAAGAATTTCTTCTGTGAAGAATCCTGCGCTAACTGCTGTTGGATGTAATCCAATGCCCTTCCTGGTATTAGGCAGGGGAGTAATTGTTTTCTGATAAGTGTTAGTCCATCAACCTACAGTGTAGGTGAGTTGAGGCTTGCCTGAGAAAATTAATCATTAAAAATACTCTCTATACTTTTTGCGGGTTGTTGATGTTGCCATGGTGATTTCAGGAAATATTTTTTGAACTTGGGTTCGAACACACCGAGCAGTACTCAATTAAGGGAAATGGAATACCTTTTGAAAAGAAACTTATACTGTTCACATTCTGGGAAAAACACAGAAAAAAATGAATTCGTCAAAATATTCATCCGCTGCAAAACATCAAGACCCATGTGACTTCCCATCGTCGACGCCATTACCGGCGATACGGTATCATCCCCCATATAGTAATACAGCTCCATCGAACCGAAGACCATAAAGCCCGCTCGCCCCATACAGGGCGGAGGGAGCTGAACGGTGTTTAGTCGACATTCCTCGGAGTTTATTGCATACCGTATTAGATGATGGTCGGCCGTGGACGCCGCCTTGCATACGCCAACTTGATTATGTTTGCCGAACCGTGCACCGCTCTTCTCCCGTTTGCACATTACAGCATCCCGTCGCGAGCTTATCTATTTGGCTACGCGGACACCGACGACGACATCAAATAGGGATGCAGCGCCGCGCCGGGAATATCTAATGGAAGGGCGAATTAATTTTCGAGCGATGGAAATTGATTTTCACCGAGCGGAGTGAGAACGTAGCGCTGTCAGGTGTGTGTTACGCCATGATTCACTTAGGTGCCAGATTCGAATAGAATCCCTCAAGGTTCAGTACTCGGGCCCCTGCGTTTATCGATTTATTAACTTCCAGAAGAAGATGACCTCAAAAAATGGCGAAAGAATCGGAACGTCTTGATTTAACTTTCATTCGATAAAGTGAATATGACAGTTGCATATAACACTACTTACAGATAACAAGAGCTTTTTGGTAACCCAGAAGATGAATTAGAAAACACAGAAAAGTCAGGAATCAGTTGACAAAATTGCAACAACAAATACATCGACCAGAACCGACGAGCTATTAAAACCCGTTTCAAGGAGCATTTTGCACACATCAAATGAGGGGGGGTAGAAAAATCACACAAAATTGGTGAAAGCAATCTGAGACTGATCAAGCATGTGCATGACACAAAACTACTCGATGCATGTAAGTGTCTAGAAATAGCAAAATGTAAACAACATGAAGGGTGACAGGGGACCTATCACCTTCAGCCCGCTTTTCAATCTACTGTTGAGAAATCAATCAAAATAATCAAAAATCAAAAAAAATTTGCAGGTAGTGACCGCAATAGTTTATTGTCGAGAAATAGATTAGAATAAGGAGAATACAAACAGAATCCAACACTCGCGAATAACCGCACACGGCAAAAGCCTCATTCTCACAATTCTCGTGACGTAAAATACTATTTTATGACAGTTCTCTAGAAATTGCAAATTGTTCGTAGCAACGGAGTTGAAAACGCTTGTTTTGTGACAAGCTTTGAATATTTTCAGTGGAAAAATAATGGCTTCCCAACAATCTGTGCTTGCACGTGTTCAGCTGAACCTCCCACAGGAACTTTTCGCGCAAGCACGGAAAAAGCAATTCTTGTAATCCCAATGAAATATACTGTTACATTATTCTTTAAAATTTCTTCTCAGATAGAAATATTCAAGTTGAAATAGATATTTTCTCCAACCGCCTAAATTAGACCATATTGGCTTGGTTGCCATGGTTATTGTACCAAAATGTGAAATGACAATTCAACCACTGAAGAAGAATATCTGCTTAACGGCAACTCTGATCTCTAATGACACTTTTATTGAAAACACATAAATTCAACCAGTTCATCCACAACATCTAAGAATTTTTTCTCTTGAGTTGAACTTGATTTATTTATACCTCAATATTCCGTTAGGGTGAGGTTGGCCACGCCGGGATCATAATTTATAAGTCTTGTAGCAGAATATCCAGGAGAGATTGACGATATTGATGGTGATTCTTCTTTCCAACGAAATCAATTGTACACCTAATATCAGAGAGTTCGTGAATGCTGCTAACGTAGAACTGCTATCCACTTGTTTCTATTGCCAAATTAAATTTTTCAATAGATCTCAAAGTCAGCGGTTGAAGAAAAAAATTATTTGTTTTCAACTGGGAAAAAACGCGTTTTCGGGACTCTTAAGATTGCCGGTCTTGTCCAGAAAACATGCATTATCTGTACTAATTAAATAACTTTTATGATTTCTGTTACAGAGCACTACTTCCAGAAACTTTTTCCTCTGTACTTGCTTTTCCTTCATCAACATCAATCGTGATCACCGCTAATGGCACCTTCGTACATATATGTTCATAAGACTTTTATGCTGCTATTCTCATAACTCGATACTGACCCATATAAAGAATCGGAGTTGGCTAGTGGGTTTAATTGAGTTCCATCGATTATCTGATTGCGAACAACGTTCAGCGCGGCCCTTATCTCAAATGGGGGATCAGACTTGGACAGACTTTCATTACGTATCCTCTACGCTGGAAGGTGGCACAAGTTTCAACTTTTTGAGGAATGTCGTTCGTGGGAAAACGTCAGCTATTCAATGGAACCCATATACAATAAAGTGCACAAACACATGCCTAATTCGTAGACAAGAAAAAACGATGGCTACCGTCGAAACTCAGACATGCCCAACGATTATTTTCGTATTGTAAGTACGTCAGTGGAATGTAGGGATGAATTTTTAATGTGATAGATTATGACTAACAATCTGAAACGCCAGAAACTAGTTTTTTATCAGGGAGTAGAAGTTTCGTAATGGGCATTCCTTCTACTAGTGGTGTTGGTTTATTATCTGAATTATGGTATGGTTATTATTATCACTTATTTCCTATCTCGATCTGATTGTTCCAATGAGCCATTCATGTGGATCGAAACAAGCAATTATTTACTCTACCATAAACCTCGATACAGTACTATTAAAAAGGTTTACAGTCTTGGATTGAGAAACAGTCGTTTGGAATCAATTTCGAACGGAATATTTGGCTAATCGGAATATTCTACTTATTTCATTTTTCACATTTGGGAACCATGCTGAACGAAATAGAAGAAACAGTAACAGTTCACTGTATGATGGAAAGTACCTCGAAAGTTCTGTCTACCTCAAAATGAAATTTACTCTACTAGAAGAAAACAGTATGTACGCGAATATTTCATACAGAAGAAAATATAATAGAAGCAATTGAATATAATTCTGTTTGAAAACACATCATTCAAATCATGATCAAAGTGAAATCGATTTCAAAGCTCCAATTACTATAATGAATATTTTGCGACCAACGTGAACAATGAACTCAAATATTTCCATCATAATTGCCCTTTCATTCCATTATTTCACAATAATTTCCAAAGCGAACGACAATCTGAACTTCATTAACAATTTTCGAACATTATCGACAAATTAATTATCGACTGAACGCGTTGCCACTTTTCAGTTCGGTTTCGACTGTTTGATGTATAATAAATTCATACCATTTGCACGAAATATTTTTTCACTATTGAAAATTGAAAAACTGTTATTTTTTCTCATATTGTTTTGAATGATCGGAACTCGTTAAATCAATCGAAATTTGAAAACATGTTTGCATCAAATGTATGGAATAATTAATTTTGATATTTGGCATATATGAATATTTCAATCTATCCCAGGTTAAAAAATCATAATATTCTCATCAATAAAAGTGTCGGTAAAGGTCACTTTTGCAACCTTCCACTGGTAGGTACTTTCCAACCTCCAATTCTTCTTAATTTTGATGGTCATTCTTCAACGACCTGTCAGTTTAGTTTCATGAAACCTATTCTCTGATCTAATGGGGTTTCCTGCACATAGAAGGACTGCCTTCTTCTTGTAAACCCTGAAATAATTATAATGAATTATAAGTACATTTATAATCTAAAGAACTGAATTAAGAGATAAAGATAAAAAACAATTGCATACAAGGAAGTTGAGATGGACGCTTGCTAGGCCAATATGGACGTGGAATACCCGGTTATACTGATCGCGGAAAATGCTGGAAAGGACGCTTCAAGTAGACCCTGAGTTCAAAAGAATTTCAAGAATTCGGTGTAATTAATCTGTATAAATCCAAAACACGTTAATGCAACTGGTGTCAGGAAATATATGGAAGTGAAATGCATTTAGACATTGAAGAGAAAGTGAACAATCATGAGCTAGCAGGACTCCATATCATATTGACAATTTTTTTCAATCTACATGGACATCAGACATATTTTCATCCTTCCCTATCACCCATCCAGTAATGGGCAGGCTGAATAGCGTAAAAACTTCAAAAAAGGTTTTAAGAAAGGCTCTCTCAGGAAAACAAAACACGGATATAAGTTTAATCAGATTTTTATTCGATCGGACACCCTGCATTCCACAACAGGAAAAATTCCCGTAAAAAAATATTATTTGGCAAAAATTTGAGGTGTAGATTCGATTTTTCAATGCCCACTGATTCTGTTGGAGATTTATATACAAACAAAACATGCAACAATTCCATTTTGGAGAAAAAGGTACAATGTCAAGTAAGTTACTCTGAGGGCGGAGCAAAAGATATTAAAGTTGGTGATTCACTTCCCTCTAGAGATTACTACAATCCGATAAGACCTACATGGGTTAAGTGAAAAGTTCTAGATGAACATAGACAAGTTGTATTCGATGTGCAAAATGGGCAATTGAAAACGGCATTCAGATCAAATTTCATCTGTGAATCCCTCGGGATATTCAAATAGCTTTGGACATGAAAACCTCACAGAAACACAAAAAAATGTGATCCTTCGAATTTGGGTCATAATTTGAGGCGTAGGAAAGAGGAAATAACTTCTCTTTTTTTTTAGTTTTTACGAATGTTTGATTAAGTAGTGAATATACAGGTAATGAGGCCAATATCTCATATTTAACGTTCGCAGAATAAAAACGCTCGGATTTTTATTGCAAGGGAGACATCTTTGGCACATATTCTCAACTTTGTCACGTCAAGCCCCTCGGAGGGGTTAGCTCCAACCCTTAAATTTTTAATGGGATAAGGGTGCATGTGATACCGTATTTTGAAGGACAACGAATTCTCTTCCCGACTCTCTTTAGTTTTTTTTATTTGATGCAGTAGTTCTCTAGAAATCACTGTTAATATACTAAAGAGTTAACAATGACATTAATTTGTACCAAGTTTCAACTTGAATTGTTAGAACTGTTTCCATGGCAATTGTTTGAGAAAAAACTAAGTTTTTCGAAGCGTTCGATACATAGAAGGGACAAGGATGTTTCAAAAAAATTAAATTGAAATGTGGCAGTATTTTACTTTATATTTCAACAAGTGTTCGAAATATTGGCCCCCTGCTTCCATACAGTAATACAAGGTTTTTTTCAAAACGATTGCGGACGTTCTGAAGCATTACCGGTGTAATATTCCGAAATTCATCAATGATCCGTTGACGTATATCATTTGAATAATCTTGTTGAGTTTCATAGATGATACTCTTCAAGTAACCCACAGAAAAAAAAACAACGGGCCCAAATCTGGTGACCTTGCAGGCCACACCTCTGCTCCTCTTCGGCCTATCCATCTCTCAGGAAAGGTTTCATTTAGATATGACATGTCAAGTCATTCGCACCGTAACGGTCATTATTTTCAAGAATTTCTGTCAAAAGGGGATCGACAGTATCTTCCAACAATTCACGTACATTGGACCTGGTCCTAGATAGAACCCGTACTTTCTACACGATGATAAATACTGATGAAAGTGAAACAAGCGTAACTTCAGATTCACAGCTGATGATTGTTCTAAAGTTGTTTTCTCGAGAACTACTGCATCAAATCAAAAAAATCAAAAGGAGTCGAAAGGAAAATTCGATGACTTACAAAACGTACTATTACATGCAACCTATTCCCATTGAAGATTCAAGGGTTGGAGCTAACCCTTCCGAGAAGCTTGAAATGAAAGTTGGGAGTATGCACGAAAGATGTCTGTCCCCCTTGCAATAAAAATCAACGGGTCCGAGCGTTTTCTTTTCTGCGAACAATAAATTTGAAATATCGGCCTTGTTTCGTCATCGTTGGGCCATCCTGTATGTCAGTTACAAATATTTGTATTAATTTTAGTGAGATGCTTAGTTGAACTAGATTAATTTATACGAAAAAAATAACATGAACTCGTAGGTGTATATTGTAATACTGATATATTACTTATACTGAAATGAGGAGAAAAATATGTAATGAATTGTTGTTGAACATTTCAGTGATTTAGCGCCTGGTACGGCACATCGACTACCGTCTTTTTTAGGAGTTTTTTAGTCGATCCTTCGTGCGTCCAAACGGTATTTTTTTATTGTAGAATTATGGAAAAATAAACCAGTTCATAATAGGAATTCGAGGGCTATTTATCAAATACAATATTTTACCTTCAAAATTTCAAAAAAAAATCCAAATATGAATCGGACAAAAATCATAAATGATTCGAGGACATGCCGAAGCATGGTCTAGGCAAAAATCCTATATTTTTTTCGTCAGCTGGTGCGATAGGAACCGTCATTATCCCACAGCGATAACACCTACCGAAAGGCCAATGTAGTGAAATACGTTGTGATATTCGGTTTGCAATTCACCACAGCCGGCACCCGCAGACATCGAACTTCACTCGGTTTTTTCAGCCGGGACCCTTGACGCAGAAAACGCTGCCTGGCTCTTCGGGAGGTAACCAAAAAAGAATAGCGCCGTTCCCACATGGTTTTAATAGTATACCGATCACGATTCCAGATTTGCATAATGGGGTTTTGTTAGGCGATATGGCGCACTTTTTCGGGGAGTGAGACCGTCCAGAAAGACGCCGATGGAAAGTGTTAGACGAAACCGGGGATTTCTCCCCCAATACGGTTTGGAGGTAATGGATTGGATGTTGTTTTCGCATTATCGGTTTCATTCAACGAGTCTCTATTCACAGATTCATTTCAAAGCACGGGAAAAAATCAACATGCAATTCATAACACGAATCGTGGGCCAATTTTTTTCATCTACGCAGTAGGTTTACACGAACATATTTCAAAAGCAATGTCCTGTCCTGTCTTGGATTATGCTGTGATCCTTGTGCATTACCACGTCATCCCTTTCGTTAAACCTCAAAATTTGAAAATGAAATTGGGATCTGGCGGATCTTCTCATACCAACCTACTGACTAGGTACTCATATATGTCGGGCGGGATGGACAGATATTTCTGGATTAATTCCTACAGGCTTTTTCCGAAATGGAAAGTAACTGAAAGTAAAATGAATCGTTGTTGGCAAAAAAAATACATGATGCAATGTATTCCAAGTAAAACCCATTATAGAAGCCTTTTTACAGGCTGCCCTGCACTTGTTACCCATGAAATTTCGCTATAAGTACAAACATCTTGACGGTATACTATTTGCAATGATACACGGTGTATTGCGGGAAAATTTAATTAAAAGCAACTCTTCACATTACAACTTGAATGAATTTCATCGTTAGATTGACGAGAATGTATGGAGCATACTCTTTGGCAGTATTCAGTGTGTTTTACCAGAAGGAAATTCTGAAAAATTTGCGACGAAAAGTGTTAGTCATTCGGTCTGATATACTATAGACTATTTCACGAACAAGCTTCATTCCACTGAGATGAAATAGTACTGTTCTATATGTGAATCCACTTTACGTTATTCTCTACGCTGAGTACATTCAAAGTATCTCTTAGAATTTCTTCACTGAAAATTATTTTCACACGGTGAAAGTGTCGAGTTACTTTACTGTCAGATTTTTTTATTAGATTCACACTTCTTGTGTTTTTTGTGTTTCTATGTTGACGAACCCAATTATTGTTCAATGGGAAATAGATGGTTTTATATTGCAAATCTCCAAAACAGTTCAAAAGATTCAAGTGCAAAGTTGAGCTACTTGTTGAATCACCGACAGGATGAATTGCTGAACACGATCTGATAAGCGATAAGAATTAAACTATTTATGTTAAGTTGATACTTTGTCTAGGCATGAATTACCCTGATACTAAGCCGATAAGTCCGGACATCATGGAAAAAAGTGAAATATGTAGGTAGGTGAGGCATACAATTTTTTTTCATGGGAGCTTCTGGTCTCCAGTCGGACCACAACACAATATTTCAAAAACTACCAGATGCATGTGTGGCGTCAAATCCCACATTGATACAAGTGAACTGAGTTACATGTCCGAAATGACATCGAAAAATAATGCTTGATGTCCGAGAAACCTTGTGAGAGGCATTGGATAAGAAAAGAAAAAGTCATTTCAATATGAACAGGTGTATTTACGAGTAAGTGTTCGACCTAGCTCGGAGTTTTTTTGCGCAAGTAAAGAGTCTATCAAAAGCATGGTCATTAAAATCAGAAAAATTCACAGAGGTTTGCAGAATACTTTCAAAAAGTTAGTATTAATGTTCTCCTCCTGAAGATGGTAACCTTATTAGCAAAATTCGAGTCGGGTGCAAGTGATTTAAGTTTAGTGTAAGGGAATGTTTTATTGCCAAATATGGACACACTAGTTCAAGACAAATCAGACCTGTTCTTCATGGATTGCTAGCTAAAGAAATTCACAACACAAAATAAAAAATATTTCCAGTGAAAAAAGAAATGCTGATATCTATCCGAAATAATTATCATCTTCCCGTCAGATGACTTGATTCTTTCTCTATTAAGGCCCATTTTATACATCTCGGTTTCAGTAGTAAATCCTTGAATAGCACTTAGTTCCACACTCTTCGAATTAAGTGGTTATTGATCATATATTGCTCGGGTAACATTTTTGAGATTGAAGGCAAGGCTGAAATAGATTTAGTTATTCAAAATGTTTCTGGAGAGACGTCTGAAATCAACTTGGTTATCGAATGAAATAAGAATCAGGGTTAAAACAGAGATATATAAATTGGCCCTTATCAATTTGAATATTTCCTTAGCAATGGAAAAGCAATGGAAAGGATCCTGATATTAATAACAATACAATCTCGGTACATTTTTCAAATCAGGTGCTTTTCTATAATGAATTTTGACGAATTTTGAAATTTATCAAAATCGCACCTCCTGATTATTCATTGAGCAGAATTCCAGTCGCCCTTCCTGATGATTTCTCGAGCAGAATTCCTATCGCTCGTCACTATTTATTTCATTCTTTTGATCTTGCATTATTATCGCCACACAGCATCGACCGAAAATGATGAAAAGCGACGATGACGATATTTGTTCAATAAATCACCCGCTGTTCGATCATTTGAAAGATGAAACGCTGATGCTGGAGTGCAAGTAAACGTCGACGTCCCGACGCCCTTCGAGGCGCCAGCCGTCTTCATTGCAAATCATCGCCAAAGACGAGCGTGATGTTCGTCTCAAAGAGCACCGAGGGGCTTAACGTGTCGGCAAAACCCCAAATCACGCCTGATTCCAGAACACTCTCGGAGAAAAGGAATAAGAATCTCTGCATGGAATTACAATATGTGAATTTTCCGTTTGTCAGACACGCTTCAGAGGCGCCCCGGCGCTAGACACCGCTCTGAATATTGCTTTTCGGAGTATTTATTTCCTGTTAGGAATTTGAACTCTGGCTGGCGATGGAGAAAGGAATTGGAAAATATTCGATGTTGTCTCAGAACTATCGTTGAGTCAGAATTACAATATACATTCCCTCCATATATGTCATATAAACATACCAGCTATTGCTCGGCATACGTTACAATAGTACATGTGTTCTAGCTCCATATTGAACTATTTTCAGTTGTTTCAATAATTCAGACAACTGGCTAACAGTGAAATAAATATATCCAAACGATGTTTGGTTTTGCTTTTCTTTGTTTCACCCTTTCAGATGATTGAGCATGTGAACAACAATTCACCGAAGTCTCAGCGCAATCGGATGAATCGTTTAGTTCAAATATTCTCATTTAGTTTTCGATTTTATAAGTAGATAGGTATCACGTAAACTATCTCCAAAATGGTCAATTAAATGAAATACAACAGGGGAATTGTATTTGAATATGCTGGCAACTACTGTTGATCCTCTAATCACCGAAATCGTCGGAGTGAATCCTAATGAATTTGATATGGATATTATTATTTCATCAAGATGGAGCAAGCACCACCACATAACTACAGACAAGCAAGGAACTATTTGGATAATACTTTCCATGGTCGTTGGATTGGCCATCGAAGTACTACGGAATAGCCAGCCCGCTTGCCAGATTTTACACCTTCAGACCATTTCCAGCATCATCTGAACTAAACTATGCTTATTTACTCAAATTATTAAATGCCTCGCCATTTTGTAGTAGGTAGAGATATTGACTTCATATTCTATTCGTCAGGAGCTTCGAAATGATTATCACAAGACCCTCCTTTCAATTTCATTTTTTTTCTCAGATGGCGCCCATTAGCCATCTTAAAATTTTTATGTGGCAATTTTACTCCAAAATATAGTTTCAATTTCTTGAGTTGACCCGTTCAAAAAATAACAGGGGGGAACTTATGATTGGGTGAATTATTCCCTTCTAAATTACGGCCCTGAAAATTGGTTGACTGAGTTAAATAAAAACACAATAGCAACTTTCATGTCTCCCTATGTACCGTAGAGTTTTTCGAGAGTTTTTTTTTAATTTTCAGGTACCTATTCATATTTTTTCACATTTGCAATGCCCTGAGCGTTTTCTACAATGAACTTTCAATAGCAATACCTTGTATGATTATTTGAAACATATCTACAACAAAAATAGATTATATGTGTTTTGATAAGAAGAAAAAGATAAAATAGCAAAAATATCTAACGAACCCTATAATTGTAATTGAAATTGACAAGAAGTAATTTATATATAAACAAAAAATTAATGGCACAATATAAATGTTCGAATTGGAGTCCTTCCATTTCGACACATTTTTGAACTCGTTTTTTCGTATCATTTATTGCCCTTTATACACTTCTTTGCTGCATTTTTGCGAAAGCATTCAAAAATATCTCTCTGCCAGCCTAAATCCTATTTTTCAATGTTCCCCATAGATAATAATAGGAATATTGAAATCTGGTGATCTTGCAAACCATTTCATTGGTACATTATTTGCTATCCATCTGTGAACAGGTCAAATGGAATCAATACCCACGTATTTCATAAATTATGGTAAGAGAACTTCAGCAGAAATAGAGGAAGGTATTGTTGTAAAAGTTTTTTTTTTAATTTTAATGATATCTCAATAATATCACTGAATTTTAGATTAATGAATATTCATGGAAATCATCGGTACAACTTGCAGATGAATTACCAATAGGTAGGTTGAATGGAATCAGGTTTCAACATGATGGAACTCGTCCACATTGTACAAGAGAAGTTAATCAGTTTCTGAATACCACATTCAACAACAGATGGATAGCAAATAATGGGCCAATAAGATGGCCAGCAAGATCACCAGATCTTACTATTTTGGACTATTTTCTATGGGGCACATTGAGAAATAGGATATACGCTGGCACAGAGATAGAAAATGTGGAATACCTGAGATTGAGGGTTTTGAATGCTTTCGCAACAATACAGCAAAGAAGTGTATATGGAAGGACTCCAATTCAAATCATTTCTTTCTCTTCTTATCAAAATACATATAATCTATTTTTGTTGTGGATATATTTCAGATAATTATAAAAGATATTGCTTTTCGAAGTTCATTGTAGAAAACGCTCAGGGCAATGGAAATGTGAAAAAATATGCATAGGTGTTTAGAATTAAAAAAAATTCTCGAAAAACTATTACGGTACATAGGGAGACGGGAGTGTTGCTATTGTGTTTTTATTCAACTCAGTCAACCAATTTCCAGGGCCGTTATTTAGAAGGGATTAATTTACCCAATTATAATCAAATATTTCCGAAACATCAACGAATATAAAATTTAATTTAATTTCTCAGTATGAAGTGAACGTTGACGATCCAAAAACTACAACAAGAAATTCAGGTCCGTATTTAAAAATTCAAAGATGGGGGTGGCTCAAGTCAGATGACACTCTGTATAAAGGATTCATGGACATATTCTGATAGCCCACTTCAAGTGCCAATAGCAATATGTTTGCGAATGAAGGAGATAGGCGAAGAGAAAATTTGAGATTTTTTGTTTTCTCCTGTATCTAGAACCAAAAGAGCTGTAACGAACAAATTTCTGTATTCCGATGAACGGAATGGCGTTTTGAATGAAAGCATGGAAAGAAGTCGGAAACTGACCAGCGGCTGGCTGAGACTTTTCCTGTCTTCAATTCTGATACGCAGAATGACAATCCAAATGAAAGAATCGTAAGTTGGGAACCGCCAAGAAGTCGACCAAGTTGTTTTCCTACCTCTTCCTCATCTGAGTGAACAACTGGTCTCTCTCTCCAACTCAAAAGTATTGTCACGAATGTCCCAGCGCCGGCCCTGACGAGATCGAAAACGCAGATGAGGGGTCGCGTCGTAGCGAACGTCAATTTCCAGGAACTGTTGATTGCCGTGGAGAATTCGATAGACATCATCGAGGCTCTTCGCGAAGATTCTTCATAGGCGTACGGAGGTATATAAGCAGAGGGGAGAGTTATTGAGAGCTAAGTGGAGCAGAGTTTATTCGAGAGGCAGAGTTTTTATAAGAAACTTCATCAGAATTTTCAGTACAGAGAGTTTTAATACCGAGCGTTGGAAAGTTAGCGGAGTAATTTGAGCGATTGTATTGTATTGTGTTGTGATAGAAAGTTTTAATAAAATAAGTGAAGTGTAGTTTGGGGATTTAATCAACGAACCCAAGGAGATATCGTAACAGTATATTGAAAATAAGCACTTTTTGGAATCAATCTGAATTTGTTTTTTCCTGCAGCTACATGACTCGTAATGTCGTGGAACAGGAACTAGATGTTCACCGAGCCATCGATACCATCACCGATCAGCCCTGATCAGAATTCGAACCGGCGCGGCGTGCCCCCGGCCGCATATTTCAACCGGTGGTCGCTCCCACACCATCCGCTCGATGTATAGGTAGGTACGCGTATATTACCGAGTTAATTAGAATAGTAGTGAATAACTTAGCGAGGCGACATACGTACGAACGCTGGCGTTAAATTAGTCGGACCCTTAATCCGATTCGATTAAGCTGGCGCACGAATTAAAAGCGGCCGCATAATGGGCTAGACGATATCTTCTGTACGTCGCAAGGAGTTAGGAGTTGCGCCAGGAAGGATTACCCAGACGCGGAGTTGCTCGCAAGGCGGAAAAATTGAAAACGAAAGGAGGATTTGCTCGGAAGTAACAATGGAGTTTCTAGAGCAGTTGTGATGTTGGTATCTCCCGGATGAAATCATTAATGAATAAGCTTTCAGCGAGGATCATTGAATTCGAGGAAAGCAGTGTATTCAGTCAGAAGACATAAGTCTGTTAGGATGTAGGTCGGTCAGAATTTCAATCTCTCCTTCATGAATGTATAACACGTTTATACTAAAATCTCTTTTGAATTGTTCTTCTTGTGATGAGTCTGTTCTTTGTCGGTAAAACTCCCGCAAACTATAATCTCTTGTTCGAAGAACGCAGGGGTAAATGAGTTTATCTGAAGGTAGACGCCGTTTTGGAACACATGAACTGGAAATACATTATCATTTATTTTCTGCATCTACACCCGTACTCTAATAATACACTTATATGCCCACAACCCGTTTAATAATGAAACCCATAACGAAACAGATTTTTCATAACGATACAGATTTTCAACCGATAGAAACCCATCACTTTTCAATCAAGCATGATTTGCATGCTCTGCATTTGACGTTTGTCAAGTCAAAATCGGTATGGGTATTGAATTTTTGAAGAATATAGCCAAACTTCGATAATCATAACTAAATGTCTGATACCAGCGAAAAAATACAGTTAGAATGAATAACTTTTTCATTTGACAAATGCATGATTCATTTCTTTATTTTCTCACTCGCTTTCTGAGCTCTCCGCAGCCAATCGGTATAAGGCGCTGCGATTATATATAAGCTAGTTGGAGTAGTTGGAAGAGACATGGGTTCGATTCCGGCCTGGAGTAATCTTTTCATTTTTTTCATTTCTCATTGTTTCATTTCTCGAAGTAATACCATTAATTACAATTTTGTAGAATTTTTTAATAAATATAATATTTGAGGTTCTTCCCTATTCATCGGGTCTAGATAAAATGATTGTTACATAATATATAATATACTATTATTATAAAGTGAACCTCAATATAGCAACCCCGAAATGTATCTCACGAAGTCGTTATCGGTTATAATTGCACGAGTGCATAAAAATTACCGATAATTTTGCAAGAAAGCGTGATATCTAAAAATTGCAAATTTATTTTTATATTTTGGCGAAAGTGCCCGAGTCTTTTACTTTTATTCATTCTAACTGTATTGGATTCTTTGGTTTGGCGAATTGTGACCGTATTCGCATTTAACATTCAGTATGGAAATCCAATGAAAACATATTTACTCGCTACACTCCGATGGAAAAACAATATATGTTTTGTTATCGGGGAGTACTCGTTAAGGGTAAACACTGTCTTGTTAAGCTTTCCGAAACACCAATTCTCTTCATGAGAACTGTGATATCAACATTAAATATAGATGAAGGTTCCAATTCAAAACTTTCATTTTGATGTTCCATGAAACAGTGTTTTGTAGTAAGTGATTCTTCTTCTGCAAATTCACACAAACTCTCGAAAGATTGAAATTTTCAACAGAGCGAAAAAATAATTACAGACTATTTTCACAAACATCAAATTCAGCTTGCACAAGAAATGATAGAAGGTTCACAGGATCAAGATGAAACTTAGATAAACTAAAATCCATAACGTCTCTATAGTGATGATAGTAAAGGTCTTCCAGAGAATCCTCTAAGCGACATTCATAAACAAACAGATCTTTTCCATCAGTAGTTTTCAAAAATCCCGAAAAATCCTCTTTGAATCATCAACAGCAAGGTAGTGCAAGCGCTGCGAAACATTCCGTATGCAAAAACCGATGACCTCATTCTGATTGATGATTTGAGTTGAGAAAGACTTAATTAATGATATTGTGGAGGTTACCGGACGGAATTATGGTCCAGTTTTTTTTTCGGTCCTATAATAGCGCTTCCATCGCTGTAGCTGCGAAAAAAAATTGTTATTGACTATAAACACCTGGTTTAGGTAAGGTATAGAAAAAAACGGCATGATCTAATTCAATACAAATTTAATAAAAAAAGTGGTTTACCTATTAATAAGTAGTGAAAAATTCATTCAGGTAAGTTTTGACAATTATTGCCGATGCATTTGCAAAGGAAAATACAATTGATTTCGCTTTTTCTACAAGTGCAAAACATTGTCAGGCATTCAGCATTATATTTGAAAAGCCTGATCAAAGAATTTGTCATAGGTGGTTTTGCCATTTGCACCGGGTACAACTTTCCATCTCGTCTTTCATAACCGAATTGAAATTAGTTAGGAGGCCCATGTATTGCAGCCCTTAAGCAATGTAAATACAAAACATCAAAAGTTCTAATAATTTCAGATACATTTGAATTGAATTCCAGCTCAAAAGAGATTTTTTGGCCGATCCTTCAAACCAAATCCCTCAAAAACTACTATTCGATAGCTTATGCCAAAAGTGGATGTTGAGTACGAAAACATCGGAATCTGCACAATTTATGAAAACTTGTTCAATTCATCCACGAACAGCAACAAAAATATGGCTGAAAATCCTTCAATCTGCTTCTAGGTGATTGGACTTCAAATCTAACAATTCAGAAGACCAATTACCTTGGAGCTTGAAGATTTTTTGAAGTCTTCATATCCACCGGTAATGGCCAGCTGGGATTCTGGTTGAAGGACTTGACATAAATATTTGTAGTCAGTTTCAGTTAGTTTCGGTTTAGCAGTGTCTGGGGTGTTCTTTTTTTTTAAGATTTATTCAACGTCGGCCTGTTTTCCCTACCAAGGCCAAACATCGACTCCGGTGACCACATTTCCCCCAACCAGAAATTTTGCCGAACACTCTGGTATTCAAACCAGAGGTAGGGATCTTTTACAAGTCCAACAACCATGGACTCAGGACCGCCGACTTTACGTCTCCTCCGAAGGACAACAATTCCTCAATATATCTTGTGTTCATTGATATATTGCCTGCGAGTTATGATATAATACTTTGATGCAGTTTTATGAGCTTTCGACGCGGTCTTTCCCTGCTGCTTAGCTTCAGATATCGAATGACTAGTCAACATGGAGAGCTAGGCCATGCCCGTGAGGTATTCTTTTCATCATTCTTTTGTTGATTAACTATCTTGATTGTAACGGTCATAGAATCTTCGCCACTTAATGTCCCCTTGATAGTCATTGTCACAGTGTCTAAGATTTTTCAACAGTGCAGGATATGTTTCGATTTAGTTAGGTAAATGGTGAATGAATTCGGCTAAAGCTGTATGTTGCGGTGTCTCTCTGTTCGTTACACTAATATATATATCACTAAACACCGCTAATGCTTCATGGAGTGTATTGCCTGACAATTTTAGATTTTGATTGCTAAATGAGGCTTGTATGGAAGTCTTCTATTTCGGCGTGAATGTGCATTTTTTCGCGGCATTCTCTATAAGAATTTCATCACACAACTTGTCCTCTGGTATAAGTTCAGTAGTGGATAGTTCCTTCCGTAATTCCTTAGCACACATGACGATTTTGCTAGCCGACGTACACGTTCAGCTATTTCCTTAATGAACTTCCTGCCATGAAAACCAAAGAAGATTGCTTCCTCTCAGTAAGATATGAGAATAAAACCTTGTCATCAAATTTATCGATCAGCATCACTTTGAGATCACGATTAGAACTACATCCTCTACTTCAGCGAGTACAGTCATGCGTTGAGCCAAGTATGTCAATTCAAAAGCGGTCGTCGAAACACCTTGTTACCGTCCTACCCTTCTGATATAACTTTGTCACAAAAAAGGAATATGGAATACAAAAATAAATATATTCAAATCAGGTACCTCTTTATTATTAGTTTCATACACATAAACAGAAACGGGCGGCACACAATCTGTCTGAATGACAGGCACGCTCGCAGCTAAACCCTAGTGGAGATGGGGTGGCTTTTATACAAAAATAAATAAATCGATATGTCAACTCGGGGGCGCCAGGTAAATTACCAAGCGTACCTACAGTTTACTCCCTATTCTCATTTACCTTAGAATAGCCAAAAAATATATGATTGATATACTCACACAATTGAGTACGACACCCTAAATAAAAAGAAAGAAAAGAAGAAATGGTCTGGAATCTTTCAGAACAAGTAAATATCTGGACAGGAACCAATATATATAGTCTGATATGGAGTATACGGTAATCACCAGCCTAATCGCAGATAGCTTGAACGGTCAATGTACTTATACGACATCCCAATAGATAAACCCTTGAAAAGAAAGAGAGGAGATTGAAGCGTGATTTCACCAAGAAATAGAAGAAGTATACCTTTCCTTCACCCTGTAATGACCACAGATAGTAGGGAAGCCCTACAGAGGTAACTGCATAACCTCGCTTCTGAGGATTGGTCGAATCTTATCGGTATTTCCAGCGTAGAACCTTCACAACGTCCTAAAATATCAGTTGAAGGATATTCACTAAGTTTATGGTAGAATGGCTATTGCATACCTGAAGGAGAAAGGGTTATGACATGGGGCTGTGGCGTTGAATCCCCAATTTGGGTCTGTTTCCAAAAATACCAAAAATCTGCAATTGACTAAATTCGCCAACGAAACGGAAACTTATTGTACCAGGAATTATAATTCCTCAATGGAGGATGATTTCAAAATCTTCAACTACAAAATTCCGGTACTAGCCAAAAGCCAAAAGTTCACAAAAATCACTGAGTGTCAAATGTCTCAGAAAAATGACAGAATGCCCAAATCTCTAGGTACTGTCACCACAAGAGCCCTTCCTACCAATGTTGCCAACACAGATATTTTCCTACTCGATTAGGCCAAGTTATGAATGAGTGTCATTGCTAACTAATCCTTGGATATATCTGTTAATACCTAATTTCATACCAAGTATTCAAAAACTAGCAATATACACCAATATTCCCGTAGACGGAACTGACAGGTTCTAGTTGTCGTACAGCGACATCTACTGGAACTGAATTGCACTAACGGATTATCATATTGATTAAGTTGGTTTCACAGAGATCAGATGGCGCGACCTATTAAATGAAGCAATAACGTCAAAGAAATCAAATATCGATTTACAAAATATTCCGAATATTCCATTTCAGTTCAGAACCTAATAAACGGTGCTATAAAAAATCAGTCGCAGTACTGAGTAAATGACTACTTGAGGTAATGTAAAGTTATGGCAACATAATCAACGCTGATTGATACAGTAAATATGGGACAAACTTAGTTTATCGAAATATCAATGTTACAACCGTCTTTCATATCCGCCATTAATTTGTCAGAAGCAGCCAGTAACTGGTTTTGTGATATTTGTTGTTGGTCGACCTTCCGTTACTAGAAGATATTGGTAATGAAACGTAATTTTTTTAACACGACGTATGATATTGGAAGTTTCTGCGAACAAATCTTCCGGTGTTTCGTATAACAATTTTTTGTGAAAATTTCATAGTATTATCGACGCATTGAAAAACAGCAAAGCTGCTGAAATTTCAGTAAGAAGATGACTTTTTTTATTTTGGTTTTCGTCGTATACCACAAATGAAACATCATGAGTCACTCGACGAATCGCTGTTGCTTCTTTTTGATTTGCAGGTCAGTTGATGATCCAGCTAGGGTTCTTCATCAGCATTCGGATCAAACAACTTCTCAAATTTGTCTGAAATTTCGTCTTTGCGTCGATTTGCTGCATTTCAATAGTTTCTTTCGGTTCATTCACCAGTTCAGCATGATTTTTCGTTCGCCTTTTTTTTAATCTAATAATTGTAGCGATATTTATTCACTTTAAAGAAAGTTATCACAAAATTCGAAGCACTGCTATTTTGAATATTGGAAAATGTATCTGTTATAATAATGGATGAAGTTCAGCTATAATTGAAGTCACAAAAACTGTTGAGAAAAGCGCGGCCCGCTCCAAAACTCGAGAGAAGGTATGTGACGCTGGGAAGGAGATTTATAATAAAACTGACGACGGGCTTTTCTGGCAACTTTCAGTTCCAGGTTTGAAAGGATCTTGCAAAAACATTCCAGTCGAGAAGTAGCGGTCAATGGTTTTTGCATTCTATACAACATTTTTTTTCACAACTACAGCGATGGAATCGAAAACTCCTATCATAGGGCCGAAAAAAAAAACTGGACCATAATTCCGTCCGGCAACCTCCAAATTATTATTCATCAAGTCTTCCTCAACTCAAATCATCAATCAGAATGAGGTCATCGGTTTTTTCAAACGGAATGTTTCGCAGCGCCCGCTCTATCGGATGACGTACGTGCTGTTTCCAGATATGATGTACACTTAAGATGTCTAGAAGGATGGTGTACCGAGTTATACCTGGGCATGTTTGGGGTAAACTTGGCGACACATGCCTACTATGATAATAAGCATCATGACCCCTTGACATCAAATCAGTTCAGATGGCGTTTGCAACGAAAAGAGTTACGAATTTCCTAGGAAATGTATAAACGGCCGACCTGACGGCTGGCTATACTTTTACTTTTGGACGCTGACTGATCAACAACCTATATTATTTGTTCAGAATACTGGCCAAATTCCCTGTAATTGTGTAGATTTTGCTCATTTTGTTGACTGCTCGAATCGAAGAATATAGTTTGTCGATCGATCGGTTGACTATGCACTTCCAATTAGCGTCAACTAGCGATGAATTTGAGAAACACACCACGATACGTAAAAATGACACTAATGACAGATAAGTGTCGCCATAAAATTCTAAACAATATCGCATCAGTCCCAGCACCATCCTTCTAGACATCTTATGTACACTGCACCCATGTCAAACTCAAAGTCAGTGGTGACCAAAAAGAAGGCAAACTAATGGAAATCTTGATGAAAAAAGCATTATCATAGGACAACTGTATTCATCAATTTTTCAAAAAAAAAACCTAAATAAATACAAACATGAATTCTTTTTGCCAGATACTCGACATCTTTCGTCTTTTTAAAGTAACGTTTAACAACAGCTCAAGCTGACACTTTACCATTTCATCATAAATCTGTTTTTTCTCATGATACGAATGTATACTTGGTTGATTGTGATGTTTGAAGACATTTTTTATTATTATTATATTCGATTTAATCTATTTGTGTGTGTGGCGTGAATTTATCGGCGGAAAATACTTTTAGAACTGCGTCCAAGTACGCTTCCGTTAATCGCGATCTCACAGGACATTTGATTCCTCTCAAGGAAAATAATTGTTCACACTTATGGGTACTTCCGAACATTGACAAGATTCTTCATTCCAATTCTCTTTTCTCTTGGTATTGAACAGAAAAGTATTTATGAAATCAGAAAGACAGGCCGATTCGATCGGTCGCCGTCGAGATATTTGTGTGTGCACGTTTTTTCCACAGGAAAATTCTCAGTGGGCCACATTTTTGACATCGCTTATGTACAGTGATTCCATTAGTAAAAATGGAAGATGTTAATATATCGCAGGATTGCTGTCCACCACAATACCAGTCCAAAAAATACAAGCGTAAGACCGAAATTGGATAGGGTGCTTGACAATATACAAAATGTACTCCTGTCAACAGGATATACTTCAGAAAAATGTAGACATCCCTAAATGAAGAAATGGTATGATCCATTATTTTAAATATATATTATTCATAAGAGGCATATTCAAATACCAGTTTTGAAAACTTCAAACTTCGATGAACAAAGATCATTACAGTAATCTCCTAGGTTTAGTTGTCAATCTACTGATATTTTCACGAAGTGCGCCGCTGTATCAAATGGTCATCTTTGGTGAATAATAAATATCGGCAAATAAAATAGAAATGAATCTCCATGGAATTTTTATATAACATTGCTTCTTCACAGTAGAAATATTTCCTTTTATTTAAAAAAAATCATGAAACTCGATTCGAGAAAAACAAAAACCTTAGGAAAAATCCCATCTACTCCACCCTATACCCAAACCCTTATCTGCTGCCACACGCCAGCACTCCAGATACATAAAACTTGCAAAACCCAAATCGGCAAAGTACCTATACATATCCTTTGTGTCCCATTTTCTGTATCTCCTCCCATAAATCCCGTCTCCTTCCGTATATATTTCGCGGCAGTTTTTGTCACAAGAATGAAGAGGGCTATAAATTTTTGACGTATGCCATACAGGGATTATGTTTTATGGTGTATTTTAAAAAAAACTTTGATCCCTTTTCCGGACCATCCCCGAACGATATGAGGAATGATACTGTTTCGACATTTTCGGATAGGCTATCTACCGGAAAAAGATACGTTTCTTGGTATGGGTTAGTCAAGAGGTCAGTGTTCATTTTCGTACCAAAGCAATGCCTCAGTGGGTTGAAAGCGGATTCAAAATTCTGGTTCCATATGCAATAAAAATTATTTTTATGTAGATCGCCATTGGTAGGGAGTCGATCGAAAAGTGACTTTTCACATCAATAATCGTATTAACGAAGCCACAGAGACAAGCTAGTTATGTCACAAACCATTTGGGATATTTAAAAATGTAACAGCTGCCTTCCCGAGTGGAATTTGGGAACTTAAGATCAACAACCACCGAAGGAGTCGATGGCGAAATTTAGTTCCAGTTGAGAGTGGAGTTTGTGGTGTCAATTAACAGTGAAGTTTTGAACTTATTTCGTTGAAATAGTTTTCTGTGAATGAATTATTAGCTGTATTTTATACGAATAATCGATGAAGACCCGAAAATGCCGAGTTTTTTTTGCAAAATAGCCCAGAAATTTTCAAAATTGGATGAAGTGAATCGAATCGCCAAACTATTAAAATCTCTCTCGGAAACAAATTCCCAACCAATATTTTCTGTTGGATGTTGGATGTACATTTTTGGGATCACGATGTCGCGCATTAAAAGAGGACACATTTCTTTCGCTCAAAATTTCAGGCGAGTCAAAGAAAATTATGGATTCTTCTGAACTGCATCATTCAAAATGAATCGTCATACGGTTTGTAACGTCATATATTACGAAAAAACTGCTATTTGCACAAGAGATGTAATGTTACTTTGGTGGCGAGAATGACTTTCATTATTGGTTGGTTGGTATCGACGATAATAACCCGACGACAATAAAGATGTCTGCATTTTCAGTTTGTACAGTTTCCACCAATCCATCTCGCAATCCATCCAATATTTTCTGTTATCTGTGGATCTACCAAATAATCATGTAACAACAGACACTGCAATAACTGTCCTGCCTGTCAATCACATTTTTGTAATGCAAGATTCACCAGCAAGTTAATATCATCATACCAAATATCCATGTACTCACATATACGCAGAAATATCAATAATATTCAATCAAATCCCAAAGTTTTATTATCTTTGGCCTCAGGTATAGCACTGAAGATGGCTTAATAGCCGAAAGCGCTCTGCGATTTTTAAATAAATTTTTTACACGAAATACGACTTTCTCTGATTCAAGTTTTCTTGCCTGTATCCTACTTGAAAAACGGCAGGAGTATTATTGTCCTGAGTATTTGAATCACCTTGATTTTTCATGAAGTTTATAATGCCGTGCCTCATTTTAATATTTGGCAAGTTATTGTAAATTGATAATTGTGTCTGGCGTTAGCAAAGTATTAAGTTGGAAATGTGAATGAAAATCTGAAGAAAGTGAATGATGGTAAATGATGCATTCTGGCTGCGATTACGTAGGTCTAAGCAGTTGTGTGTAGTGTTGGTTGTCTACATACCAATCCAGGCATAGCGACTCGACAGTACTGTAAGTTTTTTGGGTTTTCCTACTGGCGAGATGGCAAATACTAAGAAAAAAAATGAGTGAGACGCCCCGAAGCTCAAAGACAGCCAAGAACGCTGGTCGTCCCTACCCCGCACAGGGCCTTCTGGGCGCACTGGTGATAGTATTCAATAAGAGAAACAAATAATTGAAAGAAACAAAATGATAATTGTTCCAGGACTATCAATTGTATGAATAATCAATCTACCATAATGATAGGGATATAAAGATCGATCAAACTAGGGCATTTCCTAAGATGCGCAACTCGCGAAACACTCCATTAAAATATAATCAAGTCAAAACGAGTTAGTCCCCCATTCGTTTGGGGCAAATTCAGATTCAGCTCCCTGCCTATAACGACTGCATTTTCAGATGATCGAGAGGGGGTCGCGATCAAATATTCATGTTTTTGTGATCATATGTGCCGGTTCGGAGTGCTTTCGGATGACACTTTTTATGTAAAGTATATACCGGGCTCTCCTTCGAAAGCATTCTTTTCGTTTTTGTTTCGAAATAGATTCGACAAACTGACGATGTATGCTTTATGTATCGGTTAACCGAAGCCAAGCAAACATACATTATCGTTTCCATAACATTGCAGTTGATTCGAACCTCGCAGTACACAATCTCGGAGGTTTTTTCGGTGAAGGAGATCATGATGCTGATAAACAGCTATACAAACTCCAAATTCAGTTATTTGCACCAAAAGATTCATTCGGCCAATTTTGATCACGGAACTGACTACACTCGAAAAGAAGAAAAACATAGTGTGAACTGGTTCTCTAGAAGTTGATAAGGTTCTGGGGATTTAGATGTTTGGTATCAGACTTGCCTCATGGCTGAAATCAGAAAGGTTCACATAATAAAGACATTGACTCGCAGGAACTGTGAAAAGAAAGATTAGTGTTGAAGGTTTCATATAAGCCATTTTTCGCTTATATTCCACTGAAAAAAAAACTAGGACCCAACCACTTTGATTCCAAGCAGAGATGGAGTCCAACTTAAACATACAGAGGCGCTCCTCGGAGAGAACATCAATGAACTTTCTGACTGTCGACAGTCGTTGGGGAATCATTTTCTTTTTCAAGCAGCGTCTTCAAATTCATAGAGGATTTTTTTTGCAGGGTGCAACCCGAATTCAAGGAGAATTTGAATCTGGGTCAAATAGTGTCGTTACCTGTAGAAGATAATCGATATCTGCTAGATTTGACATGAGCACTTACAGTCAAACTTGGGAAAAGTTGATGAATGCCTTTTCAAATTTCGAATAATCTGCAACCCCCTCCAAGAATCCAAAACTCTGGTATTCAAATTGCATCGACAGTTCAATGTCACAGTTTCGACCCGAAGTAGGTCTCTCCAGTGGCACTACTCAGAACTTGAGGACATTAAGACTCGAAATTTAAATGTTGGAAGTGATGATTTGGAATATATTGTATCCGTAAAGATGGAATTATTTATGAGTGAATAAGATGCTTCTTGAAAATAAACACAAATAGCAGCTCCGATGGGAAATATATACTGTTCTTGGTGAATACAGTTCATTCATTTCGAAATACTTAATACACAAAAAAGTTAGGATTCGGCTGTTTGCTGTATGTTATTATTGATGATTATTGTATGTATCATGCATGATTCATGGAATCTAAAGTTATGAAAATAATTCAGAAGGTATGTGAACTTGAAGATTATTTTATATTCTGAATTATGTCATGTTTTAATGTTATTCTATAGGTGGGTATATTTATGCAACGTTGATGGTTATTGATACACGAGCATTAACCGGGATATGAATCGAGCCGAAGGTTTATGCGAGTGTATCAATATCCATTACATGGGAGTTGCATACACTATTTTATCTGCACCATATCGATGAAGAACTATAAATATTATATTTATATTTGTATCGGACACAATAATAGTAATCAGTCATATTTCTTTGGAGAATTCTACTGAATTGCAATTAATGATATTGCCTCGGAAAATACAACAGTAATAAATGAAGATAAAAGCAAAAATGAAAAAAAGCGAATGCTCGAGACTGGTGTCGAACCCGTAGGTAATATAGTGGTATATATCGAATCTGGAGCCTTAACCCTCTTCACCACGAGACCTTACTGAATCATATCGAAAATAAAGAAACACATGCATTTGTCAAATGAAAAATATATCAATTCTGTACAGTATTTTCTGCTTCCTCCGATATATTTGGAGGAATCGATGCTAAATCTTCTACATCGCTGTATCAGGCATTTTGATAATATGATTATCGAAGTTTAGACATATTCTAAGAAAATTCAATACCAACTGATTTTGACAAACGTCAAATGTACATCATGATTGATTGAAGAATAATGAGTTTCTATTGGTTGAAAATCTGTATCGTAATGAAAAATATTTATCATAATGGATTTCATTATGAAACAGAATATGGGCATATAAATGTATTATAATAAGTAGTACGGGTATAGAGAAATATACAGCGTGACTCACGGTCGATGGTAGGTTAGACGTTCCTTGGAAACGCAAACCATGATTTTTCTAAAAATTGCACCTCTTATATTTCCTTACCTGTTCTATCGATCTGAAACATTTTCAGCATTTCGGCGTTGCCACTTCCATCAAAAAGTCCTAGCAACTTTATATTTTTAAATGGAACACCCCGTATATCAATACATTTTTGGAATCGCTCTAGTATTTTAATACTTTTTTGTTAATAATGTCCTATACCTATCTCTATCTGTTTTCGGGATAAAAAAATAAATTGTGCTAAATATGGTCCAGAACAATGCATAAAAATAAGCCAAAACGTTATCTGTATTGTCCCAATTTGAAGTAACAGGTTTTGGTAATGTTGAAGGCGCTTTTTTGACATTGAGCCATAGTTAAGAAAATTATTCTGTAATCTTACAAACTTCCTCTCGTTCATTGGTGTTGATTCAGGACACATTTGGTTGAAATTTTCAATGATTTGATCACCTTTTTCATGTGTAATAAATAATTTCATAAGAACTTCGGTTGATTAATCGATATTTGCCTTCATTTTGGAAGACGATTTGAAATACCGTCGATAACTATTTTTTATATTTATTCATAACCGAACTGTTATAAGCTTGATAATTCAACTGCTACCTTAATCCAAATTCTAAAAAAAATAATGTTTCTAGAAGAAGACTGTATTCAGAAAACTTGACCATTTAGGTATAGGGATGTGATATATCATCTAGAATCATTTTTCACCGTCTATCAATTTATCGAGTAATATATAGGGGGTTTCATTTGAAGGAATTAACTTTTGACCACTTCTATGCACAATGAAAATGATAGTAATTTTAGCACAACATGTATGATATGGAGTCGATTTCTTGGTGTTATTTGAATATTTCCAGTTTGTCCACACTATTATCAAAATATCAAATTTTCATGAATTGAGAGTACTGATGTACTTAAGTTCAATTGAGGCTATGTTTTCGACCATATTTAGCACAATTTATTTTTTAACCCTAAAACAGATAGAAATGGGTATAGGAGATCACTTACTCAAAAGAGCGATTCCAAAAATTTATTTATATACGGGGTGGGGTATTCCATTAAAAAAAAAGTTGCTAGGACTTTTTGATGGAAGTGGCAACGTCGCAATGCTGAAAATATTTCAGATCGATAAAACAGGTAAGGAAATGTGAGAGATTGAATTTTCAGAAAAATCATGCTTTGCGTTTTCCAGAAAAGTCTAACCTTCCATCGACCGTGAGTCACGCTGTATTAATGAACAAATGAATTATACATCCAATGGGTAGATATTTTTGCTCGAGAATTTTCATGTAGTAAAGAAGAATGGATCTGACACGTTAATGCTTGACGGTATAATGATTAACTGTGTTACAAGATTTTCGATCAATCGCTTTTATAAATCACCGTATATAAATGAACTGTCCTATACTAATACAATAATTTATAGAAATCTTCACTACTTGGTTATCAAAGAAGAGTAAAACATTATTTATTTCATTGTAAGAAACTGTATCGTTTTGTTCAGAGAAAAGGGGATGTGACACCCATTCAACCACATATATTCACAATCGCACACTTACCTTATCTCGCAGCATATCCCTCGTCCTGGTGGCCTGCGTTCTGCTTCGGTGCAACTCGAGCTGCAGTTCCAAACACCTGTCCTGCCAGTTGACCGTGGCAGCGGCCGTATTGTCACTCCCGCTGCCATGACCGCTCGCATCGAGAACGTCGAACGCGGCCAGAGGAAGCGGCAACGCCGAGCCCGCGTCGCGATTTCGTCGGGGTAAGAGTCTGGGCGACGAGGGGGTCGAATGTGACAACCTGGAACGAAAAGTACGTGCTGGTGACTGGAATTAAGCTTTGCAAAAACAATCGGTTAGAACTATAGACACCATTAATATAAGGATATAACGGTGCAGCTAGTACAGTGTATTTTCTCACATATTCAAATGATTATTTGATTGAGAAATACTAGATGATTTTCGAAATTATGAAGGAAAACTGAACTATTCTGTTTATTCGATATGGATTCTCATCGATATCGGTCAGTTCTGTTACACTGGTTGTAATTATTACTATTATAGGGACGGACACACTTGCAGACCGGTCTGCAAGTGTGTCCGTCCCTATAATTGAAAATCAATTCCTCCATTTGTATCGACGAAAGCAAATGCAGGATTTACTTCTGTGAAGAAACCTGCACTGGCACCGGTCGGATATAATTCAATGCCCTTCGTGGTATTAGCCAGGGGAGTAGTTGTTTTCTGACAGGTGCCAGCCGAAACCTACTGTGTAGGTAATTTGAGACTGGCCTGAACAGATTGTTCGAAAGATGATTTAAAAGAAAGTCACACTATTCAAGAGATAAAATTTGTAGGTTGAGTAGTAGTAGAAACTATCATTACAAGGTCATAATCGAAAGGAAAATATTTTCAGTGAGAAATTCAGTGTAAGCCAAGACCAGATTGTATAACACGATTGATCGAAGAATAATGGGTCTATTGGTTGAAAATCCGTATCGTAATAAAAAATCTGTATCATATTGAAACAGATTAAGAAACAGATTATGGACATTTAGGTGTATTATAATAGTAGTAATTCATCATCATCATCATAATTCTGAGTGTATGTATGAAACCTGACAGGTCTTTGACACTTTTCAATTTGTTTGATTTAGTTACAACAACATTGCCAAGAGAGCTCCGAGATCTCAGATCTCACCCATGGCTAAGCCTGAATGGGTTCCAATTTATCCCCTTTCTTAGCTGAAATATTTCTTTTTGATCTTGAAAAACAAATTAATCTTTTCCATAACCATAACAAAATCATATTTTACCATAGATATGTAGATGACATATTAATTTTATTTAATGGCAACTCTACAGAACTCAATGAACTATTGTGTTACATGAACTCCCTTCATTCTGCTATCAAATTCACTATGGAAATAGAGAACAATCAATCTTTAGCCTTCTTGGATCTTTTGATCTCGAAAAACAACCAACATTTTGAATTTTCCATCTATAGAAAACCAACTCATACAGATAATATTATCCACTACCATTCTTTTCATCCTGACACACATAAATTTGCTTCTTTCAATTCTCTTTTCTCTAGACTTTTCTCTATTCCTTTGAACGAAGAGAATTTCACCAAGGACCTGAACATTATCCGGTAAATATGTTATAATAATGCTTATCCTTTCCATATTATTGAAAAAATATACAATCGTCATGTCCTTAGAAACGTTAATTGCAACCTTCGTACCCCCTTGAAATACACCAAATTTAACTCTATTCCCTTTTTAGGAAAACTATCTTACAGTATTAAAAATATTTTCAATAAAGCAGATAATAATTCATGTATCTCATTTAAAACCAACAATTCATTAGGAAAAAACTTCATTAACAATAAAGATAAAATCCCCTTAATGGAAAAATCTGGAGTTTACGAACTGATGTATTCCCATCCTGATTGTGATAGTGTTCATGTTGGACAAACTGGTCGTAATTTTAAAATACGTCTTAAAGAACATATTAGAATGATAGATAAAGATAAAAATCACGATAACACTTTTGAAATTTCAACTAATAATTCCTTTGCTAACCACATTATTAACTCTAACCATTTTTTCAATCCAGAAACAAATTTCGATATAGTTCATATTTGTGATAAAGGTGCGCTACTCAATATTAGTGAAATTTTCCATATTAATCAATTTTCGAAACAACCTTTCTATAATTCCCATAATGATCAGATTAACTTTGATTGTGTACCTTTTTTTGATTCTATTATAACTTTCTCTTCCCACAATTGAATTTTTTAGTCACAGAAAAGGACATTGTTTCCCCCTAATGTTAAATCACAAAAAAACTTGTTTAAATTCATTTACTTGCATTATAACAATTCATTATCAAAATAATTAATCATTAGTTTCAGTAAGGACATCTGTCTCCTAAAGACTGAACCTTCAAACTTTGTACAGTTTTCTAGTTTTTTTGGATTTTTGTTGTGCCTCATTCCTCCTAGGATAACAAATCTTTCAGATGCTCCGTTAGATCGTTCATCAACAAAATGAACAACAGGAGCCCTGAAACGGAACCCAGAGGACCTCCTAAATTATTGTCACATTCTTCTGACTACAGACTTCTTTGTTTCACGTAAAGCTGCATCCATTCATGTGATAGTTCAGCCATAGTAATAAATTATTCCTAAAACCCAGAAGCCTCAGTTTAGTAGACAGAAAATCTACTGAAATGGTGTCGAAGGACTTCGACAGATCGAAAAATATATATCTAATTTAGAGCATATATGATTGAGGAAGTAATAGCTAGCCGTTTCAGTTGAATGATTTTTCCTGAACCAATGCTGACTATTGTATAACAGGTTGTTACTTTCCAAAACCTACTACTCTAGTAGCTACTGTCTTCGACAATTTAGAAACTGAGCAGAGTAAAGAAAGCATCATTAACTGTTTTCACTTCCTAATGATGATTTGCTGGATTTGTTCAGTGCATAGTTTTGCAGACGATACTACTAATGGTTGGTAATCTGTTCCTTTTCTTCGAATGTTGTTCTTCACCCTTCTTTAATATTATTATTTGCTCCTTGTAGATTTGTCGCTGTTAACTCAAGGGAAACAAAGTTTCCACCCTTTCGGGGTGAGTTTGAAGACCTGCTGAGTTCTACCTCTTTTTATATGTCAAGGTTGTTTTAGAAGAGGAAAGCAAAAATGGATTCTATGCTTGGGGAAGATGGACTCCAGAGGCGTACTCAAGACTCGACAATTGAGAGAAATACTATTTGATTCATATTTCCCAACTATGACTTCAGACGATGTTTTGCTTTCAGGTGAACGTGAATATTCAAAAAACCGGTGGTACTTCAAATGCATTATAATAAAACTGCCCCTCTTTGCAAAAAAAGTTGAACTTCACTGATTGTTGTCCTGAATTCTCAAAGAGACTCTTCATCTGAATTTGCCATCGATGCATTCCAATCGAGATTCCAATATGATTTCAGACGTAGCCCCTGAGTATTTATCAAGAGCGCCACCTGTTTCGTACATTCACGGCACAAATGAAGATAAATTCCCGATTCCACTGACTTATTGAATGCCTTTCCCGACTTTTTATCTATATCAATGTATCAACGAGATTATGCCGACCATAGAAAACATATTTTATTGTAAATGGGGGAGAAAATAAGTCAGGGGAAGCGAATGAATTACTGTACGGCATTGATAAAATATTGACAAAAAGTGAGCAGGTAGCATCACATCAATTCAATAAGGGAAACTCATTCATGCAGAAGGAGATATACATATATTGGAATGATCTTGCCGATTTATGGAAATAAGTAGCAGTGGAAATTGAAAAAATATTATTCCAGAAGTGCGACACTTTCTCCATTCTTCATTTACCATTATGCACGTGACTCGCTGAGAAATGTTTTTTTTTACAGTCCTTTGGCCGGTTATTGGACTCTCTAACCAGGAGATGGTCAGACCTTGGGAAAATAACTCAGATTTTTTCAACAACATGAATAATGATTTACTTGGAACTGATTCGAATGAGCAGAATTGGAGAATCAATGATGAAAATAAAATTCTATCCAAAATTATCTGCTATCAAAACAAGTGAATTTAAATGAGATTTGATAAAAACATTAAATCTACGATGAAGAAAAGCTCAAAGATTCAAATATTCGGGGGAAGAAACCTAAATCAGTAGAAATCAAATAAAAATAATACTGAATTGTATATGAAATGTAAACAAGAGTGAAACAAATGAAAGAGAAAGTCAGTAAAGTTACCAAAGTTGAGTGCTCACGACGTCTCTGTAACTGACGAGGTAACTGATATCGTCTTCGGTGGAACAAGAGTTAGACAGAAAGACTTTTTACGACATTACTGTAGAAAATTCGATTCACTGTCGCTAGTAGCATTCACTTGCCTGGATTGAACTGATTTATGACAGGGCCCCCAAAAATATTTGGTTCATCTTTAACGTTTCAGGTCCTTGAGCTATTCCTTTATCGCTACTATGGTATCTTCAACACTAATGGTTATAAAACAACGACTGAGAATAAGTAGAGATTCATACCTGACATAAGCATCAAATGGGTATTCGGAAAATCTGAAGATATTCTGGGTGTGCCATAAAAAATCACACTATGGTGGCTATGTAAAGTGGAAGTATTTTTGTTGATACCAACCACAAGCTTAATTCGAATATCGACCTGTCTGAGGTGTCCCTTTGAAACTATGTAAGTTATTCTTTATTTTCGCAATGAGCTATATACGAGGGTGTTCTGACAAGTTTCCGTCGTCATCGTGAAGATGGCAGCACTCGTGAATGAAATCCAGTGAATTCCGTTGTTCTTCTATTGATAATTACTCACGAAAGTTTCAGCCATCTTGGACGAGCAGTCTTCTTATAACAGTCGTTTGAGTGAAGTGATGTAAGCGCTCTTGTGAAAATGGACAAAATCGTCATGTCATTCAGTATTTGTTTTTGAAAAGCAATACGCCTACGTACATTGGAGATGAGTTGGATTCTGTGCATGGGGACTCTGCACCATCATTTATCAAAGTGAAATTTTGGGCAGCTGAATTTGAACGTGGCCGTAAGAACTTGGGAGACGATGAACGTTCGGGACCAAAAACTGCAACTGCCCACGAAAACATCGGAAAAGTTCAACAGATGGTGTAAGACGACCGCCGAATTGAAGTGAGAGAGATAACAGAGGTTATAAAAATATCAAAGGAATATGTTTGTCACATACTGAAGAGAAAGGGAAGAGAAAGCTGTCCGCGCATTGGGTGCCGCGTTTGCTCACGTTAGACCAAAAACGTGTTTGAATGAACATTTTCAACGCTCTGCGTTGGCGCAGTTGGGGCGCAATGAATCCGAGTTTTGGCGCCGATCAATTACTGAAGATGGAACTTGGATACACCATTATACGCCCGAAACAAAAATACCTACAGTTCAAAGAGTGGACTGCAAAGGGGAAACCTGCTCCAAAAAAAAACTGTTTCTTCGTCTGGGAAAGTAATGTTTTTTGGGATAGACATGGAGCATCATTACCTGACAAGTTAAAGGCAGAACTCGTGAAAAAATGGCAACATTTGCAGAAAAAGGAAAGCCTGTTTCACCAAGACAACGTACCGTCTCACACCAAGGCGAAAATCCATGAATTACGATTTGAACGGATTGACCGAGTGATTGACCATCCTCCTTACTCACTAGATCTAGCCCCAAGCGACGTTTTTCGTTATCTCAGCTGAAAATCGGAGGACAGATATTTTTGTCAAATGAAGAGGCATCACTTTCGAGATGGGATCATCGCTGGGAGAAATGCGTAGAGTTACAAGGAGACGATGTTGAAAAATATATATAAAAAATCAGAAGAAATGTTTTGCTCGATGTCTTGTATCTTTGTTAGGTCGGAAACTCTTCAGACCACCCTCGAATAACGAAAAATGCCCCTTTTTGGTAGAATGTAATAAAATAGAACTCGTAGACCCATGTGATCAGAAAGTGAATATGTCAATAATACCTGTTGTTATATACTTATGCATAAGTTAGATCCAAAGGGTAATTGAATGACCCGACGTTATTAGGACACAATGGCGATATATTCTGGCGTCTGAACGTCAAAAATATACAAAGATAAAAATAAATGCACGGATCACTCGATCCAGATAATTCACAGGCAAACATATCGCTTCGATTAATCAGTGACACACAATTTGTAGCTCATTCTGGAGGTGCTTCTGAAATAGTATTATTAGATTGAAGTTGATATCACGAATGTGGCCATAAAATCGCTATTTTTAAAATGGGCTCGGGTTTATTTTTGGAGTTATTTTGTCAATGAGTCGTATTATACAGAGAATCCCATCGTGACTGGAACTAACTTATTAGAGAATGAGAAAACAATAACTGAACTGAATCTGATATCAACATTTAACTATGATAAGGGGTTTATTGAGGGGACATCAGCATATTCACTATGAAAGAAATTTGTTTGTGTTATTTATAAGCACCCTAGAAAGATTTTGAAAAAATACTCCATACATTTTTGGTACCTTCAAAAAGTGAGAGTGTCTATTGCAATGGCATGGAAGAGATAGTCATCTTCTTTTACTTTACTTACAGTTACTTACATTTGTACCTAACAAATTCGTAATTATAGCCCGTTAGTTCTTCATCATATATCACTCTATACTTGGGCCGGTGTTTCAAACTCTGATAACTATCCTACTATCAAGCCGCATTTGTTCTGCGGGATTCTATCGAAGTTGTCAACATGAATGGGGTAAAATGAACTTGGTGAAATTTAATGCTATGAATGTGAAAATGTCTCTTCTCAAGAAAAGCCGATCTATCATCGTCTGATATTCAGATGTCAGGAATAACTATTCCTACAAAATCAAGTGTCTTGATGCTAGGAATTACAATCAGTTATAATCTCTCATGGGAAAACCATGTGAGATCGATCGCTAAAAGTGCTTCCCAGAAACTTGGATTTCTATTCCGTGCGCAGAAATACTTCACTTCTCGTCAGCTTCTAATGATCTACAAGGCTCAGATACGACCTGTCACGGAATACAGTTCTCATGTATTGGGTTCGGCACCAAAACATTCGTTGAGGTTTCTCGATTCTATTCAGAGAAAGGCAAATCGTCTTGTTGGTGATTTTTCGCTCACAGACTCGCTCACTTCATTGGAACATCGTAGAAGGGTCGGAGACTCTCTTCTATAGATACCTTCACGGTCGATGCTCTTCCGAATTGTTATCAATCGTTCCATCCCTAGCAATATCTACACGAATGACTCGACGAGTACAGAATTCCCACCCCTTTGTTGTGAATTTGGAAACCTGTCGAATCTCTCTTGCTAAGGAATCTTTCTTCAATAGAACAGCCGAGCTTTGGAACTCCTTGCCAAAAGAGGTTTTTTCTGAGGCTTACAAACCTCAGAAATTCAAAGTGAATGTTAATTCGTATCTCCTGTCCCTTGATTCACGCGGTGTTCTTTGAATATTACAGGGCTTCCCTAGTGTGAATCTACATATAAAAACAATGAATGCGTATCACTACGTCGAATTCCCATTACGCCGAATTCCCACTACGTCGAAAAGCATCCCCACCACTTACGTCACCAAAACACGATCGTTATCGAAGCTGGATCCCATTCGACGTAATGGGAATTCGACGTAATGGGAATTCGGCGTAATGGGAATTCGACGTAGTGATACGCACTCGCAAAATTTACCGGATATTCTGCAATTCCTGTTAACCCAATCTGACTTAACCTAACTAACCTTACCTAAAAGAAGGATGAATTTCGCTGTGCTGTTGATATTGAAAGTGCATGGTGTGGCACTACGCCGAATTCCCATTACGCCGAATTCCCATTACGTCGAATGGGATCCAGCTTCGATAACGATCGTGTTTTGGTGACGTAAGTGGTGGGGATGCTTTTCGACGTAGTGGGAATTCGGCGTAATGGGAATTCGACATAGTGGGAATTCGACGTAATGGGAATTCGACGTAGTGACACGTCCCGAAAACAATGCCCTCAGCGGAAATTTAAAATATTCGCGAAATGACAAATGTTATCGATCAATGATAATTCAGATACATTAAATACGAGAAGGGAATTTGCAATTTAGAATAATAGAACAAGTACTGAAAGTAATAATATTCGGCATATAACGGCAATAGTGAAAAGTAACATTTTTGCAACTGTAAGATATAACATTACGTGTATGAAAAATGAACTCAGAACATCTTTGTAGATAATATCGACACTGGAAGTTCAATTCGTAGCATAGATTCCACGTCATTTCAACTCTTGATCAGCTCTCTCCGTTATTGAATATTTTGTAAGATTCAGATATTACTTTGTTGCTGTGAACACGAAATCACTCATAATAGTCTAAGAGCTACTGACGCACGTTTCATGAAGTGTTTTATGCACCTTGAAATTTTGCTATAATGCATCTCTTGGGTAGATGTGAAGATGAGTATATGTTGGCCAGACCTACCTTGGGACACCAGGTACTGCGCATAGAAGAAAGGTGCGAAAAAATATGGCCTAAATGAAGTGTTTTATGCAGAAGCCAACAATCATTAATGTAAAATTGAGCTAATTTTACAATGGATAATGAATGAGGCAGACACTTTCGAGGGGGTTAACATGAAAAAAAATCATCCAAAGTTGTTATTTTTTCTTTACTAAATGAAGTGTTTTATTCAGAAGCCAACAATCATTAATGTAAAATTGAGTTAATTTTACAATGGATAATGAATGAGGCAGACACTTTCGAGGGGGTTAACATAAAAAAAAATCATCCAAAGTTGTTATTTTTTCTTTACTAAATGAAGTGTTTTATTCAGAAGCCAACAATCATTAATGTAAAATTGAGCTAATTTTACAATGAATAATGAATATGGCAGACACTTCCAAGGGGGTTAACATGGAAAAATATTAATCCAAAGTTGTTATTTTCTCCAGACTGAATGAAGTGTTTTATTCAGAAGCCAACAATCATTATTGTAAAATTGAGCTAATTTTACAATGGATAATGAATGAGGCAGACACTTTCTAGGGGGGTAACATGAAAAAATATTAATCCAAAGTTGTTAATTTCTCCAGACTGAATGAAGCTCGGAATGAAGTGTTTTATTCAGAAGCCAACAATCATTAGTGTAAAATTGAGCTAATTTTACAATGGATAATGAATATGGCAGACACTTCAGAGGGGGTTAACATGGAAAAATATTAATCCAAAGTTGTTAATTTCTCCAGACTGAATGAAGTGTTTTATTCAGAAGCCAACAATCATTAATGTAAAATTGAGCCATTTTACAATGGATAATGAATGAGGCAGACACTTTCGAGGGGGTTAACATGAAAAAAAAATCATCCAAAGTTGTTATTTTCTCCAGACTGAATGAAGTGTTTTATTCAGAAGCCAACAATCATTAATGTAAAATTGAGCCATTTTACAATGAATAATAAATGAAGCAGACACTGTCAAGGGGATCGACATGATAAAAACATAATCCAAAGTTGTTCTTTTTTCTATACTCAATGAAGTGTTTTATTCAGAAGCCAACAATATTTGAAGTAAAATTGAGCCAATTTCACAAACATGAAAAAAATTATCCAAAGTTGTTCTTTTCTCCATTCCAAATGAAGTGTTTTATTCATGCTGCTTTTAAAAATAGCGTCTCCAATAATAGTAGATTATACCACGAGTCAATAATGATAACTATTATTCTCGAGAGAATAATAGTCATTATTGCGTGGAGTATACTCTGCTTTATTCAAACAATACATCTAGCGTACAGGGTTGCTAAATTTGCCGATAGCTATGGAGCCTTATTCATAATCCCAAGTAGCTTAAAGTAGCTAGCATGTACTGTAGTGAAATGATAACAATTATGTCATTAGCATTTTTTTCTCATTAAAATAGGTATAAACTTCATATTTCAATGGAATTCATTCAATTGAATTTTATATTGATGAAGTGCTAATCCCCTTTTTGTATATTCGGGATAATCCGCAAACACAGTCTTCCTTTCCTCAATGACTCGAATTGAAGAGATGCTGAAGAGACAATTTCGGTCGGTAATTGTACAATGTACATAGCATGGGGCAGTACAAAAGAGCCATGAGGCATTCTATAGAAATACCTCTTTTCAGTAGTTCCAAGTCCTGCCCTGACCGACTAAAAGTGTATGCCTTTTGTTATTATTTTCAATAATTGCATTGAAGACGGTGTTTGAACGTCTTATTCATTATCCATTGTAAAATTAACTCAATTTTACATTAATGATTTTTGGCTTCTGAATAAAACACTTCATTTAGTAAAGAAAAAATAACAACTCTGGATGATTTTTTTTTCATGTTAACCCCCTCGAAAGTGTCTGCCTCATTCATTATCCATTGTAAAATTAGCTCGATTTTACATTGATGATTGTTGGCTTCTGCATAAAACACTTCATTTAGGCCATATTTTTTTGCACCTTTCTTCTATGCGCAGTACCTGGTGTCCCAAGGTAGGTCTGGCCAACACATACTCACCTTCACATCTACCCAAGAGATGCATTATAGCAAAATTTCAAGGTGCATAAAACACTTCATGAAACGTGCATCAGCAGCTCTCCGACCATAACTGTATATTATCCAACCTAACCTTCACGAAACTAAGTGGATTGCGATTATAAGCAATACAAACTTTGTGGGTACACTCAACTTAAAACTCCGTTTCAATTTTCCCTTTTTTTTTTTAATTCGATTTTTGAATCAAATTTCAAACATATTTTTGGAGAGCTGAATAACAATCGATTACAGTTTATTCCTAATCGAGAGGTGGGATCGATGCCAAACTGGAAAGCGGTTACCTTCACGGCTTCACGTTGTTATAACCCACCCCGCACTCACGAAGAGCAGTTCAACCGAAACCGGTATGTAGGAGGTCCTCTGTTAGTGTCAGGTGTGTCATTGGCCAAGGAAATAGTTGTTTCCTTACATATATCTATCAAACATTACCCAACTTGGTGAAACTATGATCGGACCATGATGATTGTATTATTAAATTCAACGGTTGAAAGTAAAATATCTCTATACTCACCTCGTTAGTTCCCCAAGTCTCGACAGCGGATCATATACTTGGCTCAGCCTCCTCTGATTCTCCTCACCCATCCTCCCGCCTCCCTAGGTAACTTCCATGCCACCTCCACGAAGCCGATCAACAACAACAACACAACAAAAAACTAGAGCTAATTCTGGATGGAAGTCCGAATCACAACCACGGTATTCACGAACACGAAATAAACAATCGCGAGTTTACTAATCCGTTACGTCACGATGAAGAACAAGAAGAAATCTCTAAGGCAACCGGGACCATACTGACTTGGAGCAGACTTAGACATCAGAATCTAGTGTGCATTGGGCATTGACCCCTTCGTACATGTAAGGTCGTCGAAGAGCATTCTTTATTCCTTCTCTTGTACTAGCGAAACAGTTTAGCGCCGTCTAGATTTCATTCATCTTTGTGTTAGGTAAACAGTCGGTTCGTACGGTAACTCGTTGATTATTTAATAAATGATTTTTCAAACGGTCTAACAATAATTAATGGTGATTCAACAGTTGCATAATAACGTATAACGATATTTCATAAATAGATATCTCATTATGGTTGTGCGATTTTCAGGGGTTTGATTGGCCCCAAATGGACGACGATGTTTCTGTACCTGGAACAAAAAAAAAATTAAATGAGAGCTCATCAAACCACGCAATATGGAATGAGTTTTCTTCAGTAATATCATTTTGACATTTTGTGCCTTTCATGTTTATTGTTGAATAAGAAAAAGGCCAGAAATAGTTCTTTTCCGAAGGAAGCTCATTACTTCACGGAAAAATTAACATTTGCGAAAAATAGGGTTTCATCTCCTAGGTTGATGATTATGAATTATAAATATTGTAATCCAGTCAATGACCATTTTCCCATACAGCAACATCTATTTCAAAGTCTACCCTTTGCCGGGAGTTGCTTTTTCCCAGGGGGTGGATGCCACCCCTTCTTTGGGGTGAAAAATTTTTCACTGAAAATAAGTGCGGAAATCGATAGATTGACTGATTCTAGGCAACTTCTGCTATACGATGTCTTTTCTGAAAGGAAATACTGTTCGACTTATTCGCGAGTGAAATTGTCGGTTTTCAGGAAAAAAAAACACGTTCTCAGATTCTTCGCGAATAATTGGAAAAATATGCTTTTAATCGAAAAACTTACAGAGAGAAAAATTATAGCTCATGAAGAAACAAAAGAAATCTTGTATATATGATGTATGCAGATCCAATACAAAACGAAGTTATTGCTTGTTGAAAGTGGTTTGGTATTTTCAGAAGTCAAAATGGAAAGTTTATACGTACAATAAACAAAACCCAATGAATTTTTTCAAGGAAAACTCATAGGAAGTTTTTAGGGTCACTTTGAAAAACCTTTATTTTTATTTTTTTATAAAAGTTTCCAGGAATTAAGCGGGGTATAAGGAGAATAATGTCATTTCTTGTGTGTTTGACCAAATGAAAGTACTTATTTTCGAAAAAAATTGAGCTTGGAGACAGAAAACCATTTTCGCAATTCAGAGAAAAATCACATTTTCTTCAAAATAACTCGCAAGCAATCAAGCAATCAAGTCCTCCGAAAACGCATTTGGTAGGTTTTCTCAAGAGCTATAAGCTCATCCAAATATTTTTTTTCAGATCTTATCTTCGAAACGGTTCATACTAAAAGGTGAATGGTAATGGTAGGTAAATGGTAATGGCCAAAATTCTCAGGAAAAAAGACTACAATTTTGTGCTGTGCAAAATTATGCGTGTCGTGAATAGTTTTGAGAGTTATTCTTAAGAATGGGCGATTTTTCGCTGAATAACGATATAATTTTTCGTCTTCAAGCTCAATTTTTTTTCAAATATAAGTACTTACAGATGGCCAAACACTCAGAAAGTATTATGAGAAGTGGCAGCGATTTTTTTCAGATGGAGTGGAAGAGAGGGTGAAATGTCCACTATTTTTTTCAAACGAAAAAATAGGACATTATTCTCTTCATACCTCGCTAAGTTTTCATGCCAAGATCTTTTATAAAAAATTTGAATACAGGTTGTTTGGAGGACTTCAAAAAAGGTCCAATGAGTTTTTCCCGAAATATGCATTGGTTTTTGGTTATTGTACGTAGAAACATTCCATGTTTTCGTTTGAAAACCTTTCAACAAACAATAATTCCGTTTTTATTGAGTCTGAATACATCATGGTCTCATGATCTCTACAGGTTTTTCGATTAAACGAATATTTTTTCAGTTATTCGCGAAAAAGAATATGGAAACGTGGTCTTTTTTGCCTGAAAACCGACAATTTCACCCGCGAACAAGTCGAAAAGTATTGCCTTTCAGAAGAAACTTCACAGAACAAAATTTGCTGAGAATTAGTCAATTTCCGTAATTATTTTCAATAAAAAATTGTTCACCCCCAGGAAAAGCAACCGCCGGCACATGGTAGACTTTGAAATAGATGGTTAGTAGAACATAAATACAAATTTTTATGTATGAGATGAATATACAGATTACACTTCTTCACCGTCATTGACTAGATTATTCGCGCAGGTGTGGAAAGTGTTACCGTCGCCACATTGTGAAAAGCCTTTGGTCAGTGTCTCCAAAGTAGTGCGTTGTGTATCAAAAATGGAAGAGTACAACGAATTAAAAAAAAACTGTACAATCGTACAATCAATAGTTTTGGAGTTATTTCGGATCAGAAGGTAGCTCCTAGTAGTATCAATATTGAATGTTATGATATTTTTCAAAACAAAAGCCATCGCTTCAATCGAAGTCCTCCAGCAAGTGAACTTTGTAACCAACTCTCATCGCCATACCCCAGGACCAGATGATTATTCGTGGGCCGGTCAACTATGAAACGATGCAAGAGTCATTTGCCAATACGACAAAAAGGAATTCCTAAGAGAAGAATTTCTGCCCCGTTAGAGGATCAAACCCAAGACCTCCTAATGATGAGCCGAGCAGACAACCACCTGTGCCAACATCGTCAAGTAGAAGACAACTTCGTTATTCTCAGCAAGTCTGACTCGACCATATCCTCTCTGGTATATTGGATTGACACTTGAGTTATTTACCTGACAAGTGAAAGTGGTATTGTAATGCGGCAAAATTTAACGGAACCATATGGAATACTTTCAACGCATTCGAACAAACGATTTCACACATAAAGGAAATCGTCCAACTAGGTGGATACCACCCTACAGTAATCTATTGCTGAGTTTGTTTAGTGACGTGATATGAAGGACAACATATTCATGTTTTGAAATAAACTATTTGGAATCATGTAGTAAGGCACGCAAAACTATAATATTGCTTTGTTCACCTCATCATAAACGAGCAATCGTTCACAAGTCTATATCGTTATGACCAGCCAATATCCCGCAACTCATGACATGCGTCGATCACGAAATCATGGTATAATGCATATTGAATTCTCGAAGGCCATATCGGAAATTTTATTGAGTTTGGAATGGATCCCGTCGATTCGTTTCTGCAGAGACGAAACCCTTAGAGAGGAGATGGTAAATGTGTGCGATTTCATATTTCGTCGGGATATACAAAAACGTTATTGCTCAAAGTGTCGCAGGGGCGACAGAGTGGAGGAAAATACTGCATAGTGCAATGGAGTGAATTTTCATCTGGAATTATTATTATACAAGGAGGCATTTGCTTGAAAGCATAATTCTCAAAAATTAGGAAATGCACGCATTCTGGTCGATTAGGTTTGGTGTATGAGTGATACATGGAGATTATTCAGAAAAGAAAATGTAAACTCACACAACTTAGAAATCGAACACAGGAACATGATACCTGGAAAAACAGTCCAAATCCAGGTATATTATTGATCTATCTGATGCAATTATCATGATTTTCGAAATTTTGCTTAGCTTGAATTATTATACACGAAAGCGTTTGTTTGAAAGCAAAATTTTGAACATCATGGAAAAGCACGCATTTGGTCGATTGGGCTTGGTGAACGAGGAATATATGTTGAGATTATTTCCAGAAAACATGTAAACTCAGGAAACATCAAAATCGACATAGGAACGATGTAGTACCCGAGATAGTACCTGAAAGGTGAGTCATACGCCTGGATAATTTTGATCAATTCGATCGGTTAAAAGGTCTAGTGCAGCGGTTCTCAACCTGTGGTACAGTTGTATTCACGGAAAATGGGTACAAGTCTTATGACTAGATTTTGCCATATTTGCGTAAATCAGGCTTTCCTTATCGACGGCGATAGACAAAACAAAAACATATAAAATGTGATTAATGATTTTAATGTATTAGAATATTTCTACAACGCAAAGTTTCAAACACAACGTAACCAATAACAATAATAAAAACAGAAAACTATGTAGAGTGTACCCATTTTCTATGAATACAACTGTACATATCATTATTGGTGAGGGTACACAAAAAATAACACGAACAAAAAATTAAAATAGTATTTCACGTTTCAACTATAAAAAACTATGAACTTATTAACTAAAATACGGGAGTATTGGTAAACTTTTTTTTTGAAATTGTGTTCCGAAATGGGAAATATTCACGACAGTTTGCTGCTACATACAGAGGTTAGGTGGCTATCGAGGGGAAAAGTGCTAACTCGCTATCTAACTTTAAGTTTACTGACCTAATTTGGTTGTGCCAATTAGCATATCTCAGTGATATATTTACCAGAATAAACGACTCGAATCTGGGTTTGCAAGGTAATCATACAACTCGCTTTGTTATTATTGATGAGGTCGGGTCGTTAATAAAGAAGCTCAAACTTGTGAAATCAAGTCTTGAAAATAACTCATATCAGTCCAACTTTTCACAGCACCTGAAAGTTTCGTCACAGATAATGAAATTGATATCAATTATGGAGTACAGTTAAGTTTCAAGATTCACTGTGATAAATTAATCAAGCAATTTAATGAGTACTTCACGGAAAAATATCCTGAATTTGAATGGATACGCAATCCCTTCCTTGTTGAATCGTCGTCCTAGGGTTTAAGTGCAACTGAACAAGAAAAACTGATTGATTTGTCATGTGATGGTGAAAGCAGTGTGACCTCGGTGAATTTTGGGCAAGAAGGAATTTTGATTACCCTCCTCTTGCAAAACGCGCTTTGAAATTCTTGATACCCTTTTCTACAACATACCTGTGCTAGAATGGATTCTCCTCGATGCTGTATGTTAAGAACGTATACAGAAACAAACTTGATGTAGAACCTGATCTTCGGCTGTATCTGAGTAACACCGAACCAGATGTCAATAAGTTATGTGGAAATACTAAGCACAACTTTCTTAATAATCAGTTTGTTATTCTGACTTAGAACTACCTACAAATATAAACTTAAAAAATAACTTTTACCTTTGTTGAATTTTGGTGTTTTTTTATCCAAAATTTTAGCATATGAATTAAAGTTAATTAGATTACCAGTCTATATAGGTATTTCCAAATATATAGATACCAAACATTATAAAAATAATTTTGTGGTACATGACTCAAAAAGGTTGAGAACCGCTGGTCTAGTGCAATTAATCGCTGTGAAACTGTGTGAAAGTAGTCTAGCATTCAATTTTTTTATCGTTCATTTGCATTGAGGGAAATAATCCAATCGGTTAAAATTTGATGCACTTCCATACTTTTCGAAATTTCGCTCAGACAATGACTTGAGTGTTCAATGATTTGATAAAATCCCGAGACCGCAGAATTTAATGTATTATACACTAGAGCTTTTTCTTAAAACAAAATTTCGAAAATTATGGAAATGCACTCATTTTGGTCGATTGAACTTGGTGAAGAAGGGTTATATGTAGAGATTGTTTCAAGAAAAAATGTAAACTCAGAAAATTTCAAAATGGAACGCAAGAACAATATAGTACCTGAAAAGATATTCAATATCCGTAGGTTCATATTGATGAGTTTAATCGGTTAAACAGGTGTGAAAGCACTCTAGCCTTCAAGTTTTTCATGGCTTTTCCGCATCGAAAAAACAATCATAATAATTTTTTGCAATGCTGCAATAAATAATTAACAAAGGAATACTCCACCAACAATCGTAATGATGTATCGTACTGATGTAGTCTAGTTTATATCTAGAAAACAAACAGCATGACTAAAAAGATAACCAGGAAATGAAAAATATTTCCCCCTCCCGAAATGTTTTGAAGTGATGAACTAATCTAGGTGTAGAAATATGTTTTCTCAATATCTCAATAGAAATTGGTTTGCACCCTGGTATGGACAGAAAGGTAGGCCCTTGGTAATATAGTCACCTTAAGGTCACGAACATCTACTCAATACCCTCATTACACAAATAACCATGAATTAATTGATATTCGACCTAATTTTTAAATTGATTCCTTTGTGATAAAATGAATTATTATTTCGGAAACCGTTCAGTACATTGTTATGCAATAACTCTCCCGAACTATAATGCAGTCGTTTGAATATTATCTATGCACACGAAGAAGTGTGGATATGCACTTGAATAATAAAAACGATAAGAACATAATATGTCTCGCCAGGGGCATATTAAACAGATGGCAAGAGCTTAGCTGTTAGCCAAGATTATAGCACCCACCTCGTAAGTCGTAGTCGAAGTCGCATAAAAGCCACTCGAATACTATACAGAGTGGTCCAACGAAAAGTATGCACCTTGCTGTTCTGCTTTTTTTGTAACTAAACGTAAAACTACTAGGACAGGTCAATTTTGCTTTTGGGGGGGACACATTTCAGATGTATTTTTCTACCTGTGCCATCAACCCCCTAGGGAGGGTGAGTAACAACTCTGAAATTTCAAATGGAAAGTGGGGTCGAGTGATATATCATTTGAAAGGAAACAAAATTCTCTTTCCAATGATACCTTATTTGTTGTATTTACTTGAATAGTTATAAAAAAGCAAGAACATTCACTCGATATTTTTGGTGGTAATGAAAATGCGGCATTTTTGTCACTACTACATTCCTCAATTGCTCTCGCGCGTTTTTTGGTTCAAAGAACAACAGCAGATAAGTGTACACAAAGAATTTAGGCAAACGTTCAGTGATTCAGTTCGGTTGTGTTTGAAATTATTTCAACTTTACTGTAAAAATGGTTTATTCCATTGCTAATCGAGTTGAAATTGTTGAAACTTTATCATCAACATAATAGTTGTGCTAGGCTTACTGCTCGCCTCTTTAATAACAATCATCAAGTTAGTCCAAAGGTTTGTCGATACCGGATCTATCTGTAATGTGAAACACCAGCCACGTAAACCGATCAGAAATGAAGCAGTGGAAGTTGCTGTTTTGAGACATGTCGAATTGGATCATACTCAAAGTACCCGTCAGCTTGCTGCAGCCTCAGGTGTCTCCTATTCGTTCATAATACGGATATTAAAAGCCTATAAATTCCATCCGTACAAAATCAAATTAGTACAGAAACTCAATGAAGATGATCCTGATAGACGGCTGCAATTTTATGAACAACTGAGCCAGCTACTAATTGATGATCTGCACCTATCATTCAACACGTGTTTTTCCGATGAGAGTACTTTTTTTTTAATGGAGCTGTGAAAAGGCATATTTGCCGTTACTGAGATGACAGTAACCCACACTTATCCCGAGAGGTCCATACCCAGTACCCTCAAAAAATCAATGTCTGGTGTGGCATAGTAGGTAGTCATATCGTAGGGCCACTTTTTATTTCTGGGAATTCAACAGGTGAGGTCTACCTGAACATGCTTGAAGACACAATTGATCCTCTCATAACAGAAATAATTGAAAATGACCAACATTATAATGATGATCGGCTTCATTTCCAGCAAGATGGAGCACCTCCTCACTATGTTGCTCCGGTAAAAGAGTTTTTATTTGATCGGTTTCCTGGACGGTGGATTGGAAGGAGAGGCCCCATCGAATGGCCTGCCAAAAATAAATGTTTTGCTACGCAGCCCGAGTCCATAGAAGATTTTGGGCAACTAATTACAGCAGAGTGCAGACGTATAGCACCTGATATGCTACAGAATGTTGGGAATAGATTTGAACAAAATCTGTATTATTGTATGGAAGCAAATGGGTCACATTTTCAGCACTTGCTGAAGTAGGATTCTACTAAGTCAATTACACATTTCAAAGTACTGGGTTGTAGCTGTTTTTCTTCATAATACCTACATGTTCGAGTGAAACACAACAAACTAGGTATCATTGGAAAGATAATTTTGTGCCCTTTGAAATGATATATCACTCGACCCCACTTTCCATTTAAAATTTTAGGGTTGTTACTCACCCTCGCTAGGGTGTTGGAGGCACAGGTAGAAAAATACAACTTAAATGTGTCCTCCTCAAAAGCAAAATTGACCTGTCCAAGCATTTTTGCATTTAGTTACAAAAAGAAGGAGAAAAGCAAGGTGCATACTTTTTGTTGGACCACTCTGTATGATATCAAGTAATAAGAAGTAGTGATGAGAAAAGAAATAAGTATTTCCTTTTAGCGTTAAGCACGGTCGGTGTATTATGTAATAGCTTCAGAAATGATAATTTCTATCGCTGATAACATTTATAAGGAGAAATTTTCAGGGGAATATGAAACTTCTTGGTTTAATTTCATTCAAATTAATGTGAAAAAAAACGAAACTTGTATGAAAGAAGTAACATCAACATGTCAGTAGATACTCAGAAACAGAAATTATATCTTTTGCCAAGGATTGTATATTCAAATTGCAAATAGACGTATTACATTATGACGATAATGTCACTATTGCCATTATTAGCATTGTGTATAATGGAGATAAAGTTAGTCAAACATATGGAAAAATCATTTGGAGCAATGGATACCACAGGTAGATGACACAAGTGATTTCGTTTCCAAGTCATGTCTTTTCTTTCGTTTTCTCACGGACATTTAGCTTGAATCACTCATTCTCTTGATAACTTATACATAATACCAAAAGATGGCGATCAATTCAGAAACAGAAGTGGAATGTTTGGTCATTGTCGTAGATCATTCATGTTCTGAAGATTATTTTAATTCCTAAACTTTCATTCCCTTCAAAACCTTTTATCGTCAATTGTATTTTGAAGCTTCATTATTTTTGTTTCAACATTTCAGTCAAACTGACAGACAGAACTCTGCACCTATTTTTCCCTTCAGAGTAGGAAACTTTGTCGTGCTCTGTCAAGTGAACGGAGACATCAACATTATACTGTAGATGGCGTAACAAAAACGCTTCAAATCATTTTTACACAGGCATTGAGTAACTAATGGTCGGTTCATACACCACACTTTTACTTCCACTTCATCTTTCACTTTTCCGTTCATACACCAGTGTTAAAGTAAACAGGACGCATGCGCAGTGATCAAAAACAAACGAAGAAGAAGTAATCGTGGGTTACGTCATTGTTTTGATTTGCAATATGCTATTTTGTATCGGATAATGACAGATATTTCACAGAACACCCATTTTATATCATTTCAGTCAAATATTCAGAAGAATACGTTTCCTTATATTGTTGGTGGCACTGCTTGCTGTGATAACTTCACATCCACGCATGCGCAGTCCCTAAAGTTATTGAATTATCTCATTCTCAAAGTAAAAGTTATCATCCTTACACTAAAAGTAAAAGTGCCGTGTATGAACGCCTCGATTGATTTACATTGTGACAACTTTCTTAAAGTAAAATATAAAGTTAAAGTGTGGTGTATGAATCGACCATTAATCTCTATAAACAATGTTATTAGTAAATGTCATCTACCTGTGTATAGATATGAAATATGGAGAAACATTTTGGATCCGTTCCAGTAAATGGGTTTGGCAAATCGGCAATGTTCGTAATACTCACTGAAATATAGACGGAATTTTGATTAATGAAAATGGACTGGCCCTGATAAGCGACAGGGCAATAAATGCTGTACTGAGAAAATGGCTGATGAATAGGAGAGTTGTTGACTAAATTTGTCCTGTTGTTATAAAGTAATCTCTTATTTTATCATTATTACTATTATTTTTTCGACATTAATCTAGTTCACGAATTGTTTTGCTGTGCATGCATCTACATGCATTTATTCAACCCAATCAACTAAGAATTGAACTAATTATTTTGCTGACAACGTGTTATGAAGTTCCTTGTCGTTGTGTCACCTCATATAATTGGTTAATTTCAATTGGTTGAAAAGCTAAAACGTGTAAAGCGACTAGCATCTACTGTCACGTGACATGGAACTGCATAAAACACGCTTTCCCTATTTTTTGGGAGCAGATTACGAAGAATTAATTCACCTATTTCGGCGACCAGTTGTGTTTTTCTGGTGATTTAATAGATATCTTCTACTAATACGTTTTTCATTCCAATCATCCCCAACACTTCACTTGTTCAGATTCCGATATAAATTTTTATTTTTTCAGGTTGTAGAAGGTTAAGAACCCAAGATAACGAAGAAAATGCCGGGAAAATTACCTCCTATCACCTCTTCTTCTGAGTGAACAATTGGTCACTATTCAACTGTTGATTGTGAATGAAATGATTATTGACTTGTTTTTCTTGAATATATTTTAGTACAAAAGGAGTGTATGATTGATTTCTCCTTACGCAATAAATTGAAACTCAGACCATTACAGCATCTGAATTCATTCCTTTTGCCATTTTTTTTTGAAAAGTATTAAATCCATCCCCAACAAAATCATGATAAAACGCAGCTGAATGTCCCCCGAACATTGAAAAACCATTTTCAACATTGTCACATTCCATACATTCTATACCGAATATAAACACAGCAGCCAACTATAACTTTCATACAGGGATCATCAACCGGATTTCAACTCATTCAGAATGATAACTAACTCATAGTGAGTCGAACATCTCCACGATATCTACGAATTTCTACTGGCGCTCGACTGGAATCTCCTCACAGACCATCACGAAATCAAATGTGGAAACTTCTCCAACAGTTATTCATTTATCTCATATTATTGATGGCGTGAAGAAAGCCAGAACTTTCCTGAAAATGCAATCGAGTTCCTCAACTGATGCGAAACTTGGAGATATGAGATAAAAACGCAATATAAACAAGTGAAAGTCCTAAGGGTCGTAAAAGGGGCGAGTCCTCAAGAAGATAAGCGATAGTCGTAATCGGATGCATTATTTACTCGGAGTTTTATATTACCAACCTTTTCGGGCACCGAGGGAATCCGGGCAGGTGACATTCGCAAAGTCCTTAAGAATGGTCTATCAGGAAAAAGGCTTTTGACAGGGGCGCACGTAGGCCCCACAAAACGGTATTCGAAGAAAAAATTTATGGCTCATACCGTGTCAATGAGTATCATTTATTTATCCCTACGCAGAACTTTTTTATCGGAATCTTTGTCATAAGACATTATTATATCGATGATTTTTATTTTCAAAAAAAAAATTGTTGTTTTTTTGGAAATAGCATGGGAACAACCAGTTGACTGAAAAATATAAATAGCTGAAATGAACGTAAAATTTGAAATATTAAATTTTTTTGATTGTACTCATTCTACTGTGTCATAGCGTGTGACCATGAATTTCACACCCTCTCTAAAGCCAAAGCCAGAGTCAAGCTCAAGAATTCGAAACTTGGTAAGGAAAATGCACAGGCAATGGTCACCCTTACATCTGTCATGAATTTGGACCAGATGACATAAGTGAAAAAATGTGAGTCTGCCAAGGAGATGATAATAATAATAATAATAATAATACCTTTATTTCCAACAGGTTTACACCCAATCACAGGAAATACAGAACAATGCAATGAAACTATATCTTAGAGATACTATAATCAAATATTACCTAAGAAATTAGTACTAACATAAAATTAATTAATAAATAAATAATGAAATTCAAGAGAAAGCAGAAACTTAGAAATGACATTTACACACATACATACAGCATATTGAAATATTGACTATGTACGACAATCCCGTGGCCCTTGCTAATCTCAGAGCAAGACCGTATTCCTTCGATAACATTCCAATATACTAGTTAGTGAGTCATGGTGAATGTCGCACTGCAAGCTCATTCCGTTCACCAAACCACACATATGGAAAATTGGTGATCCAATGAGTAGATTGGTTCTTGGTGTAGGAGTGTAAAACGTAATTTCGCTACGTGACTGAAGACGAGGTACTCTGAAGAAAATTTGAGCTAGAATGTCTGGACAATCAATTTTGTTGTGCAAGACTTTGAAGAGGAATGTTATTGCCGACAGATTTCTACGTAGTTCAAGAGAGTCGAATGAAAACATTTCAAGCAAAACATTATACTCAAGTCCGCGTTCAGGATATATGCCATTGCACTTGAAGAATAAATATTTCAGAAATTTCCTCTGGACAGATTCTATCATTATTTTGGCGTACTGGTAAAAAGGAGACCAAATTAAGCCAGCATACTCCAATTTGCTTCTTACGAACGTATTAAACAGGATGATGAGTGTATTGGTATTTGCATAATTGGACCAGTTCCTCATACAGTACCCCAATGTTTTGAGGGCCGACGAGATTGTCTTTGAGATATGATCCATAAAACTTAGTTTAGGATCGAATAAAACTCCCAAATCCTTTATAGAGAAGCATCTTTCTAGGACATTATTATTTATGTTATAATCAAATTGTAAAACAGTTTGTTTTCTGGAGAACGATAGAACTTTGCATTTTGCAATATTGACAGATATACGGTTTTTAGAACACCATTCGGTTGCCAAATCAAGTCCAATCTGCAAGTTATGGCAGTCGTTCAAATTATTTATACGACTGTAGATCTTAAGGTCGTCAGCAAAAAGAAGATGATTGCATTTCAACAAATGAGATAGATCATCAATGAAAATTAAAAACAACAGTGGTCCCAGGTTGGATCCTTGAGGCACACCAGAAGCTGCTTGAAATTCGACTGACCTATAACCACCATATTCGACGTAAAGATCTCGTGCAATCAAGTAGGATGACATTAGCTTTATAAGGGAATCAGAAAGTCCCATCATATCCAGCTCTGACAGCAATATGTGATGATCGATTCTGTCGAAAGCTTTTTGAAGGTCAGTGAAAATAACATCTACTTGACTTTGGGAGTCCAAAGCTGTTGAAATAAATTGAGTTATACATACTAAATTAGATACTGTGGACCTACCAGTCATAAAACCAAACTGATTGATCGATAAACTACCACCGATTTCCCTATAAATAGTCTCGTATAAAATCATTTCGAATAGTTTCGCGAAGTTGCAAATTATGGCTATTGCTCTATAGTTGGATATTTCATTACGCTCACCACTCTTGAAAATCGGACATATTTTTGTTTTTTTCCAAATTTCAGGGTATTGGCACGACTTCAACATCATGTTGAATATGATGGATAGGGGTTTAGCAAGTACATAAATACAATCTTTCACAATGAAGCTTGGAATATTGTCGCAACCGGAAGTTAATTTGTTCTTCAGTTTTTTCGATGCTGTTATAATATTTTCCTCGGTTATAATAGAGATATTGATATTAGTGTTATTAATTTTAGTGTAAGGACAACCTTCAGTTTGAGAGTTATTGGGTGACAGATAGACACTTGAGAAAAAGAGAGAGAAGGCATCTACAATTGCTTGAGGATTATCGTACTCAATACCTTCGTAACACATAACGTTGGGAATTCTAGAATTAGAATTTTTTGAAGATATGAAGCTCCAAAATTCAGATGGATCATTTTTATATTGTTCTCGACCGTTTGAATAAACGCTGCGTAGGCAACCTTAATTTGGCGTTTAACGAGCGTTCTTGATGCAAACATTGGAGTCAAATTTTGAACAAAAGTCAGAGAGCAATAAGATGATGCTTCAAGAACGTTTCCATCAATATAAAATGAATACTCCAGATAGTTCCGCACAACATATTGCAAAGGTACAAAACAGATCAAGGCAGCAAGGGATGTGTGAGCGATACTGCCGTAATGACTAAAAGTCTGAGTTCACTTCCACAGAAGTTCAGAAATAGGAAAGAAGCTTGGCTCTCACTCAACATATCAAAACAAACTATAGGTTTTCTTCGGAGTTTCTTTCATCTGGAACAATTTAGAATCGATATTGAAATCTATAGAAGGGTAGATTTTAAATGAACCCCCAAAAATTGCTTCATTAATTAAAAACAGTTCTCTCTCTCTCTAGGTTATTGAATTAAAAACAGTTCCTTTCAAACACAACACGTCCTATCAGTCAAAAAATTCTCGTATATTGATTCTCAATCTTCACAGACTCAAGAAAACTATGAGAAAAACGTTCATCTACCTACCACGTAATAATTGCTTTCAAACAGTATTCGAACCATAGGTAATCTAACAGTGGTTTTTTTCGATGAAGAAAATAGTGACGACCTGATGAGTCAAATTTGATTTTTTTTTCGACTTCATTTAGAGCAAAAATAACTCATTTTTCGATTGAAACATAAGTTTTGTATTCTCGTAATTTCCAGACATCCAATTTGAAAAATAAAAATATCTTTTCGAACTCTATTCAGATCGGTAACCATTTGTCAATGAACGTTTAGTAAAACTATTACACTCGATATTTTCATTGCTTGAAACATCCTTTGAAATATTCAATTATTTCATTGAAAATAAAAAAACGATTTGATAGCCGCAATCACCCAGTAACCCATTGAATTTTGAATATTCACAAGACGTGAGTGCTAGGAGATAGGCGTGATTTTCAATTTTGACGAACACGTTTGAACTTCAAAATTATGCATGCACACATAATGTCGATTCATCGTACGAAGAAGTTCAATACAAAGTTTTGTTCAGCCGAATGATTTTATTCAGTTAACATTGAATCCATCTCAAGTTATTCGATGCAAGAACGAGTTTTATAAATCTCCATTTTTGCTAACGTAGAAGGAACGGAAGCACGGCGTTCAGATAAACTCCATTCGTATTTGTTTTTTTGGCGAATACTTGACTCTTTTTCCGTCTGATGCAGCTGTATGCATTTCGTTAAGTTTATGTCGTAGTGGATTCCGTAAAAATAGTAACTCTACTAATTGGGCGCAGAGGTAAATACGTTCCTAGCGTGCCTCGATGTTTAGTACGGTCTTTGAGGAATACATGCCGTTTCTAGTATTTTCTGACTACAATTTCATTCAAGAATTGTCTAATCAACTTCCGTATCGACAGCTCTGACAGCTCGATCAGCTTTCCGTGTTTGTTAAGTTTTGAATACTGTGATTGTGAAATTTGAAAATCAATCATTCAGACAATGTCGAGAAATGAATCGAAATGAGTATCACTAACAAACAAAGTCCATATAGGACCGAAAAACTTCAGCTATATGAATAGTTAACCCTAGTCTTGAGCTTTAGAATTAATTTTCTTCTCCTGAAGATGCTCACCTTGTTAGCGAAACGCACGTCGAGTACAAAAATATCAGTTTGGTGTTAGGGTAACTGATCTCTACTTTCTCACCAAATGTTCCAATCTCATCGTTTGATTATAGTAAAACAATTTTACATGTGTCTGTTATAATAACTTTGGCCAACTGAGAAATCCCGAAGGAACTAGCTGCTACCTCCTTCATTACCTACTTTTAATGGCGAAATATGAAATATTGAGCATCACCTGTGTTTTGTATTAATATTGCCTCTGTGATTTCGAGATAGACCAGTGTTTACATCTGTTACAACTCGTCTCCATGGGGGGTTTCATTTGCCGCTATCATACCGATAATGAATGATTATTAGTATGTTTGGTGATCTATCGATGTGATCCACAGATCATCTACCTAAGCCAAGCAACCTTCGTCTTTCCAGATATTTTACGGCGAGTGCAACTTGCTTCTGGGGTTTAATAAAGATTTGAATTAGGTTTGTACAAAAAAAATGGAAATCAAGAAGTATCAGGAATAAATATCTCGTTCCAACAAGAGTTGATTTGAATTTCTGACTAAAACTACTGTGTATACTATGTTTCCTTTTCCAAAAAATTTTGGGTGGCATATCGAGTTCCAGCAACCCTGTATTACGGATAAGTTCCCAACTAGTTTCAGTTCACAGCTGGTTTCTAATCGAGTTTGCCCAGTTGTTAACTTTCCATCATTATTTATCCTCGAAACTGCCTGTTTGATATTCAAAACCAAACCACCGTACAAAATCAGTGATGGAAACACCCGTCAAAATAATAACTCAACAAACCTCATCGAATAATCGTGCGATTATAATGTTTCCGCATTTATGATGCCCGTGCATTTATAATGCTCTACAAATATGCAATAATCTGCCCAAAAAATTGAAAAACTCTCTTCTGGATATGATATTATATAGTGTTCCTGAATTTTTAGAGCTTATGTTCGATTATTGATGTTCAACAATTGATACCAAAATAATTACTACTGCTTATGTGTTTATCGTACAGTGTGTATGTATCAACTGGCAATACATATTTCCGCAAAATCAATGTGTTATGTTTTTATATATTCATTTATTTAATTCATTTGTTATATATCTTCTGATTTAAATGTAAGTCTGACCCATTATTATATGTTTTATGGTTCTAATGTCTAATGTGTACGCTTCGTCAATAAGATCTTTCATGTCCTGAAGTATATTTGGAATTGAATTATACATCAAACCCTTCGCAATGGATTGTTGGAACAAACCAAGTCAGTTTACAGTCGATTATCACTTCCGGGTACTCAACTTCTTCAGAAAATGTTATCTGCTTACAAGCCCACACAAGTTTCAACTTGTATTGCCGTCCTATTCGAAAATTCCCTAGGCTATGAGAATTCTAATTTGGCGTGAAGGTAAATACGTTCTTCGCGTGTCTCGCCATTCGACTTTTCTGTTTTTCACGGACTTTCCGTCTCTCGCTCAATGCACCCTTAATTATGATGATTCTATTTTCGAGTGTGTGCTCGTTAGATCAACTGTTCAACAAATAGCGCTTCTGAGAAAAGATGGAGGCGCTTTATATTTAATGACGGAGTATTCGGAATATTAGTAGTCATGAGGTATGCTGGAATCTATGGTAATTCTGAAGATCGCCGCTTACAGGATGAGTGTTGTAATATTCGATTGTGCACAATATGCCTCCTTTGAAAAATTCACAGAGCATTGAAGATACACAGTCCATTACAGGAAACAAAGATAGACACAACTACCAGAATTTGGTATTGAGATAATGTGTACTAACTGTAATATTGTGTCGGAGGTAGCTTGTTTCCTATGATTGCGTTGATGTGTACATGTTTGAAAGAAGTGTTTTGCCAACTTTATTTTCGTTGAATGAACAATTAGTTACTCACATTCTAGTCTGAGAGCTACTGACGCACGATTCATGAAGTGTTTTATGCACCTTGAAATTTTGCTATAATGCATCTCTTGGGGAAATGTGAAGGTGAGTATGTGTTGGCTAGACCTACCTTGGGACACCAGGTACTGCGCATAGAAGAAAGGTGCAAAAAAATATCGCCTAAATTGGGTGTTTTATTCAGAAGCCAACAATCTTTGATTTAAAATTGAGCTAATTTTACAATGGATATTGAATGAGGCAGACACTTCCAAGGGGATTAAAATGAAAAAAAAATCAATCCAAAGTTGTTATGTTTTCTATACTGAATGAATTGTTTTATTCAGAAGCCAACAATCTTTAATGTAAAATTAAGCTAATTTTACAATGGATAATAAATGGGGCAGACACTTTCGAGGGGGTTAACATGAAAAAGGAAAGCTTTTCTCAATTGAAATTCGGGTTATCAGCAATTCAGTCATTATCTTCAGCTAGTGAGAAAAACAGTCCTCTTGATATGTTTTCTTATAATCACGTTTATAGCTAGCCATCAGAACTACCTTTCAGAATCCGAAATGCAAAATCTTTCATCGTTTTTGCCGAGTATATGAATTTTCAAATTCACGTTTTCTATGTGACTGTTGTCGATATTCCCATTCATTCAGGTACCAGAAGATTATTGACAGGAAAAATATTATGTCTACAAATAAATTTGGTTTCATTCTATCCATGCGCTTCTCAATTATTAATAATAGTCCTCAATAATGCCTCAAATGACTTTTCTTCATTCTATAGAAACACCTCTTTTCAGTAGTTGAGTCCTGCCCTGACCCACTAAAAGTTCATGCCTTTTGTTATTATTTTTAATTATTGCATTGGAGACGGTGTTTGAATGTCTTATTCATTATCCGTTGTGAAATTAGCTCAATTTTACATAGAAGATTGTTGGCTTCTGAATAAAACATGACAACTTTGGATTATTTTTTTATGTTAACCCCCTTGAAAGTGTCTGCCTCATTCATTATCCATTGTAAAATTAGCTCAATTTCACAATAAAGATTGTTGGCTTCTGAATAAAACACTTCACTTGGGCCATATTTTTTTGCACCTTTCCTCTATGCCCAGTACCTGGTGTCCCAAGATTGGTCTAGCCAACACACACTCACCTTCACAACTACCCAAGAGATGCATTATAACAAAATTTCAAGGTGCATAAAACACTTCATGAAAGGTGCATCAGCAGCTCTCCGACTATTCCAACCTGAACGTAGGCTATAAATGAGGATGTTTTAGAATGATTCTGAATGCATTCTTATTCATCGACTTGTATCAAAATGTTGTCATTTAGATTATCATCTTCTGGCATTCGTGTCAGATCCATGTGCATTGTCCTGTCAAACGGAATATAACACCCCGTTTCGACGATGCAATTTTTTCGCGGCGACTTGTCGCTGCAAGATATTTTATCTAGCTGTCAGTTTGCATTGCCAATATTGAAAAATAGCACTGAATGTTACCAACATGAACGTCTACATTATCACAACTGATATATAATTTCATTCATTTCTCATAATTGATATTGTGATTGAATCACCTTATTACTCAACTTGATTCCTCAAGTCTCGAAAAATAATTGAAATGTTCAAAATCAATATTCTTCACAATGATGCCACCACATATTTGTGGTTTGCGGCAACTAATTCACCATAGAAATAACTAAGTCGCTGCAACTTATCGCACCAAAAAAGATTCATGCAACTCGAAAAACTTGCATGAACACATGCAATTTTCTGGAGTTGCAGCGACAAACTTGCATCGTCGAAACAGGCTATAATAATGCCCCATGAGCTGGTTCATGCACCATGTATCTTTCTATAAGGAGTCGATTCTCGAGTTATGAACGTTCGTGATCCCGAGCGTAAGCCCCAGAGAGTTAAGACTTGATTGAGCTAAGAATCAACGATGTCTTATTTTGCAACGTGTGCATATCGCCCTGCGTTTTACGGTATACGTCCCTTCGCTATAAATACATCCAGTCGAATGAGGCTTACAGAGGCCCTACGATGTACAACAAAGCTGGCATTAGAATGCTATCATGCCTCGAAGCGATACTGTCAACTGTGAACTAGGCCAAAAGGAATACCACATCAAGAGATGATAGAGTTACCAACTCTCTGGCCAGGAAGGCTGCCCTTCTCATAAAAGAACATTTCCTTCGCAACTTCCAACGACCTAGGGATGAAACTAGCAGCTGCAATCTCTCGAGAAAGCCACTGATCTACCCCGATGCAAAAACAGCCAGGAAATACTTGTCACTTTCCAGGAAAAACCTCCGGTAAACTACGTGTGTTGTTGCAGGACACTCCCAGCTGCCGGGGCTGTGAACAGGAGGAAGAAAACTTGGAGCATGTCATATGCGACTGTCCTGCATTTTCATCAAGAAGAAGATCCATGTTTATGATAATAGTAGAGTATAGAATCAATTTGTTAGGGATGAGGAGAGGGGGGAAGATTTGTGCTGGTAGACTCCTGAGTGAGCTACCGTAGATTATGTGGAGAAAGCACAATTGGCACCGAGATTGGCACTTTTTGATGATGCTAAGCTCACCACTTCACTTCCAGATTCAGTTCCATTCAGGGGCCGTTCGGTGGACTTGTGGCATTGGGTTCTATTCCTTGCGACAGACAAAATTCTGGCAGAATATACGTGATAGTACGCCTAGATACCAATCCTGCTAGCTGAGGTCTGTTAATGGAATACATCCACCCACCCAGTAGCTCTGTAGTCTTTTCTGGGTTTCTCTACGGTAGAAATGCATTCCATCGGTACAAGTACATTAGCCGTATCCTGCTCGCACAACGCTCTAAAGTGGCACTCAAGTGTTTGACAGGAGAAAATATAAAATAAATCTGAACAAAAAAATTGGGAAAATGAAATTAAAAAATAAATGCAAAAAAATCGAACGTGCGTTTGTGCTGTCTCCAGAAACGGACCGAGAACGCAGCTGGAGACGTTTGTCATTGGGAACTTGTTTCTATTAGAGGGTTTCGGGTCCGGTACAAAAATGTATGTATTTCAATGCTCGAAAATCAGTACATCGGTTATCGAACTGTCATACTCACGTTCAGAGCGAATGAATAAGCACGTAGTGAAACCATATATATATTAACTACGAATATTGATAATTAAGGCAGCTATTTGATGCGAGATTTTGGGAAACAAAAGAGCGCAATTGGTCGCAAGGAATATTTGCGCATGCGTCAAATTTAAAAGTAGAAGATGTCAGTCAAGAATGACTCGCTAGTGTTGTTTCTCTCTTACGTTTCTCCCTGCTAGGTAAATCGAAAATGATCGTATGTCGGGTATAACTATTTGCCATAAATTCCTTGTTTCGTTTCAAATTCAAACATAACCAAATTGTCAGTGTCAAAATTTTCTTGAAATTCTTTCAATATTTTTCATACTTAATATTATTCTTGTGTTCGCTGATTTCTCGGTATTGTTCGGTACCGTTTTTATTATAGTTATTGTTCAGTATTGGTTTTTTGTTTCCATATTATAGTGTTGTGTTTCGTTAGTCCATAGTTGTTTAGAAGTTCAAGACTATTATGTCCGCGAAAAAAGAAATTTGTTTTCTGTGTTACTAAGAGCTCCAGTTCATATCATCGGTAAGAAATTCATTACATATGGATCTGTGTTGCTTTCATGTTCAAAATATGCGTATTTATATTTCAGTTTTCCTAAGAATCCATCGCTAAGATCCCAGTGGATGAAAATATGTTATCTCCAGGCAGCCGAAGACGTGAATAAACTGAGAATATGTGCTGATCATTTCTCAAGGACAGATATATATTCTGTGAGCAGTGGAAGAATTCTTTTGAAAACTGGTACACTACCCTCACTGAACGTTGATTGTTCATTTCTTCTACCTAGATATGATGATTCCCAATGAAGTCAGTCTTTTCCTGTTGGTGAGTTCTATATCATAGAATACAATTATAATGGGAAACATTGCCCTAAAATAGTAAAACTATCACAGAGGAAATATCAAATATTTTATGTTCAATATAAAATTAGTTCAGGTGCCTATACAAGTTCTCACCCTCTAGGAGGTAAATCCCTAACCGAATGTTTCCATTGGATAAGATTTGTAATTCTTTCATTCGATTGAGATAAGTGGGTTGCGTATTCAACCCCTCTCGTACTTTTGCCTGAAAAAATTATAATGATGGCCTAGTTAATACGTAGTGCATAACCTAATGGATAATGCATAACTCAAATTAGGGAAAATTACACCTACCAGCTGAAAACTGCCACTTTTGACACCTTGTTATCCTTTAAATATATTGAATAAGAATTATTTGTTATGCACTATTCTTTCAGTCTCCCTATACAATATACATATTTTAAATTGATCCTGTCCTGTCTCTGTCGAACATTAATGAAATGCAGACAAGTTCTGAAATTCAACAGTGAACTCCATTGATTCCATCAGTTCTATCACTGATGATAATAAAAAAACTATTTTGATAGATTGATGAGCTCACCGATGGATTCAAGAACTTGCCTTATGTTCAAGAAGGGGGCTGTACTGTAACCTAGAAATAAACATGTCTCAAAGTCTCAAGTAACTTCAAGGAAAAAAAACCTGAAACCATTTTCATAAAAAATATTACAGTATGGCATTTATGTTTCTTGTTTACAGTGAGCAAAGAACTACCCAATCAAGGTGAAGAAATAAATAATTCAAATAGAGAAATCCACAATAATGATTTTAATAGTGAGTAGATGAAAGTGAAACTGATTTTTTTTTATGATTTCATTTAATTTCAATCACATTTAACAAAGAACTGTCCAGAGATTCTAATGGTAATATCTTAAAAGGTTGTTTGACATTAAGCAATGTTGTGTATGTATTATTCATTGTCATATCATTATGATTTTTATCAAATATTTTGGTATCCACCAATCAATTCTTAAGGGTTTGAAAACCCAAGAACTAATGACTTACTATGCAACAACAGCAAATTATAGAATTGCACATTCAAACAATTCTCATTAGTACTAAAAACTGATTATGTAAAGTTGCTGGTTAATTTGTTGAATTATTTGTTATCACCCTTAATATTGTAACAAATCACTGGGCCTTTTACTTCATATCACAAGTTGTAAAAAGGAACTAGTCAAAAAAATCACAAAGACTGTAATTTCATTGGAATTTCGCACAATTGCTATGATAAATTCGATAAAAGGTATTGCTTTGTTGTCATCGTATTGGAATAAAAAATTATTGAATACACATTGAAAACTGCCTTATGGATATAATAATACTGGGTAGTTTTTCAAGAAATAGTCTTTTCTAGAAGAGATAATGAAAAACTATTCTAGGACCTGTCTTGCATGAACTCCACACATATTTATAGGATTCCTAAATGAATGATATGTATTTGACCCCTTTGAATAATATGAATATAGTGAACTCTAGTCATATATCCACTGTTCAAGTTGAATCTCTTATGAAATGAGATTATTTTCAAATTTGGTTAGTAATACATAACCATTATTTTTTATAGATCCAAATGCACATAGAGTGTGCAAAAGAAGTTATGAGGAAGTTAATTCTGAATCGGAACTCATCTGTCGGAAGAAACAAAAAGTAGGCAAGTATTTGTAGTGTACAAAAATGTTGCATTCAATCGAGACACACATTTACCAAATGCAAATTGAAATGAAAATGGAAGACACAAATACAGTTACATGCAGAAAGATAAATAGAGCTCCTGAATAATCCTTCATTAAAAAATGCATTGATGTTTCAATCGAGTGATATTTCAAGTATTCCAAAAAAACTGTAAAATTTTGCCTATCAAAAATTTCCCTTTGAAATTTTTCTGTACTATAACTTCTAGAGAAACTGATTTATGACTATTCTATTATGTTCTATCCTCAAAACATAATGATGGTTTTTCAAGTTTTAATCAATAATTGGCATGAGTACTTACCCATTTATCATCACCAAAAGGCCAACAATTCATCACATTTTCTATTAGTTCATTTTTTCAAGCTGAATTTTTTGATTTGATAAATATTCAACAAATTTAAATTGATATATCGCAAAATGAGACTTATTGAAACGTGTAAAAACATTCAGAGGAGTTTTTTTTTTCACCTTTTGTGCCATATTTTCGTGTTTTGCTATTGATTATATTCCTTTTTCAGATAACATCCAAAAAATGAGAAAAAAAAATTGACGAGCAGAAACTGAAGATTCGAATTCTCCAACAGAAAAATAGGCGGTTCACAAAGAAAATTAATAATTTGAAGCAATTCTGGGGCATTTGAATTAAAAAAACCTGATTTCAAGTGGTGCTTATTATCACTTGATGGTAATGTATTCTTCTGATTCACAACAATAGGCCCTATTGTCACCTTTATCCGCCATTTCGTTATTTTGTTGTGGTACAGCATAGTGATACAGCATAAAGCGGAATATTATTAGTTTTTTCTACACCAATACTATAACAATACTCTTATAGGCCCATAATCTGTTTCATAATGAGATCCATTATGAAACGGATTGGAAATCTGTATTGTAATGAAAAATCTGTGTATCATAATGGGCTCATTATGATACACAATATCATAAGATATTCCACTTCCAGATCAGTGGGATCCACAATATAAATATAATATTTATAGATCTTTATTATTTATCGAATGTGAAAAATAGCGTATGCAACTCTCATGTAATGGTTATATATACCCGCATAAGCCTTATATGAAACTCACCTTTGGTTCGTTTCATAGCCCAGTTATAGATAGATACTTTATTGGTGTTTCACAATATTTGTTTACACAAGTCAGGTACAGGCTAGCAAATCCACTAGAATTTAAAACAATCAAAAAATACACATACACGAACATCAATGAAACTTGGTCAATGTCAAACACAATAGTCTTGAATATCATCAAAATTTTCATTGAAATAGTCATCATTAGCATAAAAACATTTTTTAATCAGGTACATGGTAGGCTGAGATCTTTGATGGAGGGTGGCAATCTATTGAACATTTTAGGGGAAAGGTACTGCACACCTGTTTGTGCCTTACACAATCAAAAGCCTTTGTCAAGTCACAAAATATACTACCTATGTATTCCTTATTGTTGAAGCCTTCTTCAGTTATCGAGATCATCTGTTGTAGAATATGATTTCCTAAATACATATTGAGATATATTAAATAAACTTAGAGAAACAAAGTAAGCCACCATCCTCGTTTTCAGAGCTTTTTCAAATATTTTGCTTAAAATTTGAATAAAAGCAGTTGGCCTAAAATTATTGCAAGTATTGTGTGAACCTTTTTTATAGAGGAAGCATTTTTGTTAACTTGAATTATTCTGGGAATATTGAGGATCTTTGACATAAATTGAAGAATTTTGTGAGGTGCACTGCAATGTCATTGCCAATGCGTGCCTATTAATCGCCTTTGTTATATGATCGTTGCATAATATACTATTATGATTGATAATCGCAGAACAGAATAGTGATGAAAAAAATCATTTATTCAATTCATACAATTCACGTTTTTGAAAGAATTATTTGAAATATATGTGGTGAATGTGGTTATGATTTTTTTTAAATGTCGGTACAAATAGGTATTCAAATTCATGATATGAATCTCCCATTTGATTATTTTTTTTTTCCAAATCTAATGATTTTTTACTCTGGAATGAAAAGGCCACCAACAAAGAATTTTATTTTATTTCCCAATTATGTTTTAGGAAAATCAGTAATGAGTAGTAGTTATTTTGTGAGTTTGAAAATGAAGACCATGGCCATGAAATATAGTATTTTTTCAACATAGTTCCAATCCGGTATTTTCAACATAGATATAATTGGTGTGTATCTATTGCATCCCAAAATATAATCCTAATACCTTCGTTTTGGAGTTTTTGCAAAACGCTCCCCTTGAACTACACCTGTATGAATTGTTAACTTATCAGAGACTGATTTGCCTAATTTGCATAGTTGCTTTCTGTTTGGGAGACAATCCTCGAACTTTTTGAAGACTTGAAGTTGTTACTAAAAGTTTTTCAACTGCATTCTTTATTTTTGAAGAAATTACAATATTTTGAAAAATATTTTCTCAGAGGTTTCTATATCCAATGATTGTATTGGGTAAAACTTCGGTCGCTATGAACCTTTTAAAAAAAAAAGTCCACTAAAAAAAATCCATATCCATTTTGTTGTGAAATTTCACCCCATTTTTCACATAAAATTTCTTTCTCGAAAAAAACAAAATTCGCCGTTCTTCTGATCAAAACACCACACATGCCCTTATTTACTCGTTTTCAACATTTTTAAGCTGAAAAAACCTTTATATTTTCACCTTCTTGAACCGCCCCCAATTTGTTGTGATTGTTGAGGAAATGCATGATGTTAATAAATGAAGTTTCTTTTCTTTTCAAGCAATCCTGAATTGAATCCATAAAAGTTTTGGAAATAATATATTTGAATTGTATTCACAGGATGATGTTCCTGAGAACTGCAAGTTTTTATTCGAAAGGTCAAATGCAAGAAGAAATATAAAGTATTCAGCTGAGGCAATCTGCAGTCAACCTCCAGTTTTACTCCACAAGAGCGTACAATTATGTGAGGAAAACATTTGGAAAATTGTTTGCACATACAAGTACCATAAAGAAATGGTACAGTGTAATTGAAGGAAATCCCGGTTTTTCAGCGGAAGTTCTCAACTTTGTTAGCGAAAAGAGCGTCGAGTGCAAAAATCTCATTTTGGTGTTAGAGTAATTGATCTCTAGGAAAAGGTTCAACTTTTACACTAAAGGTTTCCAATCTCATTGTAAATTTATATGAAGAATGGAACTGAACGATATCCTCAAAGAAGGAACAGGTGTAGTAGATACTATACACAAACTAAAAAGTCCCATTTCACGAAATATACTTGCCAAAAATGTCAGAAAAATATGCTTTGAACTTTTTATATATATGTATGTATATATATATATATATATATATATATATATATATATATATTTTGTGAAAAATGCCTGTAACTTCATATAATTTTCGCTTAAATTGAGTATTTCTATATTTTTCTAGGAATATGCTTTCTGTTTAAGATATAAAAATGTGAAAATGATGCAATTTTTGAGTTTTTGTTCAATATTCACCAAAATTCTTTTGAGATACATGCGCGATCTATCATGAGAGTTCCAAGGTACGACAAACAGAATGTTAAGCATTTTTCTTAGGTACTTAATCTCAACTATACCGAAATTTATACTGTAGTGCATCTTCCTGAACTTTTATTCAATTATTTATTATGTCTATTGAGTAATATAAATAATATTGAAATCATCATTGTTTTATTCAAATATTCTTGGCATAGCCACAGTTCCGAAGCAAGTCTATATTCTGTTCCGAAAGATTTTCTAAATAAAAATAATTTATCAAACAAGTGAACAGGGCTGAAAAGATGCATGAAAGAGATTGATAATTTAACTACATTATACATCAAATGCATTTGTAGCAAGTTATAGTAAAGCCTTCGATACAGTCAGTCATGAAATTCTTTTGAAAAAACTTGAAACAACAATTATCTATGACACATGACTAGAAACAAATATCATCTTGGTTAAAATATCACAAATTGAGTTACAATTATGAAAAATCTACTTATATGTTTTTAACAAGTAAACATTCCAACATTGACCACTCTGACACACTTAAATTTAAAAATAAAACGATATAATTTTCTAAAACTACCAAACTTATAGGACTTTACGTAGATCAAAATCTTTAACGGGCAACTTACTTTATTTAAAAATTACTGTTCAGAATAAGAAACAAAATTTCTTTCGAATATTCGAGATTAATATTTTTTTGTTTGGTATATTCCAATTTAAAATATTTAACGTCTATATTGGCAACGGCCACTGCTTCAGTATTGAATCCGCTGAAATACAGCTTATCCAATCCATCTTGGCACAGAACTAATGAGGTATATGCCCAGAAATCTCTGTGAAGCATAGCAAGATCAAAAAAACACCTATTATATGTGTTCACTGTGTTGAAATTTATTCCTAGTGGATGTTTTTTTTTCGTCACGTTCTGAAGTACCAGTGTGCAACTGGAAAAGTAGCAGAGTTTGTGCCACAATGGATTGGACAAGCTGTACTTACATAATAAAATCGTCGAATATATTTATAAATTGCCTTGCACGAAGCCCACTGTGGATCTTTACAAACCAAATAATCTTCTTAACATCAATTCAATATACCAGTTGAAAACATATACTTTTATTTATTGTGTAAAACATAAGGTGAAACATTGCATACTTTTCAATGAAATCATTACTACACATTATCACAGCACTAGACAGGCTCAACATCTAATTGTACATTCCATACGTACCAGATTTGGGGAGAAATCAATTTGAGGGCAAAAACATCAGTAAACCACCAAATTCAATTAAAAATATTAAAGATAAAAATTCAAACACCATCTTAAAAAATATATTTTATTGCCCAAATGATATATTATAGTTTTATAGATCATTCAACATTTCAAGAGTTTTTTTCATATATTCTTTCACCATATACACATTTTGTTTTATTTCTTTTCTATGTATTAAATATCCCTATTCATAAACTGTAAAAGTTTCTTGGGGTGAAAAAATATTATTATTATTAAATTCATAGGGATTGGAACATACAATTGATTTTTGTTTCCGGGCTCCTAGGTTTTTAGGACTGACCTTCTGCATCTGCAGCAGACAATATTCAAGAGCAATGAGGCAATGTCAGGCCCGAAAATCTGCAGACCAAGGCTTAGAAGAAAGGAAACATCTAACGATTCATTTGTTACCGGCCGTGAAAGTTTCCAATCTCTGAACAACAAACATAATTCAATTTTGCTCAACT